>OZ019952.1:4887616-5245116 GCA_963970385.1 Theonella swinhoei
CTACAATAAACACAATTACTCCATGAGCATGTCTCTTATAAACCTTTCACCCATTAAAATCACTCACTAATCAATACCCTTCATATTTGTGTCCTTCTGAGTAAGGGGAAATAGGTACTAGTAATACATATACTGCACACATTCCATTCCAAGGTGTACACATTGCTGAACTGGCTAGTTACCAGAGCTGCTAAAGTTTAGAAATTCAAATCCAACAGGCAGAACATGTAAAACATGAGAAATAATAGGTTCACTGTAGTCTAAAATACATTGTAATGGTTTATTTGAATTTGCTAATTAATACTTCGTTGGTGGATCATGTATAAAGCCATATGTACACCATACTCCGTATTGTAAGCTTAAGAATGGGTGGCTAAGTAGTCCAATTGATATTAATGTGCAACAACAATGACTGCTCCATGCAGTGGAAACTTACTGCCATCATTGTCTTCTATGTTGATAGTTGCAACTGTGTTCACTGTAGCTGTTGGAAGGAATCCTGGTTTACTAACACTCACACTGAACTGCTCAGTCAACTCAATTCTCATGTCACCAATAATAGTCACAGGAACATTTATAGTTGATGCAGTAGGAGGGAAGACAACAGATGAAGATGGAATAGAAAAGTCCTCATCTCCTGCTGTATTGCTAATCCCTTCAATTCTAAGTGTGTAGGTCTCCTCCGACTCACGAGATTTATTGAGGACCAGGTTGTATGTGAAGTCTGTGTCACCTTCTTCCACATTATGACTTGACTCCACAAATTGAATAATCAAATCTACATGTACGTATATAGAGAAAACCAATTCTAGTATAAATACGTGCACCAGAGCATATGTAGAAATCTATTGTGTGCACATAAAGTGTAATAGTTCAGGGTTGAATGAAAGGATGAACTGACAGTGGGATATAATCACTGATGGATAAGTATTTTACTTGTACATACGTATCATCACAATCACTACTACTTCACATTAATGGTGAGTGGGAGTGATCCAACGTGTCAGACATTCAGACCAGTTCACGATAGTGAGCACGTAAAAATAGAACTCATGTATAACATTATGGTATATACATTGTGAGTCACATAGATATAGAAAAATTGGCACATTGACGAATCTAGGTTGGCTTGCACCCACTTGCCAATAATACTACTCAATTAGCTGTCTTAGTACTACATAATTAAACAGCACACAGGCCTGCATATAGAAACTTGGGGGGGAGAAGCGAGTTTAAGAGTTTGACAAAACCACCCAAAAACCTTAATTTCGCAGGGGATGAGGTTAATGCCCCCTCAAATTAAACCTTGGACTATATGTACACTTACTTTCATCATCTACAATAACAAGTAATGTAGCATTTGTGGCTCCTATCTGGGCTCCTGTGGAATCATCACTGATGCCTAGAACTCCAATAAAGTTTTGCTCAAAATTCTCCTTAATCTTATCATCAACTATGGGTATGGGAACTTCAGTTGGGCCATTTCCAGCAGGAACCACCACGGTTATAACATCAGTGATGTAATCTTCACCAGCTGTATGTGTGATTATATGCAATAATCAGCAGTCTGCATCTCTGATAAAACGATAGTTACAAGCATTGGCAATTGGTGATCATATGTACAGTGAGCCAAATGCCTTAGAAGACACCTCACATAATATAAAGCAAGGAAGCACACATACGTACGAGTAGCAATGTTGGGACTGTTGGGATCAAAGTCCAAAACATCAAATCCAAAGTCATCAGAGTATTCAGTGGGAGTGATTGTCAGAGTGATTGGAACAGCAGTTGCAATACTTTGTACCACACGTACATTGATAACACCAGTTTCCTCGCTACCATCTTTATCCGTATCACTGAATTCAAACACTACAACTATAGATACATGTCCATAGTGTATGTGTGGGGGGAGAGTATAGATACTAATATAGTCATTACAAGATATTGTACATGATCGTGATGGTACATCTATTGTTCTGTGTAGTTGCATAAAACCTATGAATACTGACCTCATACAAAGTTACGGAATATCTTATTAATGAGAATCTCAACACACATTTTAGTAATGGAATGACAATCTCATGCTCAGGACTGTATTGAATGTATGAAATACTATAGGTTGGGAGGGTTAGAAATGGTAAAACTGAGCCCTGTTACTATGTGATCCCTTATTGTAGACACATATATGCTTGCATAACGTATTTGGGCATCACTCATCCTTGGAGGCTGTCCTGTATAGAGGGGTTTCCCCATGGAGATACATACCATCACCATCATCAATGACGACAGTGAGTGAAACATTCTGAAAGATGACATTAGATGGACCACTCAGGCTCAGAGTCAACATTTCCTGGCCCTCCAGTCCCAGATCATCAGCTACAGCAGTTAATCTAATGCAAGGTTCAGGGTTAACAGAAGTAAGAGTCACTTGCTGGGTATTCAAAAATAAATCTGCAAAGAAATGTAAACAAATAATTAAGAAGCTTTCTTTTAACATATCAGTATCATTCTTTCTAAATGCATGCCTTACTGACATGTACAACTGATAGATCTATATGACATTGTCCTTGTATATAGCATTCATGTGTTACAAGCACCTTGTACCAATGCACAAACCTCACCATCTGCTCCTGCACTGCCTCCAATAAGTGTGACATTGATAACAGTATCACTGAACACTGTTCCCACTGTATTGAGGCACATCGTTACTGAGTTACCCTCTAGCAAAGTAATCTCATTAGCTTGAAATCCAGTATCAACTGTGTGCAAAACACCATAGTATCCATTAACGTATAGAAATCAAGCAAGGTAGAGGTAACCTATGTACAACAACTGATCTACTACGCTAGACCAGCTAGATCTAGTACTGTGATTAGTTAATCGGCTAGTGTTTGTCAATTAACAGCTATCATGGTTATTACTAGCCAGCTAGGAGTTTTTATTATAGATCTACCTTAAGGTGGCGGGTACTAAAGTTTGATATTTCTGCGAATTTGCACCAGAGCGCAAAATTTAATACGATTTGGATTGGCGCCGCACACACACGCGAGTATAAACGCATGAGCATATTATTACTCGCGATCAGATTATGAGAAAGCTGGCAGCAACGTGGTTTAAGGGGGGCTAGATAGATCCCATAAAACGCCTTTGTGATGCGTTCACGGAACACAAATGGGAAGAATCAGGTCGAGGTAAGCCAACGTTAATTACCTCTCTGCACATGCGCTCTGCCGAGGGTGGCTAGCAATACCAGTAAATGCACAGAAAATATGGTTTTCAATGGGGATAGACCATAGCAATCCCTATATACACAGTACTACCGTACTGTGTGATGAGATCACTAGGCCTTTCATTGGTACATGTCAATTCTGTGGTTGACTGAACCGGACTTATCTCTATTTCATCATCTGATGGAAGACCATAGAGGCAAGTACATACATTCTGAATCATCTATTTTTTGGCACAAAACTTTTTACAGTTGCGTAGTTTTGCATATAATTATATAGATTTGTGTTTGGCCATCCCTGTGTAGGTCTGTGCTATAATAACTTTGAACTTTTCCACGTGGTGGCACCGTGGGTTCTGCACTTTAGTGCATTCATTACTTAAGTCCTTGTATGATATCTCAGTTCCAGAAGTTATCATAGTAAAGTAAAATAACTACACACAGGCTAAGTAAATTATGGAGTGAGTCAAAGAGGTCAAACTCAGACTGTGTATTTTCTGGTACTCTTCTGTTATAGTAACTGCAAACATGGTTGTATGAAAGCTGTGCCTGAGCTGCTGCATGAAAGTATACAAGTAGTATTTGATAGTCAAGGCTCACACAGTGACACACTTATTCTATGATGGTAGATAAGCCTAGTTAAAAATCACACATCATCATGTTGTAGTGTTCAGTTAATTCCCCTGCATCTGCTACTCCATGATATTGTAGTCTACTCTCCTTTCTTTAATCTCACCCTAGAGAATGCCCTACCACTCTAAAGGCAATATTCTTACCATCGATATCTCGTACATGAATGACAGCTGTTCTGTATTCCAGAATAATTCTGTCATCTACAGTCCCGAAAGTCTGAATGAGGATGAGGGTTATTGTCTCCAACCCTTCATTAGCCACTCCATCTTTCTCTAGTGTTATACTGACAGGTGTTGGTTCTCGAAAGAATGTAAAACTGGTTCTGGGGAGTGTGTAGTCTTCATTTACTACAAGGAATTAAGAGTTCACATCAGATGCAGTACAGTGGGTGCAGACAGACTAATGATTACATGTATATAGAAAAGCAAGAAATGTAGGAAAGAAATAGGAAAATTACATGTAGCATTTCCGCCAGTCTCAATGTTGAATGCAAATCCTCCAGGAGGACTTCTGCCATTCTTAGTGTAAAAAATATGGAGAATAATTGTCTCTCCCTCGTCAGCAGTTATGACTGATTGAGGTGAAGCTGAGCCATTGTCTGGAGCAATGTCTTCCACCCATCCATACACTAGAGAGCACAAAATATTACAAACCTGCACTTTTTGTATATAATATTCAACATACCATAACACAGTCGACAGACTTCATCCCCTTGAGGTACATAACTTAGAACGCCTTCCTGCACACAACAGTCACGCACTGAGTCCTCAATGAACATATTGTCACAGTCCGTATCCCTAGAACAGAGAATGTCCTGTGCAGAACCTGCACCATTGTGTATAATAAGACATAGCGAGCAGTATAGGTACATTAATTAACCTTGTCGTGTGAAGGTCACCAGAAGCAGGAGAACGACCAAGCCGACATTTAGCAGTGACATTGCATCAATGCCTAGCTAGCACCTACCTATACCAATAACCTAGATCGGCAAAAGCGGGAAAACTCACAGGCGTATCTAAAAGTCCTAGGTATATAGAACTATCAATGCCCCCGCAGGGATTGAGTTGGCGCGGGCCCGCGGCTACGACTGTGCACACAATAAACACACCACCTGTGCGCTTCAGAGGAGGTTGGCCCGTAATGGCCACGTCACAAACCAAGGCACCGAGAGGCAAAAAGTAACTAGATGGGGGTAACCCCCAACCCCCCCCCTCCCCCCCAGGCCCCCCCGCGTCCTCCCGCCGTGGCTAGTTCCGTAAGCGCCCATGGATCCTCCGTGCCTATGCGCATGGGCGCTTGGTTTATATACGCCATCTGGACACGTCTAATACATGACGTAACCGTATTGCAATTTTTGCTGCGCAACACCTACTCTGCCATTGAAAACGTATGGCAAACTCATGCAAACTTGTATGCCTGTTGAAGCTAAGCTGAGGAAGGCTCGAATAAAGTTAGTTAGCTAGCTATATTTACCTTAGGCTAGTTAATCAGAAACATAGGATCTACCCCATCCTACGCCTCGTTTTTAGGGAGTTACAGTGTAGTGTTATTAGAAGCGTTGTAGACCTCTGTACGTATCAGTTTTTACTTGCGTCGGTCAAGCTAATCTTTGACATGTGTTCTAGCTACCTGCAAAGTTCTGAAGTACTGTCAAATCGCAGCTGAGTAGAACTAGGCAATGAGCCGGTCGTACATATGTTGGCGTAAAATAAAAAATATTGTCTTTATGCCTAAAGGGAAGATTTTACGCCATCATTGCCTTCAGGCTTAAAGGGAAGATTTTACGCCAGTCTCCCCATTTTGTACCTAACAGGGAGATTTTACGCAAGGAAGGTTGGCGCATAATTATGCCCCTTGTGTATATAAGCAGGGAAGTCCACATAATGGGGAGATTTTACGCCAACTTAATCAACAGACGTAATAGATAGGGGCTACCCACTTCCCTTGTGTATGACAAACAGACAGTCACACAATGGCAACATTTTACGCCAATGAAGTAGCTGGCGTAAAATCTTCCCTTTATGAACACTTCACAGTCACAAGGGGAAGGAGTTAGTGTGCTTAGAAAAATGATATGTAGCTACATGGCAAGTCAGGACTAACTTGATTGTAGGAGTTTATTAGTTAAGTCAGTGTGACACTCTGATGTGCAGACAACAGAGGCGGCAAACACCTCGTTACACATGCACATCCAGGTGCTTGAGGTTAGTATTTTAGTGGGAAACACCACTTACTGTCTCAGTTAATGATTCTGCTAAACTATTTAGTGATGCTTTACCATTCTCTTACTCTCATTTGTCTGGAAAGTGTAGACGTAAAGTTTTAGTTAGCATGTTTGGTGAAACTGAAGATTTATCTTGCCCTGCCAACTGTTGTGATGTTTGTCAAATGGAAGTAGCAACACTACATGAAAGAAATAAAGAACTTTCAATATTGATTCAAGCAATTGATGAGTTAGGTAAAATGGGAGAAGTCAAAGTCACAGAATGGGTTCGGGGTGGTCAGATAGCATGGATGGAAAATATCCAAAAAGGAAATGAATCTGCTCATTGAAAAAGCCCACCAAATCTTTCCAAAGAATGGTGGCGGTCATTCATCTGTCAGTGTTCTGCTGCTGGATACATATCTCGTGTTATCAAGCCTGTTACATATGGAACAACAATACAGGGATCCTATGCCAGCCTACAACCAACAGAAAAAGGGAGAAGTGCAGTGAACTTTAATCAGTCAGTTTTACTTCCCCAGATAGATCGTACAATTCTGAAAACACCAACGAATCATGGAGAGCAAACTAATCGGGAGAATTGGCTTCGCAAAAGAATAGGGAAGGGAAAACATATGCTACCTTTTTTAAAAGACCTACTCACGAAAAAAGAGAATTGGGGAAACATAACTGCAGAGAACAAGGAACAGTATCAATACCCAGGGTGGCATGCCTCCCAGTCCAGCAATGTTCTCTACTATACACCTGATATAACCAAACTGCCACATTACAATGAGTCCAACAGACATTTCATTTGGTCTGATATTCAACTCAGTAAGAACAGTACAAGTAAGAGCACTATGAGTATGACCATTGGTGGAAGGCTAGAAAAGTTATGTTACTGGATGGCAGAGTGTAGAGGTGTGAAGATGTGCAAAGAATGTGACCATGTAGTACCAAGTGCATGCAAAAAGAACAATTGGAAACATCATCCAACTGCTGAACTTGTTGAAGTGAGAAACTGTCCTGTTGAATTTGTTTACATTTTTCCAGCAGACCTAGATGATCACAGAAGATGGATAGGAGGCATTGTTCGTTCAAAGGATGTTCCTTCTCATATAAACCTTCACAATCACCCAGTCAAGCATTGCTTAAGTCACAAATTACCATCTCGAGTTACTGCAGATATTGACAAGACATTAGAAGACAATCCTTACTTGACAACTCAACAAATAGCTACAGGACAAGGACTTGGGTACAGACCAGGTTCAGCAGAAGAGTTGCCGGCACAAGCTATAGTAGACTGGACTACATTCGTAAGAAAAATCAATAAAAGAAAACGGATTACCATCAAAGGGTCCTCATGTAATTGCTGATATGGAGAAGATTGCAGATAAAATAGATCACAAAGACTGCAGTCAGGAGGACTTTAAAGAGATACAAGGAGATTGGCCGACCATATATGAGAGACTACAGAATTTCTCCTAGTTGCACATACCAGTTTATCATGACCCCATTGATGAGTAAATTATTATTGGATGCTGACTTTGTTTAGACAGACACCACCTACAATGAGAACAGTGAACTAATCTACCTCTTTAATGCAACTGTGTTTGATTTCAATACAATGAAGTGGGCAGTTGTTGCAAGAATGAGAGCTAATAAGGAAGATACGGAGTTTTATAGGACTGCATTTAGTTTGATGTTCCAAACATGTCACACTGACTTCTCCCAGTTTAAAATAGAAAGCAGCCTAAAGGGAATTATTGTAGATTGGAGTGACACAGAGACTAAACGACTCAGAGAAGCTGTTGGTGAGGAATTGGCTGACTGTTTACTGCGGGGGTGCAATGTACACTGGGCTAGATCGTATCAACGTGTTGCTGACAGGGTCAATAGCAGCGTTCAAAAGTGTAACAGAAAACTTGCAACTGAGGCATTCTGTGCTATTGCAAAGTTGGTGACATCAGTCAAGACCAAGGATGATGTATTAAACTGTTTTGATGCACTGCAGGGTTCTTTACCACTTTCGTCTTTAAATCATTTGAAACTACCTTTATCTGACGAACATTTCACGGTAGTTGAAATAGAATGTGATTGGTCTGGAGCGAAGACTTGGGTTCAGTGGTGGACCAGAAAAAGGCACCTGCAAATGCTGGATTAACCATTTAGCATAATGAATCCTGATGATTGGGACAGAGCACCAAGAAACACAAATGGAGTAGAGCGTGTCAACTCTTCTACCAAAAGCGGTGGACAAAAACACTCACTTAATGCTGCAATGCAGTCTCTTTACGAGAAAGATAAATTTTTGGCACTCCAATATATAGCTGCTGAGGGAGGCTCTAAAATTACATACAGAGATACACTTGATGAGAAGCAGAGATCACAGGCAGCAATAAAACGAAAGCGTCCCAAAACTGTTTATGATAAAAATGCATCATTTGGTCCCCCTGATAAATGTCAGCATTTTGATGGAAACAGCCTTCCAAATAGCAAAAGAACGAAAATAGATGAGAATGGATGTGAAAAGAGAGAAGTGGAAGTACTCTATGCTGATGGAGTTTGGTATCGGGGAAAGTTATCTGTCACTTTTAATTTTGTGACTGTGGGGTTGGTAACTATAGGGTTGACAGATGTTTCTTTTAATTAACCATCCTAACCTCTTTATCCGGAAAAGTCACTTCAGTTGTTTCATCATCATCATAAAATTGGACAATCCATTTCCCAGTTTCAAAGTTATAGGAAGACAGCCATCAGTATAGATCATCGACGATATTTATCAATACTTCATGAGCCACCCTAATATATTCATATCAATGCAAAACTCCATCAGACCTATTATACTAACCCAAAAGCTCATCAGTGCTTTGTAATAACAAAAATTTTACCCAATGATTATTTACACGATCATTTTGAATAATCTTCATAGTAAATTCTCCTTTAAATTGTCTATTCACACTATATTGTTCTTGCTTTCTAAGCACACTAACTCCTTCCCCTTGTGACTGTGAAGTGTTCATAAAGGGAAGATTTTACGCCAGCTACTTCATTGGCGTAAAATATTGCCATTGTGTGACTGTCTGTTTGTCATACACAAGGGAAGTGGGTAGCCCCTATCTATTATGTCTGTTGATTAAGTTGGCGTAAAATCTCCCCATTATGTGGACTTCCCTGCTTATATACACAAGGGGTATATGCGCCAACCTTCCTTGCGTAAAATCTCCCTATTAGGTACAAAATGGGGAGACTGGCGTAAAATCATCCCTTTAAGCCTAAAGGCAATGATGGCGTAAAATCTTCCCTTTAGGCATAAAGACAATATTTTTTATTTTACGCCAAGTTCTGCATTACCGGCAATGACCAGAGGAGGTCAACGCTCGTGCGTGCAATCCTCTACGCGATAATTGCATTCTTGCACGATTCACATGACCGTGTCCAACCTCCTCTGCGTGCGCTTGTATTAGGGTCGTAGCTAGGTCACAATAACGCGTTATTGACAGATGAGCGCATGGAGACATAATTGGCGAGCGTAGTGTTAGGAATGTCGCATTGTTATTATATCACTCATCATTTATGCACACACCATCACGTGACTTACCCACGTTGTATGTACTGGTCAGCTATATTGAGGTTGTGTGTTGTGCTATTTTGGAGATAGACTCCTGCGCTGTCGAGACGCGGATTACGAAGTTCTCACATGGTGCCGAGACCCGGGAACCTCGCAGTGTAGTGGGCGAGACGAGAGAGCAAGGGATAGGACTTTCTCTGCTGAATTTGACCGAGAACACGCCGACCGATCTGAACTCGAGCTGACTCATCATGACAGAGACTGCAGAGAGCCTAGGCCGTAAGAAGAAGGTCAGAGCCGCGCACCGTGCGTCAGTCACACGTATAGTGGGGCAAGCGCGCGAGATACTAAGCGAGGGTATAGCTGCTGAGACGGCCAAGCTGGAGCAGAGGAGGGAGGCCCTCGCCGCCAAGGCCGAGCTGTTGCGTAAGCTGGACACAGATATAGTGGAGTTGGTACACGAGGACGAGCTGGAGAGCGAGATACAGCATGCGGACGAGATTCAGGAACAAATAGAGCTAATAATCATCGAGCTGGATGGGTTGCGGTCTCAGATGACGTCGACGACGGATATGCGAGCGGCGCGCGCTCGCGATATTTCTCCCCGTGAGTCAATTCATGGTACTGAGCGTCACTCAGCCGACGAGAGCGAGAGAAGAGAGCCACCGCCTAGCGAAGAACGTGAAGTATCAGATCCGGAGGAGCCTCATGTCGATCCGCCGACCACAGAGGACTCAGAGAGTACCCCGGCGGGTCTTCTGCCCCGTTTGCCCCACGTCAAGCTCCCAAAGTTGTCACTTAAGAAGTTTGGTGGAGATCTCACAAAGTGGACAACCTTCTGGGATACTTTTGAGTCTGCTATTCACCAGAACCCCACGTTAACTAACATTGACAAGTTCAGCTATTTGAACTCGCTGTTGGAGTCAACTGCATCTGAAGCAGTAGCTGGATTGACCCTCACGTCAGCCAACTATGAAGAAGCCGTGTCAACACTAAAGCGCAGATTTGGTAACAAGCAGTCGATAATCAATCGCCACATGGAGCTCCTACTCCACCTTGAACCTGTGACCTCTGTCCATAACTTGAAGGGACTAAGACAGCTCTTCGATGCAGTGGAGTCGAATGTGAGAGGTCTGAAAGCTCTGGGAGTCTCTGCGAGCTCGTATGGTGGTCTTATGTCGCCAATTTTAATGAGTAGACTACCCTCTGAACTTCGCCTCATCGTCAGCCGGGAACTAAGTGAGGATGAATGGGATGTTGAAGTTGTCATGGAGATCGTCTGGAGAGAGATTGAAGCTAGAGAACGTTCAGCTGGAGCCACATCACCCCAGGGAAAGAAGCCTACTCCACCCAAACTTCCACCTACAGCATTGTCACTGACGGCAGGTGCATCATCAGTGCCACCATCATGTGTGTACTGCAGCCAAGCTCATAGTTCAGGCACTTGTCAGACTGTCAGTGACCCTGAAGGGAGAAAGCAGATCCTTCGGACTAGTGGACGTTGCTTTGTGTGCCTCAGACGTAATCACCTCAGCCGGAACTGTAGGTCGACAGGCCGCTGTGCCAAGTGCCGCGGAAGACACCACACAAGTATATGTCCGACATTGGTTCCTGGAACCTCGATGCCTGCAACTTCTGTGACAGGAACCCCGATGCCTGCAATGTCTGTGACAAGGACACCTACTTCAGCTGCCCATCCACCTCTACCTGGAACACCCCATGTGCCAACAACAACTTCCTCTGTGTGCGTGAATTCTCACACCCCTGTCCTGCTGCAGACTGCCAAGGCCACAGTGTGTGATGCTACTCAACCGGACACTGCCCCCAGGGTTGAGGTCAGAGCACTCCTTGATACAGGAAGCCAGAGGTCATACGTCACAACCAGATTGCAAGAGGCACTTGGAGCAAAGAAGGTATATTCTGAGGCAATGATTATCAAGACCTTTGGTGCAGCAAGGGGGGAGAAGAGGACCTGCAATATCTTACAGCTGAAGATTAACACGAACGATGGTGGATCATTGACTCTGCCTGTAGTGGTCGTCCCTCACATCTGTGATCCAGTCTGTGTACAGCCAATTGATATAGCCAAGACTTCATATGAGCACCTGGCCGGATTGGAGTTAGCTGACTCCGGAGATGTTGGAAGCAGTCTAGAGATTGATCTTCTAATCGGATCTGACCACTATTGGAAGTTAGTCACCGGCCGAGTTGTGAAACAAGATGGTGGACCCACAGCCATTGAGACTCATCTTGGATGGGTTCTTTCTGGACCAGCCGAAGGATTGCATCAAGAAACCGTGATCAACTTTGTCTCTACTCATTCCAGTCACATGCTGAGAGTCTACTCTGCCGCTGAG
Source organism: Theonella swinhoei (assembly GCA_963970385.1). Classification (NCBI taxonomy): domain Eukaryota; kingdom Metazoa; phylum Porifera; class Demospongiae; order Tetractinellida; family Theonellidae; genus Theonella; species Theonella swinhoei. The sequence goes on from OZ019952.1 coordinate 4,899,607, forward strand.
CCGGACAATCTGGATGCCAAGCTGAAGAGATTTTGGGAATTGGAGTCCCTTGGTATTCTGAAAGAGGAGCACCCCGTACAACAACAGTTCTCTCAGAGGATCTCCTTCAAGTGTGGAAGGTATGAAGTTCACCTACCCTGGAAGGACTCACACCCTCATCTTCCTGACAACTATGACCTGTGCCGGAAGCGGTTGGACGGACTGCTCAAGAGGTTACGTCAAGATCCAGAGAAACTCTGACAGTATGACACTGTAATCAAGGATCAACTTCGACAAGGGGTGGTGGAAGTCGTCAGCGAACCTGCTAAGTGTAAAGGAGAAAGGCTTCACTACCTCCCGCATCATGGAGTGTCTCGTCAAGATAAGCAAACAACCAAGCTCCGTGTTGTGTATGATGGCTCAGCTAAGACCAATGGCCCATCACTCAACGAGTGTCTCCACACCGGCCCCAATTTTGGGCAGCATATTCTCCAGATCCTTCTCAGATTTCGGATTCACAGAGTTGCACTTGTTGGTGACATAGAGAAGGCCTTCCTGATGGTTTCAGTTGTTGACCATGATCGAGATGTGCTGAGATTCTTGTGGGTCACAGATATAGATGAGACTGATCCTCAGGTAGCTGTTCTCCGATTCACTAGAGTTGTCTTTGGGGTTTCAGCTAGCCCGTTCTTACTCAATGCTACGATTGACCACCACATCAAGAGGATGGACCAATCAGAGGAAGAGTTCATTCAGAAGTTCCGTCGCTCTATCTATGTCGATGATGTCGCCACAAGTCTGACAGATGCGGATGCTGCATACCAGTTCTACCTGAAGGCAAAACAACACCTGGCCAAGGCCAGCTTCAACTTAAGGAAGTTTGAGACCAGCTCCCCACAGTTGCGTCAAAATATCGCCGAGAATGAATTGAGATCACACAAGAGTGATACTGTGCAATCATCAAGTAATGAGTCTGGACGAGCAGTGCAACAAGTGCTGGGTGTTGACTGGGATGTTGAGACCGACCAATTGCTCTTCGATGTCAGTGACATAGCGTGTGTCATGAAGGACTCAGACCCCACCAAGAGAAATGCCATCAGCCTCGCCACTAGGTTCTACGACCCACTGGGTGTGATCTCTCCAGTCACAGTGAGGTTCAAGCAACTGTTCCAGAAGCTGTGTGAGAAGCAGTTGGATTGGGATGAGCCTCTGACAGGAGAGCTACTCACTGAATGGGAATCACTGACCTTGGACCTTGAGCATTTTATTCCACTAAGGATACCCCGTTGCTATCCACATACTATGGACTGCCAGTCATACACACTCAGGGGCTTCTGTGATGCCTCACTGATGGCATACGCTGCTGTTGTCTATATACAAGTCAGAGAGGAGGATGTAGTCCATAGTCAGTTCCTTTGTTCGAAGACGAGAGTAGCGCCAGTCAAGAAGATGACCATCCCCAGACTAGAGCTCCTGTCAGCGTTGCTACTAGCTAGACTCATTTCGACTGTGCGGCAGGCCCTGGAGACGGAAGTGGAACTGGAGGATATTTGCTGTTATACTGACTCTCAAGTTGCTCTCTTTTGGATTACTGGGACAGACAAGGAATGGAAGCAGTTCGTCATGAATAGGGTGATTGAAATACGGAGCCTCGTTCCACCCAGCTGCTGGAGACATTGCCCAGGAACTCAGAACCCCGCAGACATTCCGTCAAGGGGTGTATCTTCACAGGAATTTCAGGACAAGATGATGCTCTGGCTCCATGGACCAAGTCTGCCCACTCTGGATCACTCCGAGAAGATGGTAACACCACCGAAAGAATGTATTTCTGAGATGAGAACAAGGAAGGATAAGTCGACTACTACACTCATCACTCAAGTCTTCCCCACTGCTGTACTACCATGCGAAGACTACAGTTGCCTGAAGAGATTGGTTAGAGTTACGGTATACGTTCTGAAGTTTGTCAATGCTGTTAGAGCTCGCAGAGTTCATGCAGGTGATCACCCCAGTCACATCAACTGTACCCTCACTGCTGAAGACCTTCACTTGGCTCTCACGTATTGGATCAAGGTCTCACAGTCCTCTCTGCTGGAAGCAAGAAACTTCAATCAGTGGAAGACACAGTTCGGGCTCTACCAAGATGACTCTGACATCTGGCATTGTGGGGGAAGATTGAGCAATGCAGACATGCCAGAATGGACGAAACACCCGATCCTTCTCAACAGAGACCATCATCTAACGCTGCTCATTGTGAGGGAGTGCCACAAGGGGGTGATGCACAGTGGCGTGAAGGCCACTCTGACTGAGATACGTTCAAAGTACTGGATAGTACAGGGAAGAAGTTTTGTTCGTCGAGTACTGCACAAGTGTACTGTTTGTTGCAGGTTTCAGGGAAGGCCATATGCAGCACCACCTGCTCCACCCCTGCCATCCTTCAGAGTAAAGGAGGCCAGACCCTTTGCCTACACTGGAGTGGATTTCGCAGGACCCCTCTACGTGCGAGATTAAATCGGTTCATCAGCAAGGAAGGTCTGGCTCTGTCTCTACACCTGCTGTGTTACCAGAGCTGTTCATCTCGACATTGTCCAGGACATGACCGCTGAAACCTTCATTCGATGCTTCAGGCGTTTTGCAGCAAGAAGAGGATTCCCAACCCTGATGATCTCAGATAATGCCAAGACTTTCAAGGCTGCCTCAAGAGCTGTGACCAGCCTGGTGGAGACGTCAGCTGTACGTACATTTCTCAGTAATCTTGGCATAAAGTGGGCATTCAATGTAGAGAAGGCTCCGTGGTGGTGGGGTTTCTTCGAGAGAATGATCCAGACTGCAAAGAGGTGCCTTAGGAAGACAATTGGACGTGCCTGTCTCACTTTTGAAGAGCTGCTGACTATATTTGTTGAGATAAAGATGACTCTGAACTCCCGGCCTTTGTCTTATATCTCATCAGAGGACCTCGACGAACCACTCACTCCATCACACTTACTCTGTGGACACAGGATTCTTAGCCTACCTGATCCAGTGGCAGACAATCCGGATCCTGCCACCACTCACAATGACCTCACAAGGAGAATGCAACACCTCAGCAAGATCCTCACTGACTTCTGGAGAAGATGGAGGTCAGAATATCTTCTGGAGTTGCGTGACATGCATCGTCACTTCAAATCCTCAAAGGGTGTGGACTCAGATATCAGTGTAGGTGACGTCGTCGTCATACATGACGAGAACCTCCCGAGGGGGTTGTGGAAATTGGGGACAGTGGAGGAGCTGATGGTTGGGGCAGACGGCAATGTTCGCAGTGCAAAAGTCAAGGTCACCTCACGAGATTGTAACTACATCTCAATCAAGAGACCTCTCCAGCGGCTCTATCCACTAGAGCTACGCAGTGAAGGCGAGTCGGAACAATCAGCAGACGAACAAGAAGGTCAAACTGATTGTGAAATGCCATCAACTACAATGGACCAAGATCAAGATGAGAGTGCAGTAAGAGAGACAGTGATGGAGAGTTCGAGACCGAGGCGTCGAGCCTTCCGAAGAGCCCAAGACAACATGCGAGCATGGTACAAGGATCTGTAACTCTAAGACATTATTTGGACAGCTCACTGTATGTATGCACACACACATAGTTCACTGCCCAAAGGGGGGAGCGTGTTAGGAATGTCGCATTGTTATTATATCACTCATCATTTATGCACACACCATCACGTGACTTACCCACGTTGTATGTACTGGTCAGCTATATTGAGGTTGTGTGTTGTGCTATTTTGGAGATAGACTCCTGCGCTGTCGAGACGCGGATTACGAAGTTCTCACACGTAGCGAGCCCTCCTAGTGATGTGAACGGGCGATTTTCTCCCTCCCTCCCTCCCTCCCTCTCCGCTCTCTCCCTCCCTCCCTCCCTCCCTCCCTCTCTCTCTCAATGCTTAGCATTCCACTAATGTCTCCATGCACTCGTCTGTCAATAACGTGCTATTGTGACCTGAAGATACTGTATCTACGACCTTAACACAAGCGCACAGGCAGTGCGTTTATTGTGTGCACAGTCGCAACCGCGGGCCCGCGACAACTCAGAATGAGATTAGATATTTATCCTTGCGGGGGCGTTTGATAGTTCTATATACCCAGGACTTTTAGACACGCCTGTGAGTTTGCCCGCTCCTGCGGATTTAGGTTATAGGTAGCTGCTAACTAGGCATTGATGCAATGTAGCTAAATGTCTGCTAAGCATTGTTGGCGAGCGGGAGAGTGCGCACGCAAAATTAGAAGCACGTACGTATATACGGCATTACGGCATGGACAGTGCGGGTTACATATAGAGTAAGCCATCAATTTTCGGACGGATCTAATTTCGGACGCTTATTTCAACGTTACCGAAGGTCTAGAGAGTGTGTAGATACCATCAATGGATAGACCTATACCACTAACTATTCTAGAAAAATAATCGCTTTTATCGGAGTTCTACAGCCGGAAGGAGAAGGCGCTAAATTCACCGTCCGAAGACCGCAGTTTTCGGATGAAACTACCAATATTCGGACTTTTCGACCTGGGCACAGAATAGTTGTCGAAAAAGAATTGAGGTCTTCATGAAAAAAAGTACTATCCCTTGTCTCTTTACAAGCAAACGCCGCGAACTAAGAAGTGTCACGCCCTCAATTTTCGGACGCAGTATGAAGATATTTCTCTGTAACACCTACAGCATACGACTAGTTACAGTCTAAAAATTTCTAGGGATATTACTAGGCCTGTACTAACTATCTGTGCTGTTTTCACCAAATTTGCTATATTTTTATATTTTGGATTTTGATAATATAAATAAATATTAAACCCATATCTCGGACAATCATGAGAAAGCAATATAATTACAATTGGAGTAGATATACGTAGTATCTTCGAAAATTGTTAAAATTTTACTCCGCTTTATACTGTAAGAGATAATCAATGTAAACCAAACTAACTAAGAGTCCGTAAATTGATGACGTGATGTCTTTGTGTTCGTGGCATTTGTGTGTAAAGAACCAAAATCGAAACCATCCTACCTATAGGTTATTTGATACAAAAGAAGTGGTACTTCTTTTTATGTGCAGTTTGAATTCTTTATCGCAAACTATACTGTGCTCAGGTCGAAAAGTTCGAATATTGGTAGTTTCATCCGAAAACTGCGGTATTCGGACGGTGAATTTTAGCGCCTTTTCATTCCGGCTGTAGAACTCGGATAAAAACGATTATTTTTCTAGAATAGTTGGTGGTATATTTCTATCCATTGATGGTATCTATACACTCTCTAGCTCTTCAGTAACGTTGAAATAATTAGATCCGTCCGAAAATTGATCGCTTACTCTATATAGCAAAATTAGAAGTACGTATAACGTTACGGTATGTACATATACCTACGCATTGTTGGCGAGCGGAGAGTGCGCACGCAAAATTGGAAGCACGTATAATGCGCACTCTCCGCTCGCCAACAATGCGTAGGTATATGTACATACCGTAACGTTATACGTACTTCTAATTTTGCTATATAGAGTAAGCGATCAATTTTCGGACGGATCTAATTATTTCAACGTTACTGAAGAGCTAGAGAGTGTATAGATACCATCAATGGATAGAAATATACCACCAACTATTATGTACATCGCCGTCACATACATATAAAGTACATTTCATTAAAATGTTGAAGGATGTAGGGATGGTAGTGCCAAAAATTAAGGAAACAAGAGCAATTGTGTGCGCATTCACTGAATTTTCCAAGTGTAATTCTGAGCCATTCTATTTTGGAAAATGGGCGTGCCCTATCGGCGCCATCCCTACATAGAGAGTCTACCGACTCTCTGATAGACTATACAGAAAAATCGGCCCGTTGACATGACTGGGAGAGCTCGCTCCGCTCGCCAATTATATATATATATATACATGTCTTTTTGTGGCTTTCTGGCTGTTCCTTTGATCTGGATAGCTGTATAGATCTATCACTTGTCGGAAGTTTTGGTAGATGGCATATATAAACTGTATCCGTAATCACGCATGCGTAACTAGCCATACCCTAGCCAGCCCGTAATGGCCCCGTCACAAACCAAGGCACGACGAGGCAAATTACCTAGATGGGGGGTCCCCCCAACCCCCCCCCCCCAGGCCCCCCCGCCTTGGCTAGTTCCGTAAGCGCCCATGGATCCTCCGTGCCTATGCGCATGGGCGCGTAGTTTATATATGCCATTAACCGAAGTTTTAATCTGCCTGAGGAGCGCAGTGATATGTCCTCTCATTAGCGCTCCTCATAAATAGTTATCGCTGCCCGCCTTGAGAGCGCAAAGAGTTAGAGCTGTGAAAGAACGGGACAGATCTAGAAGATGCATACGATTGGAGCTCCTTCTTTAAGTAGATCTACGTAGTTGGAGATTTGGAATCCAAACCTGGAGGGTCCGCTTGGCGAGAACGGGATCAGGCGTTGTTTCGCAGCCGAGTTGCCATTACAAGTTGTGACCTCAATCAGGAGCATCCGATAGGCATCGCGTGTGAACCTGAACTACAGTTTTATATGGATGTATGTGTATATGTATTTCTTGATACAAGTCACAGAATCATCTAGCTTGAGTTTATTTTATTACACCCACATATGCAATATTGACATATTGTGTCTGCAATGACATATTAATGAACATTATTTCATTGTATGTACACCGGTCCAATAAACTAATTCTGAATCGATGGCAACCTCGAGCTCTATGTATTTTGAGATCTTTTTGATCATGTTCATATCCAGGTACTAGAGTAAGCGATCAATTTTCGGACGGATCTAATTTCGGACGCTTATTTCAACGTTACTGAAGGGCTAAAGAGTGTGTAGATATCATCAATGAATAGAACTATACCACTAACTATTCCAGAAAAATAATCGCTTTTATCCGAGTTCTACAGCCCGAAGGAGAAGGCGCTAAATTCACCGTCCGAAGACCTCAGTTTTCGGATGAAACTACCAATATTCGGACTTTTCGACCTGAGCACAGTATAGTTTGCGATAAAGAGTTCAAACTGAACATAAAAGAAGTACCACTTCTTCTGATCAAATAAACCATAGATAAGATGGTTTCGATTTTGCTTCTTTACAAACAAATGCCACGAACACAAAGACGTCACGCCATCAATTTACGGACGCTTAATTTTGTTTTTACCGATTATCTCTTACAGTATAAAGCGAAATAAAATTTAAACAATTTTCTAAGATACTACCACCTAGTCCAATTGTAATTGTATTGTTTTCTCATGATTGTCCGAGATATGGGTTTAATATTTATTTATAATTATTATCAAAATCCAAAATATGAAAATGTAGCAAATTTGGTGAAAACAGCACCGATAGTTAGTACAGGCCTAGTAAGATCCCTAGAATTTTTTTGACTGTAACTAGTCGTATGCTGTAGGTGTTACAGAAAAATATCTTCATACTGCGTCCGAAAATTGAGGGCGTGACACTTCTTAGTTCGCGGCGTTTGCTTGTAAAGAGACTATGTCGATAAGATCCTAGCTATTGCTTGGTGAATAGGCAAGAGATAGTACTTTTTTTTAATGAAGACCTCAATTCTTTTTCGACAACTATTCTGTGCCCAGGTCGAAAAGTCCGAATATTGGTAGTTTCATCCGAAAACTGCGGTCTTCGGACGGTGAATTTAGCGCCTTCTCCTTCCGGCTGTAGAACTCCGATAAAAGCGATTATTTTTCTAGAATAGTTGGTAGTATAGGTCTATCCATTGATGGTATCTACACACTCTCTAGCCCTTCAGTAACGTTGAAATAAGCGTCCGAAATTAGATCTGTCCGAAAATTGATCGCTTACTCTATTTAGGGTTTAGTAAGTTCTATGTATGGGTATAATATCTTTCTTTATCACCATCATCCTTCTCATCATCATCTTTTTCTTCTTCTTCTTCTTCTTCTTCTTCTTCTTCTTCTTCTTCTTCTTCTTCTTCTTCTTTCTTTCTTTTTCTTCTTGCCAAACCCTCTCACATGCATGCATTCTTTAGCAGATTAGCCTCTCTCCTCCTATATATATATATTTTAGCATATGGAGGTACTGTGCACAATCATCAAACAACATGCATATGTACATGTGTGCACTGAGAGTTACAAATCATCACTATGCATATACTGCAAGTATAAACAACAAACTATTGAAAGGGGCTTGTTAAAATATAGTGATGGGGACGTTATGGTCATATCCAGGTACTACAATAGTTAGAGTTTATATAGTGGCTTCTTGTTTGTCACACTCTTCATCTTCACTCTTGTCCCTGTCCACAGTGTCTGGGTTGCATATGACATCAGTTTCTGCTCCCTTCACACCACTGGCTGAGGTGAGATCTCCACCAGCTTTGACATCTCCTTCAGGTATCGGTTCCAGTGGCTTCTTTTCATTATCAATCCCTGCACTCTCACTCACAGACCAGCTCAGGTGGGGTTCCTTTGTTGTGAAACTCAATGACTGTCCACTGTATTCTGTTGTGTGTGCAGTGGAATATGTAGATAAAAATATTGGGGGGCCAAACATGACCAATTTGTCTAATGATCAGTAACTCTTTATGTCTACTGGATTGCATACACTTGACACAAATAAGTATCTGGGTAATTATTGGGAGGGCCAGCCCCCCTCATAAACTATTGGTGGGAGGCACAGACCCCTCTGCCTAACCCCCCCCCCCCCTACTCCTATGGTGTGTATGACAAATTTAAAAAAGTATAACATACACACAAGTTGAAGAATATATGCCTCTGAAACATGTAGCACATATGGGAACATGGTATTACTATTACAACGATCACACTGTAGTTGGTGTATCACAGTATTGCTAACCATCTTTTTGGTCAATTGGCTTCTTGTGGAGAATTGTCCTCATCATACCAGTCGAACTCTGATCACCGGAGTATGATGTAGACTGCACAAAATGATCAATACTGCTGTATACTGTTACCAAAATGCATGCAATCTTGTACACATGATGATTGACACATAAGCACATTCGTCTATGTCAACTATGCAGTGGTGGTGTATATAATTATGGAAGTACAAGCTCAAAATGGACTACTCAACATGAATTTTGGTGAGAGCCATCTTTTGCCCTGTTGCCCCCTAAATAATATGAGCACTATTAAGTATCTAACACATGTGCCCTGAGTGTACATGTCCATAATTACAAAATTACAGTCATACAAGAGTGTAGGATTTGAGTGTCCACTGCTTTAGGGAAGACAGCCTTGGAGAGATCTTACTCCACACCTGTGTATGTATTAGCAGCAACCAGTGTGACTAACGTGTATATGAGATGATCAATGTGTGCTCACCTTGTCACTGCGAACAACGTGGAAAAAGAATATGCCAGCACCCTAAGAGAAACATACTCAAGTGGTTTATGGAATTCAGATATAATTCATGCATGGCTAAATGCACTAAAAGTAATTACAGTCAAAGAGATATATACAGTATAGTGCAGAGATCACACTCAAGCCAAGGCTTTAGTTTAACTTTCCACACATATATATGGGCAGGGTTTTATGTCAATTTGGAGTGGAAGCTGCACAACAGGTAAAAGCTATATATAGGTCGAGCATAATTGGATGCTTGGGAATGAAACATCCACTTTGGGGGAAGCTGAAATATTTGGCATGAAAGTAGAAGTTTTGGGGGGAACCTTCCCCCTGCCAATCAAGTAGATAGAAGCCCATGTATGCCTGTGTGTAGGGACACATTGCATGGCAGCTCTTATGTGTTAGTGTGAGGGTTGTCACCTGTAGGGAGTTGAAGATTGTAAAAAGCCAAGCAAAGACTGTGGCATTTTCGTTGAGTGTGAGTACACCAAATAGCCATGTTAATCCCAGCAGAGGCAGTAGGATTATAGTCCCACGCAATATAGTTCTGTGAATATAGTATTATACACACATTACAGCATGCATACATGACTTTAATCATCCATGAGATGCTTAGAAAGAAAGGCAAGGCAACACAACACAACAGAAAGACAAAGCAACACAACACCACTTGCCCAAGGCAGTTATTTTTCAAAGAAAAAGCTGCCTTGGGTGGATTCGAACCCACGACCGTCAGCTTTGTGTAGCTAGTTAGGGTGATCTTACATTGCTTGTTTGGTGGATTTATCTTTGTTTGTAGTTTTTGCCTTCTGCTTGCTGTCTTAGTGCCACTAGTGCTAACACCAGAAACACTGAGTTGATCTGAAAGGTTTTCAAAACTGAGTCATTGACAGGTAATGATGGATATGCACTTACAATAATAATGATTATCATTGGTGCCACAAAGACAAAGATGGTTCCTTTCTCAGTAGATAACCAGCAGCTGAGGATGGATAGAGAACATAGAGATCACATAATTTACCACTATACAAATATCTCACGAGAAACTCACAAAGAAAGCTCTCCATCCTCACCATACACTCCATAGTATTCAGAACGTGCTGCCAGCCCCACAACAACAAAAAGCAGAGGAGTGCCTGAATACAACAGGAGAGCAGGGTATATAAAACACCGCTAAGTTCAAATTCTATGCCTGTCTATATCTGGAACAGTGAATGTTTGCAACACATATTATGCTATATTCCTCTGTATTAACTCACAGTATCCAAGTAGCATGAAGAACCACCACTTATTAGAGAGTTTACTGAACACCACAATCAGCATGAGGTAGAGCATGACTCCCTCACACATCATCCAGCAGAAGGCAGACAGAAACAGGTACTGCAGAAGTACTGCTACAAATGCACAACCACCCTGTGTATATCAATGATTCATATTATTTAATAATGTGTTATACTCAATAGATTATATACCTTGCTGCCGGTGCCCAGCTCTATTCCAAACATAAATACTACATATCCAAGTAATAGAGATATGGCCAGATTGAGGTGGATAAAATAGTGGACGGATGAAAACAGCTTCTTCCTACACAATACAGAACCATCAATCAGTAAATGGCAATCAGTAAATGTAAAGATTTTATGTTATGTGAGAATGCATTAATTCAAACACACAACACCAGATGAACATGAGCCAATTAAATATCTTGCGTAAAATGACATCTAGCTCCCATCCTTCACAGTTAAGTCTCTAGAACATCTCCCAGTATTCCTATAATATCCAGTCAGCGGCTAAGTTGACTCCACAAGCACACATAGCTAATACATTATCAATGGATTGTTATGCAGTAATTAAAGAGGTATATAGACCTTGCTCTCACCCCATGGCAACATAGAAGACTACCGTGATGGAGAGACATATGGTAGAGATGATGCAACCAATGTAGGAGATAATCTGTAATGCCAGTTGTTCCCTCTCTGAAACACCCTACAATAGATATAACCCAGGTGTCAAACTGATGATGGATAGGGAGGCACAAAAATGACTTTTAGTATTTTTATCTATGTACTTCTAGGCCTCCTGCCACATCAACCAGAACAGCAAAACTGGTGAGATGAGTTGAGTTACACAGCACAGTGGTGACGTTGCCTCTTGTTATGTTACTGATGACTCGTACACCTTCTGAACTCCATCCACCACTGCCTACACTGTGTATACAATGTTTAGCAGATTTACTCACATATACATATGCAACATACGGGTCAGAAAAGTTCCAAAAGGCTCCAGCATAGTTTATAAATCCATCAGTACTCTGTAATCACAGTACACAAGTTTTAATACTATTACTTTATATTGTACCCATATGTATGTACATGTATCTGTACACTGCGTTTGGTTCTACTAACCTCTGAAAAAGAGAAGTTGAGGATGATGGGATTCTCCATGAAGATATTATTAGGGATGTCTGTCTGATAGAGTCCTCTAAATTGAGATGAAATCACCAGAGAAGCTGACCTACTGTTACTGAAGATAAAAACATTGAAAAACTCATTGCATAATAGTAGAGACATATCTAGTATGTACACTAATGGTTTTCTGTCCATTAAGTATGCATGTGTTATTACATCCCAAACTGGATGATGGAGAGTGTATTTACTTGAGAAATGATGTATTGGTTGGTAGGAACTCCTCAATATTTCTGAAGATGATGTGAACTACAGCAAAGTCTGCATGCAGTGAAAACAATGTACATGATACTGAATACACGTAGAATAATAATAAAATATGAATAGCACTAAAGTGCAAAATCCTCGGCGCGTTAATGAGTCAGCTATACATTGGAACCCCACCTCCCGTCTAGGAGTATAGCTATGGAAAATAGCGAAGAACTTGCCCAGCTACAGAGAAGGCTTGAGAAGCACTCTGTATTACATTAGCCCATATTTCAGGTAGCATTTATTACCCCGTTAGGCTTTTGAACAACAATCGGTACATACATCCCATATTACTTCATCGTCTATCCCGTCTCTCCAAAATGCACGTAATAGCTGTAACTTTGGAACTAACCATTTATTTTAAAAACGGCTTTTAAAATCTTTCCCATACGGTGCTGATTCATATGGTGTCCCTTTTTGGGGGTTTTATTGGGCGAAATGGCAGAATTCGCTAAACTAACACACACACACACACACACACACACACACACACACACACACACACACACACACACACACACACACACACACACACACACACACACACACACACACACACACACACACACACACACACACACACACAAACTAAGTACTGTAACCTTCCTGTGCATGAGCTGAGGGATGTTACTCTAGCTGGTGAAAGCTAACCTTCACTTCTGTTTGCAGCACTCAATGTGATGACGGCTTCTGCAGGGATGGTAATCTGTGCTGTATTGTTCATCTCCACTGCTGTAAAGTTGTCCAGTTCACTGCCAACAGCAGGAAACACAATGTCTGAGACATTGGACGTGTTTACCACTTCAGCATTCATAACTAGATGGAAATAGGAACCAATTTTTTCACTGAAACCTACTACATGTGTTGAGTATACAAAATGTGGTATGAATCTCATATGTTACATGAATAAGTGATTTAGTCCTCTATAAAAAAACTCACCGATATTCTCTCTAACCAGTATCACAGGACTGTCTGTGTCATTAACAGTACTAGCCAGATAGATTCCATAACGCTCAGCATTCTGAAGCAGGGTTTGACTGCCTGAAGCAACACTCTGTAGCGCCGGCCAGCCAGCTTGGTTGATCTCATTCAGAATGTTATTGAATACCTCAACAAGCACCTATAGACACAAATGTAAAAACATTTTATTAAAATGTAGGATGGTAGTGCCAAAAATAGGAACAAGATTATAATAACCCGAGTGGTGCACAGTGAACAACTGATTTTGATATGACCATACACAACTTACGTATATAGTTTGGAGTTCAGAGTTTATGCTACCACAAAGATGAATTACAATTCATGTATGCAGACAAGGGATAATTGTATGCAACAATAACAACATGTGTAACCCCATGAAATAAAAGGGTTATGCATGTTGAAGAAGAAGAAGATGATGATGAACAAAAGTGAGGTTTGGCCAATTTCCATAAGTCACTGTAGCTGTGTACTTTGAGGGTCTTAGTGGGTACAGAAGCACACGTAAAGTACGTGTATGTATCTAAAAGGGCTTGTAACTGCCACGTTTGGGAGTTCTGAGTCATTCTATATGGAAAAATGGGGGTGTTGTGTCGGCACCATCCCTACATAGAGTCTACTGACTCTCTGATAGGGAGTCAGGTACATAGTCATGGCTCTATGTTCATAGTTTCAGTTTTCAATGACTGATGCATGGAAAATGTGTATAGCACACTAGCCAAGAAGCAATAGAAAGGACAGGTACATGGAAAATTTTTTCAGAGCTCACCACATTAGCAGTCGTGCTATTAACTCCTTCTACACTACTCTCAAGAACATTCAGCACCTATAATGATCATACAGTAATAGACTCTATTCAAATAAATGTATAACAATTATGTGGATTAATCCTTTACCAACAATATCCTTCTACAAAATAAAGAAGAAAATGAATACTAAGTAATCCCAGTATTTAAACCCATATAGAAATATTGTGACAAATATATTGCTTCACCATGGTTAGCAAATCGTCTCTCACCTGTGCTACTACATTGTTGGTGGTGTTGAGATCCAGTGGAAAGAGTGGCACTGGTGCTTCCTCTCTGTCAGTGGCCATCACCAGCTGCTCTGAGATGACTCTTGCAGCCTCTATCAGCTCAGGAGTGACATGTACTATCTCAGCATCAGCATCTGGTAGAAGCTTATTTGCCTGGGAATACATAAGAACATTATAGAAGTGTGTGTACATGTGGCAGGTAATGTGTTACTGCATGTTCTGTACTATACCAGTGTGTGTATTAGTATATACCTCCTGTGAAACACGGAGTATTTCCAGTGATTGGCATGAGAGGACATCAGGGGCTCCCCATGTTTCATTCTCATAGCACATACGAGTAGCAGTCCCTGGATGCATATATTGACAATACCTATAGTCAGTAGTGCCATTGACAATATCTATAGTCAGTAGTTCCATGTAGCTAGCTACCATGATGTACTAAAAATTAAGCTACATAGCATGTCTGTATAACTTAATGACATGTATGACTATGATGACAAACCAATTCCATCCACTCCAGCAGCTGAGCAGGGTTGTGAGCTGATGGAACCTCCAGGAGTGCTAGGCCATATTATACTCCAGACATCATCAGGGCCATATGGACAGCCAGCATACACTGTGGATGTAGGCAGGTATCAAGTCTGTTCATCCCTACATCCTTCAACAGTGTATTTTTTCACTTGTTTCATTTGAGAGTAATGGTGATGTCAGCTAGGTCTACCCTACATAGAGTTCACCAACTCTCTGCATAATACTTACTTCATGCAAAGTTATACACACTTATAATGAGAATACCATGATCAGGACTACACATACATATAAAAACCCTGCACATTGTGTAGGCAGTGGTGGATCTAGGGCTAAAGAACTGGCACTTTGAGACTAGAGTGCCAATAGTACTCTCAGACAAAATCATTGTCAACACTATTGACTTGTCACACTCTCTCACACTCACCCTAAATACGGGGGGGGTCAAGGTTTCCACTGAAAACCCCTTTTGGTGCAACTGTATTATAGCTAACACACGCGCAGCTGACTTACTGTCCATTTTGCGTTTGAGCGTGCGTTAGCACTAGCACGCTAAAACGGATGCACTAGCACGCTAAAACGGATGCCTACGCAGCGATTATCGATATTCAAGGGATTTGCCCTAGCCAAAAATTGTGTAACGAGGGTTACATGTACGCACGCGGACGCAACTCCGCTGACCGGAATTCGCGCACGTTTACTAGTGATAATACGTGGCATTGTGGGGCGAGCGTGAGTGAGAAATTGTCAGTTAAAGTCTATTTGACTTCACCTGGACCCTCGAATTTTGGCAATAACTTCATTATTTTCACACAATTTCAAAATAAAGAGTACCATTGGATTCCTCGTGTTTTGCCGCGTCTAGTGATGGGTCTCACTAAATCTGAATCTCTATCACTCCAAAGATAGCTGTATGTCCCATAAGGAAACTATGGAGATGCCATTGACTGCGAGGAATGTAGTGCGCGTGATCTCAACCGAACGCGCCGTTTACGCGCGAAGGCTTCTTACGTACTCGAAGCGTTTGCTAGTGTGAAAAGCAGCAAGAAAAAGGGGCTACCCGAGATTTTCAGGTTATTAATGCTAGCTAGGCTCCCATAATACTAGCTGGGTGCCCATATTTTCAATGAGATGTAACGTAGAAGTCAAAACGGTACTACTGAACTATGACATCCTGAATCAACGCGCTTCCTGCGTCATGGCTCACCTTTAGCCACTTATCCCTAGCCTTCGGCCTAACCAAGCCTACTGTGCTCGAAAAAACGCACTTCTCGTAGCGTTCAGCACTGCTGCGTGGTTTTCCTCCAGTTGCCTGCGCATACCACTACCCGCAAACATGCAGGAAGTTGTCAAAATGACGCGCGCTGCGTAATACGTAAAACCGCAGCAACTTCGGGAGCCCAGGTCAACACGAATAAACTTTAGCTATGGACTCATTACTGAAATTAGGAAACAATACGTGAGCAAATAGAGTTTTGTATACGAATTTCAGTATTGCTCAATATGCACATACTGGTACAGAATGCAAAAGTGCTTTAGCTTCGTATACAGGTCTGTCTTTTGTCTCTCTCCAAGTGTTTCTCTGGCACGTCTATCTCGTTCCTCGTTCCTCGTCCCAGAGGAGGTTGGAAGCGGCATTGACCTGTTCTGTTTTATACTGCCTGGTTTTGCTTAGCTACGATTTGAAAAATCTAACTGGGAGTCAAGCACATGACAAAGATTCCTCTAAACTAACTAGTTAAGTGAAAACTGGTAAATACAGAGAGCTAGAACGCTTCTAATATACTACGCCATAACTCCTTAAAAAGCAGGGGGGTTGGAGCATTTTCTGAATATATAGTCTAAGGTTAGTATAGCTAGCAACTAACCTTCTTCGATCCTCCATCATCTTCGTTTTAACAGGCAGCACAAAATGGCTGTCAGGAATAGATTGCTGCCTCAGCAAAATTGTATAATTGTTAGGTAATTTTACACACCAACAAATACAAGTCACGTGATTTCGCGCATGCGCAAACAGGAGGACGTATCTTATTTGCAGGTACATTTTTTGCGGATTTAGGATTCTTTGCATTTTACTGGTACCCTCGGCGGCGTGCATGCGCAGAGAGGCTAATTAACGTTGGCTTACCTCGACCATAGACCAGACTCTTCACGTTTGTACTCCGTGAACACATCAGAAGTTACACGAAGGGCGTTTATGGGATCTACCTAGCCTTCCTTCGCTGTCATAGTCCTTGCACGTTCGATCCATAGATATTATACACGGAATAACGTGACTATGTTCGATCACGCGTAATATGCGCATGCGTTTACACTCGCGTGCGCCGATCCAAGAGTATTAAATTTTGCGTTCTGGTGCAAATCCGCAGAAATATCAAATTTTAGTACCCGCAAAAAATAGTTACCTTAAGGTACGTGGTCGGACGGACACGACTCTCATTGACATCATCAAGGTAGGGGCTCGCTCACGCTCGCCCCAATAATATAAAACTGGGGGTGGCTTCAAAACCCGCGCAACATGCTACCCCTTTGCAAAATCCTAGAACCGCCACTGGTAGGTCAGGATTGTCTTGTAAAACTGAGCCTTGTTACCATATGATTCCTTATAGACACATATGTGGTTGTACATGTCCTAATTAGATGGTTTTACTGTTTGAAATGTACACAAACGCACAGAAATTAGTTCGAGTATATCATATTCTATATGTCTTGCTTGTGGAGCCAAGTCATTGACTGCACTCAATCCTTAGGATATTAACATCTATCTACACTCTCCCAACAGATATATCAAATGGCTCAGCATAGTATATTATATGATCAGAAGATACTAGGTTAAAATCTCAGTATTCTTGGCATTGATGTTTGTATTCATGTTTTCATCATTTGGTTTATATGAACTATAACTTTCCCTGCTGCTACCCTTTATAAGATATGTTGTTTTCTCCATGGATTTTACTGAGTGTGTAGTTTGGGTCACTTGAGCTCAGATGGGTTAGCAGAGGCAGAGACAACATGTCAAAAGTGGGGGGGCTCGGTGTTCATGAAGTGGGGGGTTATTACTTTCATTCTGAATAGGCTATTAGTATTTAATATGTTCTTTGTGACAACCTCCAATTTTTGGGGGGGGGGGGCTCAGCCCCCCTTATCGAAAAGTGGGGGGGGCTCAAGCCCCCCCTGCCCCCCCAGGTTCTCTGCCTCTGGTTAGGAGAGTTGACCGGTTGTAAAAGATCATAAACCACCATTCTCAGCTCTCAAGGCTGAGCATCTGAGTTCAATGACATCCCCATTTCTTATAAATATGCTGTTAGTCCCAACATCTGTCTTTACTTCCATTTCTTATAAACATGCTGTTAGTCCTAACTTCTGTCTTTACTTCCATTCTGTCTAACTACTTATCTTCTTCTAACTCTTTCATGCAGTCTTATACTGATCCTGCTACATTGTAGGTGAGGTGTAGACAGCCTATTCTAACATGGGCTTTTGCTGGTCCCAAACCCTCGGGGCGCATGCGTAGCTGCACAGCGAGGGTTGCAGTACTTGGTTTGTGTGTGTGTGTGTGTGTGTGTGTGTATGTGCGTGTGTGTGTGTGTGTGTGTGTGTGTGTGTGTGTGTGTGTGTGTGTGTGTGTGTGTGTGTGTGTGTGTGTGTGTGTGTGTGTGTGTGTGTGTGTGTGTGTGTGTGTGTGGACAACTATTCTCGCACTACAGGCTACAAGAGGACTGTTGAGCGATAGGCGTTCAGGAGATTCCTTCGGGGCTATGCTGATTGCCGGAATCTCCTCTGATCGCATATGTGCTATTTGTCTCAAAGTTCATGTTGATGGACCCATGCTTACCATCATTGGGGTGTACATGCCATGTAGTGACAAGGGCATTGAGTGCTACCGACAACACACGTTGGAACTGGAGAGAGTGATCAGTGAATCATCTTTGGTTGGCGCAGTTATTACTCTTGGAGACTTTAATGCTCATCTGGGGTGTTTCAGTGGGTGTAAGGGAGGTGGGGATACAAATATTCAAGGAGTGATAGTAAACGACATGATTGGTAGATGCAACCTGAATGCCATCTCTCTTGGCAGTGCTGCCGTCGGTCCGTGCTACACCTATGCTAGTGGTGATACACGATCTATAGTTGATTACATACTTGCTGATGAAGAGGCCACCAATATGCTTCACCAATGTCGTACTCTGCCCTTTGAAGACTTGAATACATCTGATCATCTCCCACTCATCGTTGATATGATGTATGTCCCTGTCCCTAAAGGGGATAGTCATTGTGCAGCACCACCATGGATTGACTGGAAGCTAGCTGTCTCATCCGGTGATATTGCTAACTATCAACTAGCTGTCTCAAAATCCATCAATTTTCTGGCAAATAACAATCATGATTGTGTGGAGGAGGTACAGAGGGAATTGATTTATGAAGGAAAACTTCTATGTGACACTGCCATGCGCTCTCTCCCCCCTGTTACAGCACAAGAAGAAGCCACGGTGGAAGGATACAACCCTTACCTCTCTCTGCACTAAGAGTAGACTTGCACGTCAGGCATGGAGGGAGGCTGGCAGTCCTGCTAATGGCCCCCTTTACAATGAAAAGTGCCAACTGTGCAGAGCTGTCAGGAAGCGAGTTAGATTCTGTGCTGCTCTAAGACAAAAATTGGAGGATCCAGAGAAGAGACCGAATGTTTGCTTCTAATGATAATAATCGTTTTCGGCTCTCACGAAGGAAAAAGGCTCCCACAAAGCTCCTCATTGATGGTGAGATTGTTGAGGGCACACAGTCATTGTTGGAAGCATGGTCCCAGCACTTTGAGAGTTTGACGAGATATAAGAATGAGTTCCCCCAGTTGGAAAGTTTAGAAGCATATGTGAAACATTTGGCGGCTACTCTATCTCTGGGGAATGAGGATTCTCTCCTGGACATCCCTTTCACTACAGATGAAGTCAGTGCTGCTACGAAGAAGCTAAAGAGAGGGAAGGCTCCTGGTCCTGACAATTTAATGAGTGAGCATCTGTTAGAAGGTGGTGTGACTGTGATTAAATGGCTAACGCATCTTCAATGTAATAGTCAGCCTTGAGGCCCTTCCTGACTCATTGAAATGTGGCATAATTGTTCCTGTATACAAAGGAGGTGGGAAAGATCCACTGCAACCTGACAGTTACAGAGGCATAACTCTGTCCTCTGTTATCACCAAAGTTTTGGAAACACTTCTGTTGAATAGATTGGAGACAATCTTGGAAGAGGCTAACATCCCTCATTCAAATCAATCAGCATATTGCAAAAAGGTGTCGTGTGTAGATGCTATCTTTGCTATGCAGGAAACAATTGCACGATGCATGGGAAATGGAAGTCGTGTCTTCATGTGCCTCTATGACCTACAAAAGGCATTTGACTCAATTGAGTATCCTGTCCTACTGAATCGTCTTTATGCCATAGGCGTAAATGGAAGGTGCTGGGTTAGGAATTGGTATGATGGAGCCCTTTGTAGGGTGAAAATTAAGGAGGGGATTCTTTCAGAGCCATTTGCAGTGGGGAGAGGTGTAAAGCAGGGGTCTGTTCTTTCTCCTACTCTTTTCCTACTTATTATGGACCCCCTTCTTATCAGTCTCCAGAAATCAGGTGTTGGTCTATCTGTGAATGACTACTATGCCGGCCGCTTTCTGCATGCAGATGACATCCGGACACTATCTACTAGCATTGACTCACTGGAAGTGCAGGTGTCAGCAGTTCATGACTTTGCAAGGAATAATTTCCTCAAGCTCAATTTTCAGAAGTGTGAGATCATTCCCTTCAGTTGTGATGCCTCTCATAGTGGTATACCTATACCTGTAAAATGGACAACACAACTCTGCCTGTAGTAGCTACTGCCAAGTGCTTAGGTTATTGGTGGGGTAGGACCTATTTGCAACAAAGTCAATTGAAGAAAATGTTAAGAAAGCTCGACGGGCTTTCTTCTGCTATGGGAGTATGGGAGCCTTTCTAGGTGACTTGAACCCCCTGTCATCCAAATCCATCCTGAGTCATGCGTAATACCCAACCATTCTCCTGTTCGGTTGTGAGAACTGGATTCTGTCTGAAACATGCCTGCACACACTGGAGGCATTCCTTGGGGAGCTTGCCAAGAGAGACTTGAAGTGGCCACAACATTTCTCCAATACCTCTGCAATTCTAGCATTAGAGATGGAAACTACCAGATCTAGACTCATCTGCAGAAAACTAAGCTTTCTTAAGCGGTTGCTAGGAGTGAATGCAAAAAGTGTTGGAGCAGTAGCCATGAGTTCTCTAGTTGATGATATTGATTCTGTTTGTCTTGTGAAAGAGTGTCGTGAACTGGAGTCTGAGTATGAGACAAGCCTTACCAACTCTGTACTAGCGGATGCTGATGCTGTTAGTGAGCGTGTTATCAAGAAGACTATCCGGGGGATTGACAAGGAAAAGCTTGTTGAAAAGTGCCACAAGAAATCCCCAGCCATTGCTAACATCATAAACAGGGGTGGATGCTGGCCCAAGCTCTGGGATATCGCTCTCCACCTCGGATCTAGACACATCACCGGTCTACATAATTTGTCTCGACTGATGGCACACCATGGTCATGGGCAGCAACCATGCCCCCTTTGCAGTGAGCAGAACCTCGGAATCTCAGTTATTGACCATACTATACGTAGCCATAGTACAGTGTACTCTCATATCTGGTATTCCAGGACGTGTAAATGCCGAGGGAGTATTCAAGCAGGGTATGTCATTCACCCTTGAGAGATTCAGAAAGAGCTAGATTGAGCAACGCGTACGCAGTCGATTCCGCTTGCTGATGCAGCAAAAATTACTGGGCGTTTTTCCTATAAATTTATGCGCATGCGCGAACAGTCGATATCAGGCCGTCTTTTCCGCCCCCGCAACGGCCTGGGTACGAGGCTAGAGCTCTTGTAGCCCAGCTGTAGGGGAACCAGTATATTCTTCGCATACTTTATAGATGGAGGCGGGGTTTCAATGTAAACAACATACGCATGCGCATAATTTACGGGTGGACGTATATACGCCGAGGGTTTACATTACTCCCCAGGTGTGTTGTGTTACATGTAGGTGGTTTGTGTTAGTTGTTTGTGTGTAGCCCTATTCTGTGGTATAGTGCGTGCAATATAAGTTTTTTTATGTATGGTATATATATGCACTGAAGGTTTGCATTTTAGTGTTTTTGTTCTAATGTTACTAAAGCTCTTGTATGATTATCTTAGTTCCATCATCAAGTGGTCATAGGCAACTAAAATAACTTCACAAGCTTAGAGTTAAATAACCTTATACTTTTAGAGTAAACTATATGGAGTCAAACATGTCAAACTCAGTATTGAAAACATGTGCTTTTGCTGGTACTCTATGCTAAAGTGCATGTTCTGTAGCATTAATACAACAGCTGCAACCTGGTTGTATGAAAGCTGTGCCTGAGCTGCAGTATATAGAGTATTTGATGGGAAGGTGTGCACACAGTGACACACTTCAATAACTAAACAAACATCATGTTGTAGCATGTTTTCTTTGTTCAGTTAATTCCCCTGCTACTCCGTGATATTGTAGTCTTCTCTCCTTTCTTTAATCTCACCCCAGGGAATACCCTACAACTCTAAAGATAATATTCTTACCATCAATATCCCGTATATGAATGACAGATGTGTTGTATCCCAGAATAATTCTGTCATCTACTGGCCCGAAGGTCTGAATGAGGGTCAGGGTTATTGTCTCCAACCCTTCACCAGCCACTCCATCTTTCTGTAGTGTTATACTGACAGGTGTTGGTTCTCGAATGAATGTAAAACCGGTACTGGGGAGTGTGTAGTCTTCATTTACTACAAGGAATAAGAGTTCACATCAGATTAGACAGTACAGTACCATTAGGTGCAGAGAGACCAATGATTACATGCATATAGAAAGAGCAAGAAATGTAGGGGGAAATAGGAGAATTACATATAGCATTTCCACCAGCCTCAATATTGAACCCAAATCCTCCAGGAGGACTTCTGCCATTCTTAGTGTGAAAAATATGGAGAATGATTGTCTCTCCCTCGTCAGCAGTTATGAATGATTGAGGTGAAGCTGTGTCATTGTCTGGAGTAATGTCTTCCACCCATCCATAAACTAGAGAGCACAAAATATTACAAACCTGCATTTTTTGCATATAATATTAAACATACCATAACACAGTCGACAGACTTCATCCCCTGCAGGTATTACACCTTGTACGCCTTCCTGCACACAACAGTCACCCACTGAGTTCCCACTAAACGTAACTTCACAGCCCCTATCCCTAGAACAGAGAATGTCTTGTGCAGAACCTATTGTGTAAGGTACATTATGTAAGCAATAAGATATAGTGAGCAGTATAGGTAGATTAATTAACCTTGTCGTGTGAAGGTCACCAGAAGCAGGAGAACGACCAAGCCGACATTTAGCAGCGACATTGCATCAATGCCCAGCTAGCACCTATAGTACCCAAGGGCGTCGGAAGGCAATTTAAAGTGTAGCGGCCAATGACGCTGTTATAAGCGCTGTAGGCGCTTATCAGCCGCGAGGCGCGGGAGCAATGGCGTAAGCAGGAAATAGTAAGGGCGTACACCATAGCAAACTTTGTGCGGGGGCGCGCAAACGTTAGGCCTAGGGCTAGGGGGGTGTGGGGGCATGCTCCCCCAGGAAAAATTTGAATTTCAGGCCTTCTGAGATGGTTTTTGGTGCATTCTAGGCAGTAAACAACGCTTTTGTTCCTGCTAGCTCCCGGCAGCGGATTACGAGCACCTCGTGCTTATACATAGGCATACCACGCGTGCGCGGCGGCTCATTGCGCAAAGACGTTTGGTATGGCACCTACCAGGCCCTACCGTAGCTACGCCACTGGCGAGAGCTCAGGCTTTGTAACAGTGGCAGAGGGCCCAGGTATGGCCGCCGGACAGTTATTCGTACGCTGTTGCGCGCGCGCGCGTCCGCGGCGGATCGTCTAGAGTCCCGATCTGTAAAGGGTCTATACTGTTGACAGATCCGGACTCTTGACGATCGGCCGCGGACGCGCGCCTACAGCTGAGATGATGAAAAAATTTTTGGTGTGATCAAAAAGTGGAGCGGCCATGGCCGCCCCAGTCGCTACGGCCGGCCTTGCTACCTACCAATAACCTATAGCTAGAGTGGCTACAGCAGCGGCTATAGTCAGCTAGATGCGCGCGCTGCACTATTGCATTCCTAGTTCTACAGTCATGTCTAAAGCTCTTAGAAGTGGTTGAAACGCCCCCGCGAGGATATGAATCCGTATTGTAAATCTGAGATGTCGCGGCTTCGCCTGTGTACACAATAAACCAGATACTTTACATGTAGGTCTGCCACCACCTGTCCGTTTGTGCAAGGTCATACACTATCTCCTGGCCACAAAATAACACTGGCAGATGTTTAGTCTCGCTGTGCACATAGTGTTACAGTTCACGCATGCGCATTAGAGTTATGTTATACTGATTAGAAGGTAATTCATATACACTGTGCTTTATATTCTGCTTATTTTTACATAGCCTAAACCTGCTGTATAAATCTATACATACCCTGAAATTTAAACTTCAGGAGATTGTAGATTGATATATACCTTTGTACCTCTGCCTTTGTAATGTACAGGTGTAGCGTGCCAGAATGGCTCGCGTGCTGAATAGGCTCAGGCACATTATGCTTTATTTTTGCCCTATTATTCTATTCTCTTGGGCCTGAAATGTGTACCCATAATGCTTAGTCTTTCACCTGTTTATGCTTAGTGTTTTACCCATTATCCCCAACCAAAAACCAAAATTTGAAAATCGCCACGAGGAGTCATAAATTACATTACTGTTGATTATACTGCAACATAACCGATGCTTCTATATAATCTTCTAAAGCGTGTTCTTTGTACTAATATACGTAGTTCCATTCGGGCGCGTTGTTATGCACTATAATGATCAAAAAGATCTAACTCCAACACTGATTATGAAAAGTATAAAGGGTGTCGTAACAAGGTAACTAGTATGCTAAGAAATGCTAAACAAAAGTATCTGAAGTCATCTGAAAAGAAGCAGTTCTGGAAAGCTGTGAAAACTCTCAACAGACAGAAAACATCAATACCTACCCTCTCTGAAAACAGTATCAAAGCATCTACTAATGTCAAAAAAAGCTGAAATGCTTAATTCTTTTTTCCACAAGTGTTTTAACCACTCAATGTCTCTGTTACACTTTGCTGATCTTGATGATCTAGACCCTGTTGATGAATACTTAATATGCACAGTTGAAGAAGTTGAACAATACTTAGCTACTGACTCTTAATGTATCAAAGGCAAACGGGCCTGACGGAAATTCAGCAATATTCCTGATATACATCAACTGTGTAACAAAATTACACCTTTCTGATGGTACAAAGCTGTCCTTGTATGCTGACGACTTGCTGGTTTATAAGCACATCTACTCGTATCACGATTACACAGAACTACAGAGTGATATCAACTTGATTTATAAGTGGTCATCTGAAAATCACCTAGTATTTAATGCCTCCAAATGCAAACAGATGGTATTTCCAGAAAGTGTAATCAATACAATTATTCTACTTGACAATGAAGCTCTGGAGATAGTACAAAGATACAAGTATCTTGGAGTTATGATAACCTCAAACCTTTTGTGGTCAGTGCACATCAATCAACATTAAATGTGTAAAAGCAAAGAAGTTAATTGGTCTGTTGTATAAACGCTTTTATGGTAATGTAGATCCAACTACACTCTTCAAACTGTACACTGCTCTTGTACACTTGAGTACGTGTGTGAGGTATGGAATCCCCACCTACAGAAAGAAAGAGATCAGTTAGAACGTGTACAGAAATATGGACTATGTATGTGCAGTAAACAGTGGAGTGCTGGCTCTGCTGATGTTCTATCACTATTCAGATTTAAATCCCCACACTATCTGATCGCAGGGAGTATTTATGTTTATGCACTATATTTAAGATAGTATAAGAGACAATGTATTTTCCAAAAGATGTTTTTGTGCCTAATTAAAAACCTCCAGATAACATGTGCTCCTCCAGTAACACATAAGTTCGTCAGCCTTTTGCCAAAAGTAATGCCTTTTTGTATTCTTTTGTTCCCTTTTCTTGTTCGTTATGGAATAAGCTACCTCAGTCTATCACAAACTCACCAACACTATTATCATTTAAAAAAAAGTCACTACTTAAATATGTGTTACTATCCCATTAGTCATATGTCACTTCGGGTATACTTTGTATTAGCTAATAGCTATTTGTATATCCATGCTTATGCATATTAAGTATTATAAAAAAAAGAATAATGCCAGAATGTCTTTCTCTACATATATCACACAGTACAGTAGTACTGTGTATAT
Source organism: Theonella swinhoei (assembly GCA_963970385.1). NCBI lineage: Eukaryota > Metazoa > Porifera > Demospongiae > Tetractinellida > Theonellidae > Theonella > Theonella swinhoei. Next base: position 4,925,573 of record OZ019952.1, read on the forward strand.
AGGGATTGCTATGGTCTATCCCAATTGAAAACCATATATAAGGTTTTTCATCACTTTCACTTTCAGTTTGCTACCTACTGGATTTCTGTTAACATGAATGTGTAACTATACCCAGAAACTAACTGTGATTATAAAATAGTATAATTTGATCCATGAGAAAGGCGTTAAATTATCAAAAGTCTCTTTTGTAAATTCTTCTTCTTCTTCTTCTTCTTCTTCCGCTTTAACAGGCGTAACTCACTAACGGTAACACATCTAAACATGAAACTTGGTACAGTGATGTAGTTCCACTGTGGCTAGTGCATCGTCATGTTAAAAATTTTGTTAACAATGTACTTCTTGTAAAATAAACAAAAATAGCATGTATTATTAATGGGGGCCAGACAATCTTATATCTGACTATTGAAAGGTCTGCTAAATGTGAAAATTGGTATGATGATAAAGTGTAATACACCAATGATCAATGTTGTGATAAGATCTCTGTAAACAATGTAAATCTTGTAGTATAACAACAAATAGCCTCAGGCAAGCATTACTGTATTTCACTAACAAGAGCTCCAGTAAATGTGGAAATTGGTATAATGGTAAAGCTTAATACCCCAAAGATCAACATTGTGATAAAATCTGTAAACAACGTAAATCTTGTAATATAAAATTGGTACAATATAATACACAAACAATTTATGTTTGATATGAAAAACATTGGTACAATATAATACACAAACAATTTATGTTTTGATAACTAGCCTCAGGCTACAATCTCTATTACGTTTGCTACCAAGTAAACTGCAAAATAGCAAAATGCATGTACCTAGATCCAGGAAAAAATGACAGGAGACAAGTAAATAAAACATTTAGGAAATTAGAAAGGATTGCATAAAAAGGAACAGAGACAAGATTGGGACACAGACATGTTATGATATATCGAAGTACCCATAATGTTACGTTGATATTTCATAACATGTCTGTGTCCCAATCTTGTGTCCATTCCTTTTTATACAATCCCTATATTTCCTTTCTAATTTCCTAAATTTTATATTTACTTATAAAAATATGCAAATACAAAGAAGCGTACCAGACTGGTTCTCTATGAGAGTACCCATAAACATGCCAAAACGCGTACGATTGTTAGTACACAGCATATAGATCTATCTACGCATAACTAACTTCAATGAATGCACTAAACAGGGGCGTAACTAGCATGAGGCACAGGAGGCATTTGCCCCGTATGTATAATTTATTTGGCTTCGCCACGAACGTGCGCAAGCGGCAGCTAGCTATAAGGGTAGGGCTAACAAACCGCAAGCGACAACGCGAAATTAAGCAGCAGCTAACCACAAGCGAGAGCACAACTGGCAGCAAGAAGTTATAAGGCTGTAAAGGCTGTTGAACAGTGCCGCTCACGCCCGGTCGTACGCGCATGCGCGGGCATGTAGGCTAATGAATAATTAATAAGCCTCCCCTAGGATTCAATCCTAGTTACGCCCCTGCTAAAGTGCAGAACCCTCGGCGTCCGCTCGTGCGCGATGCACGTGGGCTCTGTACACTTCTGGAAGCGGTATAGCTTTGACCGGTGTTGCAGTATAGGTGGACCCCCCTTATCATGGACCCCCCAGTCCACCAGTTCTGAGTTGAGTTCTCCTGATGGATGGTCAGTAGGACCTGTGACTTCTCTAGGCTAAGGGCTAGGGTTAGGGCTAGGGCTAGGGCCAGGGGCTAGGGGGAGTGGGGCTCGTGCATGCGCAGAAAGCACCTGTCAGTAGGTCCTGTGACTTCTCTAGGCTAGGGGGAGTGGGGCTCGTGCATGCGCACACAAAGCACCTGTCAGTAGGTCCTGTGACTTCTCTAGGCTAAGGGCTAGGGTTAGGGCTAGGGCTAGGGCCAGGGGCTAGGGGGAGTGGGGCTCGTGCATGCGCACAAAGCACCTGTCGCGTTCTTGTGCCACCCTTGCTTTGTTTGTGAACTATTAACCTCAGGAAAAGAAAGATGTAAACCTGACTGTTGCAATTGACTTGAACTAGCTATAGTGCAGTGAATGTGTATTATACAGTAATACTAGTGTGTAATTGCACACTCACTACACTATAGATAATATGAGTATATAATTATGGTTAACATGGAGAACAGTAATTCCTTTATTCTCCCGAGAGAAAACTACATAGCCCTAAACTACATAGGTATTTTTACGTATGATTGGAAATGCATTCTGGCACGCTAGTGATCAGATGCACTAGAGACAATTGCAAGAGGCCGAGGGATCTTGCAGTAGGGCACATAATTGATGATCACAATAGGGGAAAGCCAAGTCTACCTCAAAGCCCAGTCATTTGATAGTTGAGCAATAGAGTTGGTTCCATTTTATTATCAGAATTGATGCAAGATATTGTACACCTACTCCTCCAGTAAGGGAAAATACCAACAGTATGAATGAATATATAGTGCTCAATTTCTGTAATAATAAATTTGTATTGTCTTTATTATTGGCTTGCATGTGCTAAATTGTCTTTCCCTAGGGTGTACTTACTTTGTATGAGTAATAACTTATTATTTATCTAAACAGGCGGTAAATGTGAAATGGAAGAACATAAAGAAATTACCAGCTGTAAGCTATACACATTACATGATACAATTATAAGATGTTAACAAATTAGTGATGCAACATTCCATAGGCCTGGTTGTTAAACACCAGGACATTATCAGTAGTTGCATAGGCCTCATTTGGAGAAGTAGAAATGTTAATTGTTAACAGTGGTAGAAACATATTCATATCCATCTTCTTTTTCTTTAAAGGTAGTTGTGCCATAGGCAATATTTTCTCTGAACTCCATCCTATCCTTAAGCTTGTTGTACCATATGCAAGATTTGTCAGCTATATTCACAATATCCCTTTTTAGTTTGTTCTGTCTCTTCCTCAGATAGACAATCAGAGAGATAACAATGACAGCAGCAACAATTAGCACTACTGCTGCAACACATATTCCTATATAAATATACAATGTAGCATCTTTACTGTGTTCTTCCATTGATGGAGGTGTTGATGGGAATGATGACACTAACACTGTAGTAGTATATCCACTGTATATTTGTGTTGATGAAGATGATATCATTGATGGGAGTGATGATACTACTGCAATGAAGATATATAGGCAGTACTTAACTAATCCCGAGAGTCAGTAGACTCGCTATGTAGGGATGGTGCCGACATGCCCATTAGCCACAAGCAAAATGGCTTGAAACTCCCAAATGGTGCAGTTCTAAGCCTTTTAGACACATACGTATGTCTCTACTAGTGGTACTGTATTCCAACAATACTCCTAGAGTACGAATATAGTCAATTCTACATCTTCTTCAGTAGCTACTATACTGATAGTTAGCACAAAATTGGTCTGCGATACTCACTTTCATTTTAACAACTGCTTTCTAGTCTATGTATATATACTAGCGTAAACTGGGTATGTATACTAAGAGGCAGAGACAGCATGTCAAAAGTGGGGGGACTCAGCATTCATAAAGTAGGGGGTTATTTACATTCATTCTGAATAGGCTATTAGTATTTAATACGTTCTTCATGACAACCTCCAATTTTGGGGGGCTCAGCCCCCCCTTATTGAAAAGTGGGGGGGCACAACCCCCCCCTGCCCCCCCAGGTTCTCTGCCTCTGATAATGCTTCGGTATAGCTGGACGCTGGTGATCATGGGCAGGGCCTAGGGGCATGCATATGTGTGGCCAGTATTACTAGCAACTGGACCGTTGGCTCTTTTGGTAGACTTTTCACCTGTCCACCTTCTAGAAGACAGGATGCAGAAGTCACTAGCTATTCTCATCATATTATAGACCCAGCTATTGAATGCACATGTATGCATATCTGTGTGTGTTTGTGCGATGCCTTTTCTCAAAAGCAATAACCTTAATATTATGTACCAATAGTTGCAACAATAATACCCCATGGGGAAAGGAGGTGTTCCCAACAAGGGGAGAGCCTCCCAGAGGAGCCACTATTTTGGACCACTATTTTGGAGTGGGTTCCTGATACAGCTCCAGTCTTGACAGTCTCCAAGATTTGCACGTAGGTGTCTGAGGTAAGGTCTCGGAGGTAGCCATATGCATGCACAAACACCAGTCGAATAAATATAAATCAGATAGAAGTTATTATTGTACCATGCCATCATCACCTACTTTGCGGCATAGATACTTCGTTGTATATACTTTGGCACTTACATCCCTACATCATTTATGAAAAATGTTGCACTGATTTTTCATTGAAAATTGATCTGAATTTGCTAATTAATTATTCATTGATGGATGATGTATATATAAAGCCATATACATACACCACTACTTTGTATTCTAGAATTAAGAATAGGTAACTAAGCATAATCTACCAACAAAATTGGTATGTGTAACAACAATAGCATGCTCCATACAGTGGAAATTTACTGTCATCATTGTCTTCTATGTTGATAGTTGCAACTGTGTTCACTGAAGCTATTGGAAGGAATCCTGGTTTACTAACACTCACACTGAACTGCTCAGTCAACTCAATTCTTATGTCACCAATAATAGTCACAGGAACATTTATAGTTGATGCAGTAGCAGGGAAGACAACAGATGAAGATGGAATAGAAAAGTCCTCATCTCCTGCTGTATTGCTAATCCCTTCAATTCTAAGTGTGTAGGTCTCCTCCGACTCACGAGATTTATTGAGGACCAGGTTGTATGTGAAGTCTGTGTCACCTTCTTCCACATTATGACTTGACTCCACAAATTGAATAACCAAATCTATATATATATAGAGAGAGAACGAATTCTAGATATGTAGGTACATAAATGTATTGTGTGCACATAAAGTGAAACATCATTAGTATAGATGTTGGGGCTGAATGAAAGGATAAGCTAACAGTGAGATAGAATTGCTGATGACCTACAATGGATCAGTATTCTACTCATCACTATTAGCTGTCCTAGCAACAGTACACAGGCCTGCATATAGAAACTTGTCAGGAGGAGGAAAAATACTGACTTTAAGATTTTGACAACCATCCCTCAAATACTTAATTTCCCCAGGGGATGAGGTTAATGCCCTCTCAAATTAAACCTTGGACTATAGTTATATACACTTACTTTCATTATCAGCAATAATCAGTAATGTAGTGTTTTTGCCTCCTATCCGAGCTCCTATGGAATCTCCACTGATGCCTAGAACTCCAACAAAGTATTGCTCGAAATTCTCCTTAATCTGGTCATCAACTATGGGTATGGGAACTTCAGTTGGGCCATTTCCAGCAGGAACCTCCACTGTTATAACATCAGCAATGTAATCCTCACCAGCTGTATATACAACAATCATCAGGGTCTCTTCTGCATCTCTAATAAAATGATCGTGATAGTTAAAGCAGGTGGTCATATGTATAACAACAGTAAAAGCATAGTACCAAAAATCAGTGAGAAACAATTTCTTGACCCTGCAGTCTTGAGCTCCTCAATTTTCATTGGGGTTTAACTACATGCAAGTGCTATTATTAATAGTTTATAGTAGCTGTACTCATACCTACAAAGATTCTTGCACTGTTTATGTGAATAAGAAGCCAATCAAGGCAAATAATTGTGCTAGACCATTTGAAGTATTAGAAGGAGAAATTGGGATTAGAAATTTCGCATATGTCAGTGTATCATTCGTAGGCCATGTTATGTGTCTAGAAGGGCTTAGAGCTGCTCCATTTGCCGTTACATTTGTTAAGCTAATAAACATGAGCGCCACCCCTACACAGAGAGTCTATATACCGACTCTCAGATAATGAGCCAAATGCTTTAGAAGACACCTCATATAATATAATGGAAGGAAGCACACATACGTACGAGTAGCAATGTTGGGACTGTTGGGATCAAAGTCTGTAACATCAAATCCAAAGTCATCAGAGTATTCAGTGGGAGTGATTGTCAGATTGATTGGAACAGCAGTTGCAACACTTTGTACCACACGTACATTGATAACACCAGTTTCCTCACTACCATCTTTATCCGTATCACTGAATTCAAACACTACAACTATAGATACATGTCCATAGTGTATGTGTGGGGGGAGAGTATAGATAATGATATAGTCATTACAAGATATTGTACATGATCGTGATGGTACATCTATTGTTCTGTGTAGTTGCATAAAACCTATGAATACTGACCTCATACAAAGTTACGGAATATCGAGAATCTCAACACAAATTTTAGTAATGGAATGACAATATCATGCTCAGGACTGCATTGAATGTATGAAATACAATAGGTTGGGATAGGGTTAGAAAAACTGAGTCCTGTTACTATGTGATCCCTTATTGTTGACACATATATGCTTGCAATACATATTTGGGGCATCACTTATCCTTGGAGGGCGTCCTGTTTAGAGGGGTTTCCCCATGGAGATACATACCATCACCATCATTAATGATGACAGTGAGTGAAAGATTCTGAAACATGACATTAGATGGACCACTCAGGCTCAGAGTCAACATTTCCTAGCCCTCCAGTCCCAGATCATCAGCTACAGCAGTGAAGTTAATGCAAGGCTCAGGGTTAACAGAAGTAAGAGTCACTTGCTGGGTATTCAAAAATAAATCTGCAAAGAAATGTAAACAAATAATTATGAAGCTTTCTTTTAACCTATCAGTATAATAATGCATCATTCTTTCTAAATGCATGCCTTACTGACATGTACAACTGATAGATCTACATGGCATTGTCCTTGTATATAGTATTCATGTGTTACAAGCACCTTGTACTAATGCGCAAACCTCACCATCTACTCCTGCACTGCTTCCAATAAGTGTGACATTGATAACGGTATCACTGAACACTGCTCCCACTGTATTGAGGCACATCGTTCCTGAGTTACCCTCCAGCAGAGTAATCTCATTAGCTTGAAATCCAGTATCAACTGTGTGCAAAACACCATATTAATATCCATTAACTTATATATAGAAATCAAGCGAGGTAGAGATAACCTATATACAACAACTGATCTACTACGCTAGACCAACTACAGTAGAACCTCTGAACAAGGGACACTTTGGGACCATCCCTTTTGTCCATTGTAGAGAGGTTGTCCCTACTCAGAGGTTTACATTTTTCCTTTACAATTCCCTCTCAGCTCTCCTATGATTATTTGATCAATAATGTGATAATTGACATATAACAGTTACAGTATAAGCTGTATGACAATTACATTTTCTATGATGTGACTATGCATCACAATGGCCTAGGGGACTATGGACTGGTACCATCAGATGACTGTATTACTTGTCGAGCGGAGCGAGCCTACCTAGTCATGTCAACGGGCCGATTTTTCTGTATACTAGTGTAAAAATATTGTTGAAGGATGTAGGGATTGAAGTGCCAAAAAGTATAGAAACAAGGTCAAAGTGCAGCATGCATGCCGACAAAGGCAGGGGATGATAGCATGCAACAATCATAACATGCATAACCCCTTTTAGTATTTACAGATGTAGGGATATGGTTGGCTATGAGATACAGTCATGGGTATTAAAGCACTGCAAGATGTACTGGACATTACACATGAAATATCTGGTCTGATAAAGCTTTCTCCAAAGCGTGATAATACATTTAATTTAAGAAAGAACTTGCACCAGATACCCCTGGTTTTCGAGTACTATGTCCCACGCGCTGGACTGTTAGAGCTAACAGTGTGTTAGATAATTATGCTGTATTGCAGACCTTATGGGAGGAGTGTTTGGAGGAGCCATTGCAATCAGATATCAAGGCTAGAATTATTGGTGTACAAGCACAAATGAAATTATTTCACTTTTTTTATGTTTTGTCATTGTGCTTCTTAATTCTTAAGCACACAGATAATCTTTCTTGTGCATCACAAGGAGCAAATGTGTCTGCTTCAGAAGGTCAAGTTTTAGCTTCAATGACTCTAGAAACAATACAGTCATTACGAAGTGATGACAACTGCAGGCAATTTTGGGATTACGTCTGTAAAAATGCATCCAACTTGAAGTAGGAGAACCTCTCTTACCTAGAAGGCGTAAAAGGCCACTTAGATATGAGGAAGGGCTTTCCTCTTGTCACTATCCGGACACCAGAATCATTTTATAAGCAATTTATTATGAATGCATTGATTCAATTGTTAACTGTATACAGCAGAGGTTTGATTAGCCTGGATATAAAACGTATCAACAGATGGAACAGTTGCTAGTAAATGCTGTTCGTGCTCAAGACTACCAAGCTCAACTCACTGCTGTCATTGAGACATATGGAGCTGATTTTGATGCTGCAAGAATTGAAGTTCAACTGGATACATTGCATACTCACCTGAAAGAAGTGAAAGATATAAATTTGCTCGATATTGTCAAGTATGTAAAATCACTTTCTCCCACACTGAAGTCATTCTTTAGTGAAATAGTTACACTTGTAACCTTGATTTTGGTCATGCCAGTTACCAACGCTTTATCAGAGTGTTCATTTTCTCAACTTCGAAGAATTAAAACACATTTAAGAACAACAATGTCTCAGGAAAGACTCAATCATTGCATGATTCTAAATGCATACCAAGAGGAACTTGACAGTGTTAATTTAGTAGATGTTGCCAAAGAGTTTATTTGTAATGAGCAGTATTTGGACATTATTAAGTGTCATTATTAAGCATCATCACATCATTATACATGGATATTGTGTCATGATCATCACTGCCTATGGCAACTGATATCAAAATAATTGCACTAGATATTAAGCTCTCAGAGTGCCGAGGAGGGGGGTGGGGGGCATGCTCATAGATGGCACAGCACTACACTTGCATGCTTTGTGATGCATTTTACTGCCACCTACGGTCTCACCACTATAAAAATGCTTCCTATATGCCCATGCCTTGTGTGATTATCTTACTTCCACCAGCAAGTTGTCATACCCTGTACAATCAATTTTGTCATAATAACAATATTGTTTGTTGCATGAGTTTTATCCCATATATACATTGGTTCATCATGTGATACTACAATATTGTACTCCCTAGACAATGACTATTCCTTACATGTGTGAGTCACATGTGTAGGATTAGTGGACTACTCTATCAACACTCACACATGTAAGGAATAGTCATTGTCTAGGGAGTACAATATTGTAGTATCACATGATGAACTGATGTATGTTGGGATGAAACTCATGCAACAAACAATTTTGCTATTATGACAAAACTGATTTTACAGTGTAGGGGCTAAAATAATTACTAGGCAAGTTAATGTAAATCCATTACCACTTTTACAGTAAACTATGAAGTGACTACTTAGCATTATAGGGTAAGTGTGTCACTGCAAAGAAAAAGAAGAAGAAGAGGATAAGGAAGAATATGGCAAAATATGGAAATCATTTTTCGGATATTATGTATATCTAAAAACACAGATCAATTTTTGCATACAGCTAGTTGTTTGTCATGTGCTCTGTACCCTGACATCTCAGCGAGCATGTGCAGGAGGGATACTGTAGTCTGTCTGTGTATCCGGTCTCAGACTGTGTATTTTTGCTGGTACTCTATACTAAAGTGTATATGTTCTAACTGCAAACGTGGTTGTATGAAAGCTGTACCTGAGCTGCTGCATGGAAGTATACAGGTAGTATTTGATAGGCAAGGCTCTCTGAGTGACACACTTTATCTATGATGCTAAGTAGTAAGGATAAGAACCTCTAGTTGTTTTCTTTGTTCAGTTAATTCCCTGCTACTACGTGATATTGTAGTCTGCTCTCCTTCCTTTAATCTCACCCCAGGGAATGCCCTACCACTCTAAAGATAATATTCTTACCATCGATGTCCCGTATATGAATGACAGCTGTTCTGTATTCCAGAATAAAATTACCATATTCTGTCCCAAAGGTCTGAATGAGGGTCAGGGTTATTGTCTCCAACCCTTCACTACCCACTCCATCTTTCTTTAGTGTTATATTGACAGGTGTTGGTTCTCGAAAGAATGTAAAACTGGTACCGGGGAGTGTGTAGTCTTCATTCACTACAAGGAATAAGAGTTCACATCAGATTAGGCAGTACAGTACCATTAGGTGCAATGTTTGCAAGATTACTAAGAGCAAGAAATGTAGGGAAGAAATACAAAGTTTGGGAACTGAGAAGAATTACATGTAGCATTTCCGCCAGCCTCAATGTTGAACGCAAATCCTCCAGGAGGTCTTCTGCCATTCTTAGTGTGAAAAATATGGAGAATGATTGTCTCTCCCTCGTCAGCAGTTATGACTGATTGAGGTGAAGCTGAGTCATTGTCTGGAGCAATGTCTTCCACCCATCCATACACTAGAGAGCACAAAATATTACAAACCTGCACTTTTTGTATATAATATTCAACATACCATAACACAGTCGACAGACTTCTTCCCCTTCAATTATGCGAGTTAGAACGCCTTCCTGCACACAACAGTTACCCATTGAGTCCTCATTAAACATATTGACACAGTATATATCCCTAGAACAGAGAATGACCTGTGCAGAACCTGCACCATCGTGAGTAATAAAAAGATACAGTGAGCAGTATAGGTACAATGTCATTAATTAACCTTGTCGTGTGAAGGTCACCAGAAGCAGGAGAACGACCACGCCGACATTTAGCAGCGACATTGCATCAATGCCTAGCTAGGACCTACCTACCAATAACCTATAGCTAGAGTGGCTACAGCAGCGGCTATAGTCCGCTAGATGCGCGTGCTGCACTATTGCATTCCTAGTTCTACAGTCATGTCTAAAGGTCTTAGAAGTGGTTGACGAGTATCTCAAACGCCCCCGCGAGGATATGAATCAGTATTGTAATCTGAGATGTCGCGGCTTCGCCTGTGTACACAATAAACCAGATACTTTACATGTAGGTCTGCCACCACCTGTCCGTTTGTGCAAGGTCGTACACTATCTCCTGGCCACAAAATAACACTGACAGATGTTTAGTCTTGCTGTGTTACAGTTCACGCATGCGCATTAGAGTTGCCCTCGGCGCGCATGCGCAGTGATGGTACTGTAGTTGGGTTTGTATGTCTGTCTGTCTGTCCGTCCATTAATCGAATCACCTCAGGAGCGTCCGTTCTTCCTGAAAAGGATATTACTTACTTAACGGGCAACGAAGTGTGTGGATTTCTGTGAAGCCGCTCCGTTGCAGAGATACACCGCTTCCTGCATTGCATGGCTATCCGTGTAGTCGGCCATTTTGGAAACCGCGCATGCGCATTATTAGCGATTCGCGCACGTGCAGTGCCGAGACTTTAGAGTGCTTTCATTACTGATTGAGTGATCCAATTAGAACATAATTCTACTCTCTGTGCTTTATATTCTGCTTATGTTTAGCATTTCTGTTATATAGCTTAAACCCGCTGTATAAATAGCCTGAAATATAAACTTCAGGAGATTGTAGATTGAGTTATACCTTTGTACCTCTGCCTTTGTGTAGGCATCGTCCAATTTGTGTGCCTCGCCGCGCATGCGCAGCGAGGGTTACTGTAGTTTGGTCTGTCTGTCTGTGTGAACTAGCCTAGTTTCTCGAATGTTTATTCGTGACGAAAACGATAAACATACCTAAAGGCGCTGCAGATCAGATGATTTGTGGGAATTTCGCTATAAAACGTTTCATTAAAACTTATGGCATTTATATTCTTACCTACAGCGATATTGCAGCAGTATTCTGCGCAACTTTTCGACGACAGATAAAGGCTAAACGCTACGACTCAATGTATTAAAGACAGCGAGCTTCTTTCCATCTTTTGCCCACAAATCTTCCGTTATTTCCCGTTAGACGCGTTTGAGTAGCGCGTGCGCTTTTTCAAAGATTTGCGCACGCGTGTCTACAAGAAGTAGATAAGTAAATACATTAACACAAAAACAATGTTAGGTAAGCTAAGTCCAGTGATGTTGTGAAAAAAGGATGCTGCAACGATGAAGGTGTCATCGCAGAAAAACTACAGACTAGAGAGAATCGAAGGCATAATATGAGACAAGAATAATAGAATATTATACAGCAACACTCCATAAGGAGGTACATTTGGACAAAAACAAACACTTACTAAAACAGAGTCAGAGTCCAAGTCAGAGTGAGCTTCAATGAGAGAGTCTATGAAATATGGTCACAAGAAAAATCCCCAATGAGATCTGGATGCTGTGTACATCCTCAAAGCAACTTGTTTCTGCTATTTCTTGAGATCCATACTGAGTACAGGTAAAACAGAATTTAGGTCGAGACAGTTCTTTGAGAAGTTTCTGAAGAGTTCTAGTTCCCTTTACACCTTTGTCGAGTGTGATGTCCCACAGACGCCAGGAGGTATATTTAGCAACTTGAGCAACAAGGAAACTGGAGGATTTATCTATGATTGAAGTGGATATTAAGACATTGAAGTCTTGTCTAAGGATGTTATTCTTCATAGATTTCACAATATTTACAGCACAACCAGGGTCTGAGAGCCAGGAGACAAGGACATCGATGCCCAAACAGGACTCAAGCATTCTACACTGTTGAACAATAGATGAATCATACACATCATCAATGGCTAGTGCTGCTTAAAGTGTTGTTTGGAGAACTGAGGAGTTTAACCAGAAAAGTTAGCTTTCTGTGTAGTATTCTAGTAGAAACAGAAGGCCAGTGTAGACCAATACAGACAGAGTTATTGGAGTATAACCTTCGCAGGTGTAAGATACGACACCCAATTTCACACTAGAAAGTTTCCAGGGCTTTGAGGCAGCTAGAGTCCAGAATCCAGGTTTCACAGCTATATATATTATTTCAGTTGTGCTGAGGGTTTACACTTTAGTACTTGGTGTGTGTATATGTGTGTGGCTAGTCTATAGATACATATGATGTATTTCACTCAATGTTTATAGTCATTAGAGAATACCAATATATATGGCTTATGTATCAGCAATTTATGTGAAGAATAAGAATGAGAAGATGAACAAATCGGGAGGGTGGGGGGGGGGGGGGTTGACTGTATTAACCTCAGGAAAAGAATGATATAAACCTGACTGTTGCAATTGACTTGATAGTGCAGTGAAATGTGTATCATACAGTAATACTAGGGTATAATTGCACAGTCACTGCACTATAGCTATATAATTATAGTGAAACCGTGGCTAGCATGCAGAACATTAATTCCTGTATTCTCCCGAGAGAAAACTACATAGCCCAAAACTACATAGGTATTTTTACGTACGATTGGAAACACATTCCGGCATGCTAGTGATCAGATGCACTAGAGACAATAATATTGCAAGAGGCCGAGGGATCTTACAGTAAGGCACATAATTGATGATCACAATAGGGAAAAGCCAAGTCTACCTCAAAGCCCAGTCAGTTGGTAGTGGAGCAATAGGGTTGGTTCCATTTTATTATCAAAATTGATGCAAGGTATTGTATAGCTACCTAATCCTCCAGTGAGGGAAAATACCAACAGTGTGAATGAATATATAGTGCTCAATTTCGTATTGTCTTTATTATTGGCTTTCACGTGCTAAGAATATATAGAAAGGGTGTATTTACTTTGTATGAGTACTTACTTATTATTCATCTAAACAGGCGGTAAATGTGAAATGGAAGAACATAAAGAAATTACCAGCTGTACACTATACACATTACATAATACAAAACATAAAGAAATTACCAGCTGTACACTATACTCATTTCATAATACAATTATGTGATGTTAACAAATTAGTGATGAACCATTCCATAGGCCTAGTTGTTAACCACAGGGACATTATCAGTAGTTGCATAGGCCTCATTTGGAGAAGTAGTAATGTCAATGTCATTTACAGTGGTAGAAACATATTCATATGCATCTTTTTCTTTAAAGGTAGTGGTGCCATAGGCAATATTTTCTGTCAACTCCATCCTACCCTTAAGCTTGTTTGTACCATATGTAAGATTGTCAGCTACATTCACAATATCCCTTTTTAGTTTCTTCTGTCTCTTCCTCAGATAGACAATCAGAGAGATAACAATGACAGCAGCAACAATTAGCACTACTACTGCAACACATATTCCTATATAAATATACAATGTAGCATCTTCACTGGGTTCTTTCATTGATGGAGGTGTTGATGATATCATTGATGGGAGTGATGATTCTACTGCAATGAAGATATATAGGCAGTACTTAACTAATCAGAGAGTCAGTAGACTCTCTATGTAGGGATGGTACCTACACGCCCATTAGCCACAAGCAAAATGGCTTGAAACTCCCAAATGATGCAGTTCTCAGCCTTTTAGACACATACGTATGTCTCTATGAGTGGTACTGTATCCAATAATGCTCTTAGATTACGAAAATACACAAAAATGTGAATTCTACATCTTCTTGAGTAGCTACTATATAGTTAGCGCATAATTGGTATGCGGTACTCACCTTCATTTTAACTGCTTACTAGTTTATGTATATATACTAGCGTAAACTGGCTATGTATACTAGAGCTTCGGTAGAGCTGGACGCTGGTGATCATGTGCAGGGGGCATGTGTAGCCAGTATTACTGGCAACTGGACCATCGGCTCTAGACTAGGTAAACCTTCTAGAAGACAGGATGCAGAAGTCACTGACAATTACTACCTATTTTCATCATATTATAGACCCAGCTATAGAATGCACATGTATGCATATCTGTGTGTGTGTTTGTGTGATGCCTTTTCTCAAAAGCAATAACCTTAATATGATTATGTACCAATAGTTGCAACAATAATACCCCGTGGGGAAAGGAGGTGTTCCCAGCAAGGGGAGAGCCTCCCAGAGGCCGGGGCTCCTAACCACTATTTTGGAATGGGTTCCTGATGTAGCTCCAGTCTTCACAGCCTCCAAGATTTGCATGTGGGTGTCTGAGGTAAGGGCTCGGAGGTAGCAATATGCATGCACAAACACCAGTCGAATAAATAATACTTCCCATAAATCAGGTAGAGGTTATTATTGTAGCATGCCATCATCACCTCCTTTGCGGCATATATACTTCCTTGTATATACTTTGGCACTTACAGCCCTACATCATTTATGAAAAATGTTGCACTGATTTTTGATTGAAAGCTGATCTGAATTTGCTAATTAATTATTCATCGATGGATGATGTATATATAAAACCATATACATGCATACACCACTACTTTGTATTCTTTTTATTGTATGACACATGGTACTATATTACGTACAACGTATGTACTATGCACGTACATTCCACATGAAATTACGTAATCGCTATATATACATGTACATGTATTGCACTGAGAGGAGTGTTAAAATCAGTACTACAAGAATCACAAGGGTTAATAACATATGCTTTTGTTATGTTGCTATTAGCGATTATATCTCTACACATGCTAACTTTCAGGTTGATGATTACCATGGTTGCTGAGTTTTGGTTACCATGGTTGCTGAGTTTTGCTGATTAGTTATCCTCATTCATAATACATTGCTGGGAGAGATAACGTTCAGTAGTACATAAACTACAAGGTATTATACCTCTATTCCCTATCCTGTAATGATACATTTCCACATGCAAAGATTCAAAATCATTGGTTTTATGGTTATTGAGTTACGCTTCTTGAAAAGAAGAAGAAGAAGAAGAAAGCTATTACACACATTTTACATCACAACACAACCAATTTTTACTGGTTATTTTTCACACATTCTTCACCTTGATATCATTAAAAGTGAAATCAACTTCAAGTTGAAAATGAAAATGAACAAAATATATGGGATAGACCATAGCAATCCCTATATACACAGTAATACCGTACTGTGTGATACCCACATCTGCAATTACTGTAGGCTTTTGTTATTGTTGCATGCCATCATCCCCGGCCTTGGCCTGAATGCTGCACCTTGTAACTGACTGCGGCCAGTGTGGTTTCAGCCGCACCAGTTCTACGCTCTCTAGCGCGCGCATGAGCATGAGGTACCGAGCAATTGAGTTGTGCAACTGCGCTGGCGCTATAATCACGCGCGTACGTACGAAGCTACGCGGAGGCATGCATTGCAGCAGTCTTTGACATGGCTAGTTCTTTCCTTGGATGTACCTCACCAACCAAAACGATCTTTTGGCGCTAAGGCGGTTCTCCGTAGTTTCCAGTCTACTAATTGATCCATTTCTTGTTTTAAAAACTCTTCACTAGTCGAAAAAAAAATTTAATAACCAACGTTTCGGTGCCTATACAGGTACCATCATCAGGGCAAAAAGAAGAGAGATGAGGTGAACAAAAATAGGTGATGGAATGCATAGAATGGAATGTGTGAATTATTAGTCTACTAATTTTGGTTTTCAAATGGCATACAAATAGACCACACCCACTAACCGACACACCCCTTATAACCACACCTACTTCCTGGCCTCACCACTCATAATTTGCTTGCTACGGGCCTGTTTCTGTGATTTTGTAATTACCCTACCTCAACAAATAACTTTTGATACATATATATGTAACTAACACAACTTGTTCCATACAAGCAGTATTAAAACTCACTGTGGTAGCGCGAACTCTGATTATGTTATGTTGTTAATCAGTCGTTGTCATGCATGCATAATTTTAAGTCATTTCCTGCATATAAAAGTAGTGTTTGTTCATGTCATATATAATCAGTTTTTACACGCGTACCACTCGGGTTATTACAGGTGAAATCTGTTCTCGAGCACTATATATGTCGGCCTATGGCAAAGTGAGACCCTTTAATCCCAAAGTGGACCATTGGGAGGTCTATGAAGAAAAACTTCGTTTCTATCTGGCTGTAAATGACATTACTGATGCCAAGATGCAGCGTTCTTTTTTACTGACAGTCTGTGGCAACCCTACCTTCAAGTTGCTACGCAGCCTAGTTCTGAGGGCAAGCTGGATGCTGATGATGTTATTTGCGCTTCACTAGTGGCTCTACTGAAATCGCACTACAAAAATAGTCGACCGTCGTCAATCATTTCTACTTCAACACACGCGCCATGCAACCGTCAGTCAATCGCCGAATAGCCCTGTCCTGCAATTTCGGTGACAGAGACAAGCTGGAAGAAATGCTGCGAGACAGGTTGATTTGTACAGGTTGATTTGTACCCTGGCATTCAATGCAAACTACTCTCTGAACTCATTTGAATAGGCTCTAGCCTTTGCTCAGTCCAAAGAAACTGCCGAGCAGGATGCCGCGAAGCTGGCCGGTGGTACCCCAACGGTTCCCAACCCCTAAGTCACGTCACAAAGAAAACTAGCACATCTCCCAGTACGGCTCCTACATGTTATCGATGCGATGGTCCTGTCACATGATAATTAGTCCGGGGTAAAAAGTGAACCCCTGGTCCAATTTTTGCCTGTGTGATATATGGACCGCCCTGGCGAAAAGTGGTCCGAGCATACAAAAGCGTGCAGCGGTAGGCACATAGCCATGCACTGTCTATGCCAGTGTGAATACCGTATGCCAGAATTAACACAACAAGGGTGGTAATGCTCAAACAGCACAAGTAGAATGCCGCCAAGAGGTTTTTCTGACGTTCGCTGTAGTAGAACTATGAATACATAGCTCATTTATCGTGAAAAGTGAATCTGTGCATGAAACCAAGCCAGCTTTACTATTGGGCCAAATTTTGTTCCACAAAATTCAACTCGAACCGGGTCCACTTTTGGCTGGGTGAAAATTGGACCAGGTCAACTTTTGGTGGAGCCCGGCTCCACTTTTGGTCTATATTCTACTCCACTTTTGTCTAACAAAAATGGATGTGGTGTCATTCTCGTATTAGGTGTTTAGTAAAACTATGAACATTCATCATCCATAATCTGAAAAGGCGATCTGTACGTGGAGCTACATAATCCAGCCACATAAAACTCGAACCGGGTTCACTTTTGGCTGGAGTGAAAACTGGACCGGGTTCACTTTTCGCTGAGCAAAAACTGGACCGGGTCCACTTTGGTCGACAAAAACTGGACCGATTTTGTATTTTACTTAGACGGGAGTCAGCAAACCATAACTGTAGCTATATAGTACTTCAAGCATTTCAAGGTAGAGGAAGAATGACTAGAAGTTTACAGCAAATCAGTAGCAGAAGCATGGGCATGAATGTCGTTGGTGATGTGAATCACAGAAAAGCCTAAACTCTCTGTCATGGCACAGTACAGTCATAAAAGTATCAGTAGTAATGCTTTTATACCCCACAAATGATCTAAAACTAAAACCCGGTCCACTTTTCGCTAGGGGGAACCGCTTTTTGCAACGAAAAGGGGACCGGGGGTCCAATTATGGCAACCAAAAGTGGACCCCCGGTGTCATATTGGATTTAGCTTCCCCGGTTTATGGCATCCCCGAGTAATATAACCTAGGGATTTGGCATCCCCGTACCAAATTCCCTGAGCACCCCCTTGGGGAATTTGGTATCCCCGTATTTTTAACAGCAGGAATGAAACAAGCAAAATCTAAGTAGATTTGATCGGTGTACTTGCTTTCTATAGAGAAGCTATGCTAGTAGATAAGCCAGCATGACAAACATTTTTATGTGGGGTATGTATCTTGCTGCACAGTTGTACTGCAAATACGCATACGACGTAAATTGTGATGGTGAATGCGACTTGCCTCATTCGGATTAGCCGAGTGCAATGGGCAAACCAAGCTATCACTCGCCGACCTAGAAGACCAAGAAGAACCGCTACTGCCATCTACCATCAACGAGAGAGGCAGCTCTATACCCACCACAATCGCAGTACAGCACCCACTAATACTGAGATTTACCAACGACTACAGGAGCAACGTTGAGCACTAATACTGAGATTTACCAACGACTACAGGAGCAACGTTGAGGCAGATATGGTGAAGTAGCAACTATCATTGAGGAATGACGACGAAGCAGAACTTCGGACATACACTGAGCTATAACAATTCGGACATGTACTGAGATACAAGGCATAGGAGTAGGAACAGAGGGGGGGGGGGACAGAGAGCCCTCTGCCCCCTCAAAAGTTAGGAGGGGGGGCCTGATCAACCCATAATTACCAGCTACTTATTTGAGTCAAGCGTATGCAGTAGACAGCCAGTGTTACTGGTCAGTAGAGGAATTGGTTGGGTTTCCCCCCCCCCCCCAATAATTTTATGTTCTTACTCCACTGCAAGGGTATACTACTCGGGGATGCCAAATTCCCTAAGGGGTGCCAAATTCTCTGTGGGGATGCTAAAATTCCTAGGGAATTTTACTCAGGGATGTCAAATCCCCTGGGATACCATATTACCTGTGACACCGGTCCACTTTTCGTCTGGTCCACTTTTTGTGTGACAGTCTGCACTAGGCCACTGTTGACACAAGAACTCAGAGTGCCGCTACAGTAAGAAACTGGGCCACCTTGCTAAGGTGTGCAGGACCAAGGCACGTTCCAAATCTGCTGGTGCAATGCCTACTCCCCGGAGGAGAATCCCCCTAAGGAGAATCATTATGTGGAAGAAACTTCAGATACAGAGCAAGAAACTACAGTCACAGAGCATGTCACAAACATGGAGTATGATATACATGTTGTGAAGGAAGCCCATACTGCACCCTATTGGTTGACCTCTGAGTACTCATACTGGATGGTGTTCCTGTGAAAATGGAACTTGACACCAGTGCAGCAGTCTCTGTTATTAACGAGCTTACCTTCCATGCCATTCGACAATCCTCTGGTGATCTACCTGTCGACCCAGCTGAGAGTAGGCTGAAGACATACACAGGCTAAGAAATCCAGGTGCGAGGTACCACTCAGCTTACTGTACCAAGATAAACACTTACCCTTATCAATACATGTGGTGTCTGAGACCGGCCCCAACCTTCTAGGCAGGGACTGGCATAAATGTCTAGGTTTGCCATCACTTATCCTGGGATTCCTTTAGTCCCCAAATTCTATGACAAATGTAGGATTGTCCCAGGATATGGGAATGTCCCAGTGTCCCAGGGTACTGGGGTTATCCCGCACTATACCCCCACTGTCCTTCCCATCCCAGAGTCCCAGGATTATCCCGGACATATCCCACTGTAGTGGGTCTCACTCAGTCCCACTCTCCTTCCCATCCCATACTGGGATTATCCCGGACATATCCCACTGTACTGGGTCTCACTCAGTCCACTCTCCTTCCCATCCCACAGTCCCAGGATACTGGGTTTATCCCAGACATATTCCACTGTAAAGGGTCTTACTCAGTCCCCACTGTCTTTCCCATCCCACAGTCCCGGGATTATCCTGCACATATCCCACTGTACTGGGTCTCCCCGGGACTGTGGGATGAGAAGGACAGTGGGACTGAGTGAGACCCAGTACAGTGGGATGTCTGGGATAATCCCAGTATCACGGGACTGTGGACTTAGTCCCACTGTCCTTCCCATCCCACAGTCCCGTGATACTGGGATTATCCCAGACATATCCCACTGTACTGGGTCTCACTCAGTCCCACTGTCCTTCCCATCCCACAGTCCCGGGATACTGGACATATTCCACTGTACTGTGTCTCACTCTTCTTTCCATCCCAAAGTCACGGGATACTAGGAATATCCAATCATATTCCACTGTACTGTGTCTCACTCAGTCCCACTGTCCTTTCCATCCCAAAGTCATGGGATACTAGGAATATCCAATCATATTCCACTGTACTGTGTCTCACTCAGTCCCACTGTCCTTTCCATCCCAAAGTCATGGGATACTAGGAATATCCCCGACATATTCCACTGTACTGTGTCTCACTCAGTCCCACTTTCCTTTCCATCCCAAAGTCATGGGATACTAGGAATATCCAATCATATTCCACTGTACTGTGTCTCACTCAGTCCCACTTTCCTTTCCATCCCAAAGTCATGGGATACTAGGAATATCCCCGACATATTCCACTGTACTGTGTCTCACTCAGTCCCACTGTCCTTTCCATTCCAAAGTCATGGGATACTAGGAATATCCCCGACATATTCCACTGTACTGTGTCTCACTCAGTCCCACTTTCCTTTCCATCCCAAAGTCATGGGATACTAGGAATATCCCCGACATATTCCACTGTACTGTGTCTCACTCAGTCCCACTGTCCTTTCCATTCCAAAGTCATGGGATACTAGGAATATCCCCGACATATTCCACTGTACTGTGTCTTACTCAGTCCCACTGTCCTTTCCATTCCAAAGTCATGGGATACTAGGAATATCCCCGACATATTCCACTGTACTGTGTCTTACTCAGTCCCACTGTCCTTTCCATTCCAAAGTCATGGGATACTAGGAATATCCCCGACATATTCCACTGTACTGTGTCTTACTCAGTCCCACTGTCCTTTTCAGCCCAAAGTCACAGGATACTAGGAATATCCGATCATATTCCACTGCACTGGATCTCACTTAATCTCACTCTACTTCACATCCCCCAGTCATGGGGGGACATATCTTGCTCTGTAAGGTCACTTGTCTTCCATTTGAACAAACCTTTGCTTGGTTGTCAAGATGACTAGAAAAATGAACTGTACCACTTTTGTTTTCTTCATTCTCTACATAGCAGACCGTCATAATAGTTGTGAAATAAAAAAGAAAAGAGTCTTTTATCTGTAAGAGGGTTATATATTTCAGACCTGTATACTGAGAAGGGATGGGAAGGACAGTGGGACTGAGTGAGACCCAGTAGAGTGGGTATAATCCCAGTATCCTGGGACTGTGGGATGGGAAGGACAGTGGGGACTGAGTGAGAATGAATGCAGTGGGATATGTCCGGAATAATCCTGCGACTGTGAGATGGGAAGAACAGTCGGACTGAATGAGACACAGTACAGTGAGTATAATCCCAGTATCCTGGGACTGTGGGATCGGAAAAACAGTGGGGTCAGAGTGAGACTGAATGCAGTGGGATATGTCCGGGATAATCCTAGTATCCCGGGACTGTGGGATGGGAAGAGACCGAATGCAGTGGCAAATGTCGGGGATAATCTTAGTATCCCGGGACTGTGGGATTGGAAGGACAGTGGAACTGAGTGAGACCCAGTACAGTGGGATATGTCCGGGATAATCACTGTATCCCGGGACTGTGGGATGGGAAGGACAGTGAGACTGAGTGAGACACAGTACAGTGGGATATGTCTGGGATAATCCCAGTCTCCCGGGACTGTGGGATAGGAAGGACAGTGGGGCTGAGTGAGACACAGTACAGAGGGATATGTGTGTAACATCCTAGACTGGGACTGGAATAGGGAGCTAAGTTTACAAGCAAAAGAATCCTAAGACCTAGAGAAAATGGCATTGCATGGGATGTTTAGGAATCCTGGGATTTGCCACGGCAAACCCAGACAACACTCGGGACTGGGTTACCCCCCTTGAGGTTAATATGCCAACCCTCAATACTGTTAGTGCAACCCTCTCACTACAAAAGACCCTTAGTGATCACCCCACCGTGTTTAGTGAAGTCCTGGGATGTTACAATGGCCCACCAGTCAAGCTCTCCTTAAACAAGGATGCCCAGCCTACCTTTGCTGGGCCGGCGGAGATGGTGGGGCAGGTAGGGCATTTGCCCTACCACTTTTTGGTGGTCCACACAGGAAATGACGTGTGCTATGATTTTTATCCGAGATAGTGAAGTAGGCAAGCTGCGTTTGCAGTCACGCAAATTAAGCCCGCCAATGTACTGGTACGCGAGTCGGGATTTCACTTCATATGCCGCGATCGCGTAATGCGGTAAACACGTGCGAGTGCATGCGGGTCCTTTAGCCTGCACTGCAGTTGCCCTACCACCCTATGTGGAGCTGCTCCGGCCTTGATAGGGTTAGAAAAACTGAACCCTGTTACTACTTATTGTAGACATATATGCTTGTAATACATATTTGGGGCATCACTTATCCTTGGAGGGTGTCCTGTATAGAGGGTTTCCCCATGGAGATACATACCATCACCATCATTAATGATGACAGTAAGTGAAACATTCTGAAACATGACATTAGATGGACCACTCAGGCTCAGAGTCAACATTTCCTGGCCCTCCAGTCCCAGATCATCAGCTACAGCAGTGAAGCTAATGCAAGGTTCAGGGTTAACAGCAGTAAGAGCCACTTGCTGTGTATTCAAAGTTAAATCTGCAAAGAAATGTAAACAAATAATTAAGAAGCTTTCTTTTATCATATCAGTATAATTATTCTTTCTAAATTCATGCCTTAATGACATGTACAACTGATAGATTTACATGACTTTGTCCTTGTATATAGCATTCATGTGTTACAAGCACCTTGTACTAATGCACAAACCTCACCATCTGCTCCTGCACTGCCTCCAATAAGTGTGACATTGATAACAGTATAACGGAACACTGTTCCCACTGTATTGAGGCACATCATTCCTGAGTTACCCTCCAGCAGAGTAATTTCATTAGCTTGAAATCCAGTATCAACTGTGTGCAAAACACCATATTAATATCCATTAACTTATAGAAATCAAGCAAGGTAGAGGTAGCAATTGATCTACTATGCTAGACCAACTACAGTGGAACCTCTGAACAAGGGACACTTTGGGACCATCCGTTTTGTCCCTTGTAGAGAGGTTGTCCCTACTCAGAGGTTTACATTTTTCCTTTATAATTCCCTCTCAGCTCTCCTATGATTATTTGATCAATAATGTGATAATTGACATATAAAAGTTACAGTATAAGCTGTATGACAATTACAACATTTTCTATGATGTAACTATGCATCACAACGGCCTAGGGGACTATGGACTGGTACCATCAGATGACTGTATTACTTGTCGAGCAGAGGGAGCCTACCTAGTCATGTCAATGGGCCGATTTTTCTGTATATATTATATACTAGTATAAAACATTGTTGAAGGATGTAGGGATTGAAGTGCCAAAAAGTATAGAAACAAGGTCAAAGTGCAGCATGCATGCCGACAAAGGCAGGGGATGATAGCATGCAACAATCATAACATGTATATGCGTAACCCCTTTTAATATTTACAGATGTAGGGATATGGGGTTACTTCAATCCCTACATCCTTCAACATTTTAGTGAAAATGTTTTTACACTAGATCTAGTTTCACTTGTTTTTACTGTGTGTAGCAACACATATAAACCTACTGACTTTCGTGCAGAGTTCTACCTCCCTTGCATACCTATGAGCAGGACAGGATATCTAGCAATTGTCAGTAACTCCTACATCCTGTCTTGTACGTACTAAGTACAACAGCGCAACATAGCCAAAAAAGACAACACAGCGCTCGAAACAGCAGCAGCTCGACGAACACTGAATGTCTGCATACAGCGGTTTTCACAGATCTTGCAGTCTCGTGCGTAAACCGACATACGGATGAGCTTTGATCTTTCGAAGTGCGCATGTGTAGAATTCAAATCTTTAAAGGGATTGCGCGCATGCGTATGTCGCTTCACGCGTTTGAGATTGAAAGATCCATGAAAACCGCTGTATGATTAGTGCACAAAACTAACTTCACGTGTTCGGCACGTGAGTAAACAAGAAAATAGCATCTTAAACTAACACTTGTAAGGTTGCAGGCCTGGAGTTTGACGGCTTTGGGAGAAGGTATGAAGATTTTGTGCATCAAGGATCATGTACGCTCCAGTATAAATGATTTTCGTGAAAGAGCGATTACTAACCCCAGAGGCAAGAAGATGATGAGGATGAACAATCCGGGTTTTTACAAATTTCCGAGATTCACTGTAGCTGTATAGTGTATAGAAGCACTCGCAGAGCATGTAGTTTGTCTGAAAAGGACGAGCAGCCGTCGTATAAAAGGGGAGTGGCCGGGCCAATTCCGGATGTAGTTTATTCAAACCACGCGGGCAGCGAACCGTCAACAGGGCCAAGGTCCTGCTTTATATATGTTCCGCCCCGATGTCCAGCCGTTGTCCGGATGCCCAACAGGGCGGCCGGATACGTAACCGGATGTGCCGTTACGTAACCGGATGGCGCTGCGCGTGCGGAAATTTAAACAAGAAAGCGCGGGAAAACTGCTATTTCCCTACGTGTGATTTCTCCACGATGGCCGCAGGAAAGTTAGAAAGTGACTCCTCGACTCTCTTCCAGACCTACCTGGACAACACGTTTCCTCCAGAGGCGAAGCGCACGCGCAGCGCTGTCATTCGGCAGCAGCTAGCCGACAAGATCGTGCGCTACCTCAAGGACTCCGGAGAAGACAAGAACTTCCGTCATTTCGTGAAAAAGAGTGGCTTCCAGCTGCTAGATCTCCCTTCGGTAGGAGTCAGAGTTCGTGTTACACGCCGTGCCGTGTATAAATCAGCATGCATTTGCGCATGCGCAAACACGGAGGTAGATCTTTCTCAACACACACTTTACCTATACTCTATAGAACGAGAACGACAGGACAATGATGGGAGGATACCGCAGGGTTGCAGTGGTCGAAGAATTTCATGATATCTTATGCCAGATTCACAACAAGGACTGCCTTCATGCCGGAATGAAGAAGACATTTGCACGGGTACACAAAGTACACAAACAACTTATTAGTCTGCTATGTACAATATTTCCTTAATCTAATTGTATAAGGTTGTTCTTACCCCTACTAGTTGCAGAGTACTTATGCATACATCCCTCGGAGTGTTGTAGAAGAGTATGTGAAGCTGTGTCCCACTTGTCACCTCTGCAAACCCCAAGCCAACAAGCCACCATTGCGGACTATTCTAGCCAATGGAGTATTCTCTCGTGTACAGGTATATATTACACATTGATAAGCAAACAATTATGGTTTCACACTAAATT
Source organism: Theonella swinhoei (assembly GCA_963970385.1). Classification (NCBI taxonomy): domain Eukaryota; kingdom Metazoa; phylum Porifera; class Demospongiae; order Tetractinellida; family Theonellidae; genus Theonella; species Theonella swinhoei. The sequence continues at coordinate 4,951,271 of OZ019952.1, forward strand.
TTCTCCAGATTGACCTTATTGACATGAGGTACCTTCCACTACAAATGGATACTGCGTATTGTTGACCACTGGTCAAAATTTCACTTTGCCTTCCCAGTAGCAAAAAAAGCGCCATGGATGTTGCCGGTGCTCTATGTAAGTGGGTGTTTCCAGTTATGGGACTCCCCAGCATACTGCAGAGTGACAACGGCCGAGAATTCATCAACAAAGTCATTGATGAAGTTGTTGCAACCTGGCCTGGTCAGGTACAGCTAGTCAGTGGACATCCTCATCACCCTCAGTCCCAGGGGCTTGTTGAGCAGGCACACTACACCCTTGAGAGGATGCTTAGTGCCAAGATCACCGAGAGGAGCGATGTTGCACAACCTCCGTGGGCGGATTGGTTACCCCACATCACATGTAAGATGTGAAAATGAAACTTACTCTCTATATTGTTATATACTATATTGTAATTTGTGTAGATACTCTCAACACCCAAGTACATGAAGCTACTAAGCACACTCCATATGAGCTGGTGTTTGGGCAGCCTCCAAGATCATTATTGATCCCTGATAACAAGCTGGTAGGAAGACTCAATGAAGAAGACCTAGGAGAGGTAAACAAAATAAACATTATTTGGCTAGCTTCATCATTAAACAAAATAATTATTTGGCTGGATTCATTGTTTTAGGTGAAAAATGATTCTGATGATGGTGCTGGGCAGACAGAGAATGATGGGACAGAGAATGATGGGACAGAGAATGATGGGGGGCAGAATGATGGTGAGCATCAGATGGAGGACAGTGAGGAAGATGAGACACAGAGTGATGTGGGGCATCAGACACAGAGTGAACGCAGAAGTTCGGTATGCTGATGTTCAGCGTCAGAGTGGTGCCAGTGACTGTGGGCTATTTGCCTTGGCCTTTGCTACAACTCTGTGTTTTGGTAACAACCCAGAAACAATCAGCTACACACAAAGTGCAATGAGGGAGCATCTTCTCTCTTGCATAGAAAAAGGGCAGCTGCTCAAATTTCCTCAAAGAGCAAGACGACGACCAAAACCAGCTTTGATTGACCAGTTCCCCATTTTCTGTGTTTGCTGCCTAGGATATGACGGAGAGGAGATGGTAGAGTGTTCTACATGTCAGAACTGGTACCACGTGGCATGCGTTCATGTCCCTTTGAACCTTCTACAGAAAGAAGACCTACCTTGGAGCTGTGCGACCTGTGAAGCATCATGAACAAGCTAATCTCATCCTCATTAACTCTCATCTGTCATGCATATAGCGATATGTTCTACAAACCAATCATCCACTTAGCTATAGTATATTATAACTAACCATTGTGTTGTACAAACCATCATGCACTTAAAAAACCATTGCGTTATCTGGGCGTGGCAGGGTATTTTCCCTGTGAAACTGTACAATACATGGAGCGTGTATTATACCAGTACGCATATACGCGGCAGGGGCATGTGTACGCCATTGCGCTTCAGAGATATAACATCTTACCTACGCTGCCAGCTTTCCCTTGAAACCTCAGCAGGAACGTTACGGGATTAGTCAAACCTAGCCACGGCGTCTCAGTACCCGATTACGCAATGGAACCATCCGGTTGCGCAGCCGGATGGGGCCTCCAGGGAGTTGCGTATCCGGATAGCCGGTTAGCAACGGGATGGCCGGTTACGCAACCGGACGCCGGTTACTCAACGGGACTAGTTGGACATCGCGGCGGAACATATATACTATCAAGAGTATATAATAGAAGAGGGGGAGAGTATCCTACTACGCTTGCTCCGTGTTACAACCCTTTACCGGGTTCATGACCTCTGTAATGATATTCACAAACGTGTGGTTTGACGGTTTACTTAGCGTCACGCGCGGGATAGCGACGTACTGTCACGCCGTCGATGGTCCCCCGCCAAAATTGGTCCACCCCGGACCATCTACGGCAGCCGTGATTGGTCCCCCCCTGCCACGCATCGTCCCCCTACTTGAAACACTACATGCAGGAAGGGGGAACGTCAGCGGCAAGGGGGGACCGTCTGCGGCGCCATACATGGTCCTAGGGGGACCATATTTTCTGCTGTGGTTGGTCCGGGGGGACCAAGTTTCTGCCGTGGACGGTCCGGGGGGACCGATTTTGGGGGGACCAATTATCGTATGACAGTACTGTGTAGGCTACAAAACATAGCAGGCGAACGACGTGCGGATGCCGTGTCCGTGCCATGAGTACTTCTAGAAGATCTCCGGGCCCGCCTAGCTCAGCCACCAACACGTCCAACCGAGCTTTCAACGTTCAGCATTATACGCGCGAGTAAACCGTGAACCCCCACGTTTGTGAATATTATTACAGAGGTCATGAACCCGGTTAACGGTTGCAACACGGAGCATAGCGTAGTAGGATACTTTCCCCCTCTTCTATTATATACTCTTGATACTATACACCCTAGTTCCGCGCTTGCAATATTTCCTGTATTCCAGCTGCGCACTTAGGAAATCATATATTCATATTCCCGAGGATGTGTGGTAGCGCTAAATATTCATATTCCCTGGGCTGGTGAGCCACAAGAATTCACAGTTTACACAATGACGTCAATGGTTGCTATGCTACAGGTGGTTGCTATGCTACAGGTAGTTGCTAGGCTACAAATAGGTTAACGCCTGGTTTATCTTCAGCAGTACAGGATATCTCCCTCAGCTGTTTACTCTACCGCCCTCAGGCTCCGCCCTCGGGTGGTAGAATAAACAGCTTCGGGTACAGGGAATTTCAAGTCCGTTGTCCAAAACCGTACGCGCATGTGCTCCACACGTCACGTGTCAGGGGAATAAGCGCACAGAACGTGTATATATCTCTGGAGCTGGAGCTACCCATGTACCATGGCGCAGACAAGGGAAACCTACAACGTCCATGTGATATCAGGATCTCCCTCTATCACTATGAACAACCAGTCTGGAGTAGCAGTAGGTCATCCTGGGAAGGTATCAACGGCTGCTAGTCGAGTGATTGTGACCCCGCTGACCTCAAATGTTTCGACGTCCCCTGCTCTTTCTCAGCCACCTCGCCAGGCACAACGTCAACTAATTAGTAAGGTACTTATAAAGGGAGTAAGAAGGACCCCAAGACATTCACGCTAAGAAATATCGACCCTGTCGTCGTATCTTCCGTAGACAAGCTCAAGCAAGTAATTAGGGAGCAGTTGCCAGAGCAGATATCTCAGAGAGGTTTTGATGTTGGCTACTTGCAAGGTAGCAATGGTATAAGCATGAGAAGTAAGGAAGACCTTGTAGATGTGTGGGCAAGCATTAGGAAAGGAACTAAAGTTATTCTGTGGTGTGATGGTTTAAAAGTGAATCTGGGTAAGAGGCAAAAGACCGGTGATAGCTCCGAAGATGAAGAAATTGAAGATACAAGGAAGAAGATGAAGGCTGATTACAGTGATGAAACCAGGAAAAATGCTGACAAGGATAAGAAGGTACAGGCAACTATTGATTCATTAAAAACAAAGCATGGTGTCGCTTTTACACCAATGCAATATCGTCTATGGGCAGAGATGTACCATGGAGGTGTGCATCCAGGGTTAGATATCCCTCCAACAACAACTATGTTTGTTCGAGCTGGTGGTGGTACCACAAAAAAGACAGGTCACACTTCTAATATTGGTGAAGTTGTGTCTCAAGCTATCACTCAGCTAACATCTGCTCTTTCACCTAAAACCACTTTGCCTAGTGCAGGAAGCACAGCTGGAAGTCCAGCAAAGGTAATAGAGAATTGATCTAAATGCTATAAGCAGCTGTCTGACCTCGAGAATTTACATGAGTCTGGTGTGCTATCGGAGGAGGAGTATCGCACTGAAAGATCTGTAATTGTGGAAATGTTGAAAAAGTGTAATATTACTGTATGGGTATGTTGAAAAAGTTAGTGTAATATTACTGTATGGATATGTGATGTATATTCAGACTAGCTAGATTAAGTGCTCATGTAAGTTCTTTCATTAATTCACATCATATCCACAATTGGAGATGTGTCCATGGCAGTCTTGGGTGGTGATCGCTGCAAAAATCATTGCCAGTAATGCTCGGGGTGCTGAGCAAACCTGAAATATCTTGTCATTTTCTTTCATGATACTTTTGACTTGACTGAATACCCCTTCAGCTGGGTTTAGGTCGGGTGAGTATGGTGGAAGGAAGATTACCTTAGCTCCAGCTTGTCTCTCAATAAGATCAATGACATCATCTATGTGATGGATGCTAGCATTGTCCATAATGACAATAGAATGTGGGTTAATGCCATTGAAAGGTCTTAGGTGAGGCAGCAAGACATTTCTGACGAATTCTAAAAATCTTTCACCATTCATAGTTCCTTCAGTAATAAAAACGTCATTGATGCCATTCAGGGACACTATGGGTATTGCTGTATACCTAGTCCCTCTGACAAGGATCCTCTGATCACACAATGGTATTCCTCTTACACTGTACCCATACTTCCTTATGGCATGACGACGATCACAGCCTGTTTCATCCAGCCAAATGAGCATGGAAGGATCGTATATGGAAATCTGTGACATGAACTGTGCTCTCAAAGCATCAGATCGCCGTATTGATACTCGATGCATTGCCTGCCGAGTGAATCCCATGTATCTTAAAGTCCTACAGATTGTAGGTATGCTGACTGGCACTCCAAGTATGTGGAAGAGCTTAGTTTGCAGCTCATGCAAATATATCCCAGGATTTTCAAGGACGAGTCTCATCAGTGTCACTTGCTGAAAGTCCCCTATCAACCGTCTTGGTCCATTCCTTCTCTCCCTAACATACACATCACCTGTTCTCCAAAATAGTGCTATATACTGTGCGCTCAGACACATTCATTAGTCTTGCAATTCTGGTAGTAGGAGCACTATTATTGGATAAATAGAGCCATACGATCCTCCACCTGAGGTCGTAAGAATACGCCGTAGGCATACTCAGCTAGATTTCAAAGTTACCGCGAAACTGTGCGCAAGAACGTCACCAATGCGCATGCGTGGATTTTAAAATTTCGAAACGGCCAACGAACTTGAAACCCCCTGTACACCGGATTTCAGGTCCGTTGTCCCACATGATACCGCGCGTGCGCATCAAACTGCCAGTGTTATTCCTCTTGCAGTTGGAACACTTTTGTATTCAGTGGTGAATCCCCCTTAGGAAGTTGAGTAGCCCTTTTACTGTATACTCTGACTGACGCACTATGCTATCTGTCTATAGATGAGAGCAAATACGGTCAGCCTAATGCGCATGTGCAACCGTCACTGGAAAAACGAACGACAACGGACCTGAAATCCGGTGTATATCCTGTACCGCTTCAGAACCAGGCGTTAACCTATACATACACACTGACTAACGTTTATGTACGTCACCGAGTGCTATGTAACGGCACGTGTCACGGTTGTTTCTGTAGTGAGAAAAATGGCGTCTCTGCCTAAGCGCTCCCGTCCGCGTCGCATCAGACATGGTCTCGAGACAGAATGCGAGACAGAAAGTGAGAAGGAAGCTTTGGGACGTCGTTTGGATCGTGTGAGACAGCTCCTGACTCCTCCTGGCGCTCGCACTATAGATAACGGCACGCTCTTGAACACGATGTGTGACATCGTCGAGAGAGAAGCTGGACGCTCTTCACCCGCCACGCGCGATGTGTCAGACGAGCATCCTGTGACACAGTCATTCATGAGAAGCTCTGGTAAGTTGTTGAACGTGTACACGAACGTATATACATGTAGTAAGTTGTGTACCAGTAGTTTTGTATGTGTAGGTGTGTATACTGGCCACACTGCTCCTACTGACAGTCACCTTTTTATATGTGAGTACCATACACTCACTGACTTGCTAGAGGGCTTGAAGGCACCATGTGTATGTGGCATGTCCGCTCACCCATGGACTGTTGACTCTTCAGTACAGGTATATACATACATATGGATCACATGTTGTGGTCTCCCTGTCTTGTGCATATAGCAGCATTTTTATTCACACAGAAAGGCCATGTGCTCCGGTTGCAGTTCCGTTGTAGGCGCTGTAAGCATTACCGGCACACATGGTCAAGTTCACGTATATTTTCTGGTCAATACTTAGTGAATCAGAAGTGAGTGATATACATGTACATGCATGATACATGTATATGGTCACACGTGTGATATACATGTACATGCATGATACATGTATATGGTCACACGTGTGTACATACATTGGTTTTAGACTAGTCCACAGCTTTACTTGTGCTGGGATTCTTCAGACCCAGTACATGAAGTTATCCCTTTTTGCTGGATTGGGTAGTGTCAAAAACGACTACATTCAACAAGGTAGTGTGGTACCATGTACGTACATGTAGCTTGGATTACTATACCCTTCCTCTCTTCTTGCCTAGTCTACAAAGGCAGGTCCTACATATTGTTCTGCGTTTGGCAGAGCAGTCTATGATAGGCGCAATTGAGGAAGTCAAGGCTCTGTTACATTATGAGACTGAAGGCGAGGCACGTAACACAATGTAGGCCATATAGGCTGACATTGTTTTGCATGTGTATACATGTACATGTAAATGCATGTCTGTGTCACACTGTTAGTGGGTTATCACTGATGCAAGGCATGATTCAACTGCAAATGCTTACCACACTACGGTGCCTTGCCTGTCTGGAAGGTTAGTTGTATGACACAAGTATGTATGCATGTACAATAACATGCCTGTGCAGCACAAGCAAAATTGTCAGCATTTGCACTCTCTCACGAGCTGATCATGGTATACCTCAGACAAGGGAGGTTGCATGCACTAAGGAGGTTCTTCCACAAGTGATAGCACGAGGTTAGGTGTATAGTGTGAATGAGTAGAGATAAGTGTATTTGTGTGTATAGGACTGAATGTGACAGAGGTAGCACATGACATTCAGCAGCAAGTGTCTTGCTTCATTACTTCTGACCTTTCACTAGTGAACTCTTACGACACATGGCATGGTACATGTATAAGCATGTATTGCACGTGCCAATATTTGATGCATAGGCATGTGCTAGGTACAAAGAATGTTTGGAAGCAGTTGCAAAAGGTTACTCAGGGCAGAGTGAGAGACAGAGGTGTGACCTGGTTTCCTGAGCTAGTAGACAAGAGTGAGTGTATATATACATGTACAATGTACATGTGTATAGCACAATATCTGATAGGAAAGAGTATAAAGACTCATCTGTACTGGGCAATGAAGAACTGCCAAAAGTCAGCCGAAAATCTTCGTAGACTTATTGACAATATCCCAGCTCACTACCAAGTCAGCATGTTCTACCCATTGCATACATGTACATGATCTTCTGTTGCTATATTAGGGAAACCATTCATCCTGTCATTGCAGTTCTTCTTGCCACATGCCCCATTACACACCAAGCAAAGAACAGCTTTCAGACCCACGTACCATACAAAAGCTGACTGAGACCCTTCGCGCAACATATATCTATCGCAATGCACAAGAATTTTGCCAAGTAAGGCTACAGTTTCCATACACTGGGCATCGTATTATGATGTACACACATGTGTGTACTTGCATTTCTTATATTTACAACACACGTACACTGTTTACCCAGTGTCGAGACACATTTTCAGTTGAGTCATTCAACCACATGCTGCTCACCTATGCCTCTAAGCGCATACACTTTTCCACGTGCACATTCAACATGAGGATGCATCTGGCAGTCCTAGACTGGGTATGGAAGATGCATGTACAGTGTGTGTGTGTGTGTGTGTGTGTGTGTGTGTGTGTGTGTGTGTGTGTGTGTGTGTGTGTGTGTGTGTGTGTGTGTGTGTGTGTATATACACATTTAATGGATACATGTATGTGCATTGCTTAAATTTTTGTTTTTCTTAGAATGAAAATGTGAATCGTGCATACACCAGCACACATAGAGTGGCTGATTTACGTAGACCAGATCGGCCTACTCCCATGAAGGTTCTTGTGGACAAGACCTACAACTTTGTAGATGTGTTTTGGGAAGCATACATGGAGCATAACAAGACTGACTTGCGGTAATTACATTAAAATGTACAGTAGAAAATGTATATGTTTCCATCGTAACAGACCATTGCCTGATGAAGATGACATCAACACTGACAACCAGGATGAGCTCTTTGAGGAAGGAGCCCTTGTGATGGATATAGAAGAAGAGATGGAGGATGAAAATGATAGCTGGGTACAGTGAACACAAGGACTGGAGTGATATTGTTGAATGACTTGAATCATATATTCATTGGTGAGTTATATAATGTGTGTATGTAAGACATAATAGAAGATGTAATTAGAAGGATTCAGCATCAAATGTAGACATATAGTCCCTGTATGTTCCGTCATGACTTGGGTACCTTGTTCGGACGGCCTGCATTTAAAACAGTTATTGTATATAGCATGTAGTATAGCGCAGGGATGTATAAAATACATATCTGTTAATGCATGACTGTGTATACATGTACCTGTACCTCCATGTACCTCAATTACACAAGCAGGCATAATGTCCCTCCTGTCATCCCTCACTGTTCTCGATTCTTTCCTACGTAGGTATTCCTCATCCCTCCACACACCCAATGAGTTGAGAAGCCCCCAGAACTTTCGATAGAGCTGGAATCTCTTCTCATCATTAGCTGGATGTGGGTCGCATGAACCGAAGTCAGGGGGCAAAGCAATAATGCATGGTGTACACAGACAGTACGGACAGTGGTTGTCTCCACATAGTTCTGGACATCGGGGATTGTGTTTGTATCCCTTTGGGTGTCGGTACACTGTGCAACAAGCACACTTGCATAAAATAACATGTACATATACACATGTATTTTATTGTACAATTACCATGGTCTGTTCTCTGGAGTTGTTCCTCTGCTGTAGGTTCCTCTGGAGCTTTTACCCAGTGTAGGGAGAGATGGCACCCTGGAGGATGCTGATGGTCTCTCACAAATTGCCGCAACTGGCTCACAAATATTTATGGAGGAGTTCTAGTTGGCGAGCGGCAGCGAGCCAACCTAGTCATGCGAACGGGCCGATTTTTCTATATATTTGTATATATATATATATATATATATATATGTGACTCGCACTGTTCGTTATACCTGTCCCCGCGTATAAATTGCTGTACTATATATGGACCACCCGGGGCCACCCGCGCGCTACGCGCAAACGTAAAGCCGGCTCATTTAAAGGTCAAAGGTTGTTTTGTACAGACTCATGAGCTCAACCTGCTCTACCGTTACCGGTGAGCCTCAGAGGCAGCGTCTTGCTTCCAGGACGGCCGAAGAGCGCTTTTCTCGACGCTGGGCTCCACATCCACCGCGGCGTGCTGCTGACACCCCTCCAGCAACAAAGGACGACAAGTAAGAGCAATGGAGACGCCATAGGAGAGAGAGGCTCGTCTGCTCCAACTTAGAGTAACTGAGTTAGCCCGCTTTCTGTGTAATAGCATCAGTTTTATTCAATGCATTTGGCATGCGTTTTTTTCGGCTGTTCTGATGTCCAATAACTACTCACATGCAAAATTCAAGCATGGCAATTAGCTTTGATCGCTCCCGCTCGCCAAAAATGCACTGCATTCAACTACTAGTATATTCCACAGTTATCTGTAGTATACCTGGATGCTCAATAGCTTTACTAGCACGTGTGCCCTTACCTGAGATTGTTCACAGGTATCTGTATAGGCTGTTGTCTACCATTATGAATACACTGTGACCGCCACGCTACGCACTATGAATACACTGTGACCGCTACAGCTCTTTATAGGCGCTCGTGGGCGCGTTTATGAAGTCTGAGACGCGGTGCGTTACAGGCCGCTACCAGGGGGGTCGGACAAGATCACGCGACCGGCATTTTTGCTGACCCAGTCAATCATTCTCCATGTATTTTTCCGTTGAAGCAGTTCCGCTGCCTTTGGTAAAGCTAGGGGCGGTTTGTAGTCTATTTTGTCAGGAAAGTGTAGAATAGCACAAGGTGCGTTGAATAGTCTGGATGCACCACGTGCACCACTCTTCGTTTAGGAGCTAGCGATCTCTGAATGCGCCGGGTACAGTAAAGTGACTATAGGAAGCATCCTAAACCGTTGAGCGCCGTGGATATACTACCTCGTGAGTGATGTAGGTGATGGAATCTCAATGTATTCTCGTGCTGGTATAGGTTGCTGGAGAGCATGCACGGAAAAGTGCTCGCGGGGCATGGAGGGAATCGTTGGACTGGTATTAAACCTCCCGTCTACTGTAGGCCTATGTAACTTTATTAATAGCACTGTTCAGCAAGAATAAAGAAGAATTTGTTCGAAAGAGAGCGCATGGGAACAAAATATAGCCATTACAGTTGATTCGCGCAGTTTGGAATGACATTCATGACATTCCAAACTGCGCGAATCAACTGTAATGGCTATATTTTGTTCCCATGCGCTCTCTTTCGAACAAATTCTTCTTTATTCTTGCTGAACAGTGCTATTAATAAAGTTACATAGGCCTACAGTAGATGTGAGAGGGTTTTAATACCAGTCCAACGATTCCCTCCATGCCCTGCGAGTTGAGATAGAGTTGATAGCACTTTGCTCCAGCAACCTATACCAGCATGAGAATACATGGAGATTCCATCACCTACATCACTTACGAGGTAGTATATCCATGGCGCTCAACGGTTTAGGATGCTTCGTATAGGCTTTACTGTACCCTCCGCTTTCAGAGATCGCTAGCTCCTAAACGAAGAGTGGTGCACGGTGGTGCATATAGACTATTCAACGCACCTTGTGCTATTCTACACTTTCCTGACAAAATAGACTACAAACCGCCCCTAGTTTTACCAAAGGCAGCGGAGAACTGCTTCAACGGAAAAATACATGGAGAATGATTGACTGAGTCAGCAAAAATGCCGGTCGCGTGATCTTGTCCGACCCCCCTGGGCCGCTACAGCGCAGCCAAGTTTGAAGTTTGAATTGACCGCCATTTTGGTCGATTTCATTTGGTCCGGCCACTCCCCTTTTATACCCGCACGCGTAATCCACTTCCGCGGCAAGCGTAACGCTCGTATGCCGTACATTAAATTCGCCGGCTACTCGTTTAAAACATCCACGTTCGGGAGTTCTGAGTCGTTACTTTTGTTAACTGTTAAGGCTTAATCATATGTGTCAACCGTCCCGTATTTCGCAGGACAGTCCCGAGATTTGCTGCTTTTCCCGCTGTCCCGCTTCCACCTCCCTTTATCCCGCTTTTGCAGATTCCCAGGCAGACTGGCGTCAAATAACTTAGCTAGGGTGTAGCTAGCTCGAGTGTAGCCTCGTTCGGTGGGAGGGAAAAGGAACGCCTGGTAACTACTGTTTGCGCATGCGTGTAATTAAGCGGCTATTATTTTGCAAAACTACGGCAGTGACCAATTTAATGGGTTGGGTTTCGCGCAAACATATAGATCTAGCTCATTGACAGCTTGTATGGTGCCATCGATGGCCGGCGGTTCCAGTATTTGTGGATTATTTCCAGATGTGGTAGCTGCTAACAGAGCGTAGCAGGCATCTGACATCGTTGGGCCTCAAGACTAACTTTACTGCTTTGCGTCCATGCTACTAGCAACTACGATCTCTCCTGCTAATGGCTTCTCAGCCTTCAAAGAGCATACGAAACGACTTAGGAAGAGCTACCTGTAGGCTACTCACAGAATGGCTATTCCAAAAAAGGAATTTTACGTCATCATTACACGGAAGATCACAAGAGTATCCAATTTTCCCAGAATTCTGGGAAATTATACGCATGCGCAAACAGTAGTTACCAGGCGTTCCTTTTCCCCTCCCACCGAACGCCTGGGTATGAGGCTAGCTCGAGTGAAGCCCGCTGCACAACATGCGCTTGAGCGATGAGCGTTTATGTTGCAACACAAAAGTCTAGTCAGTCAAGTAGACTCAATTACGTCTAGGCCTGGCCCGCGAAATGCCAAAACGCGCACAATAATATTGCGCATCTGAGAAGGCGAGGGTATGTAGGCCTGCTCAGTGTACTATTGTATTGTTAATGTCCCGCTTTTGAGCTTATAATCCCGCATGTTTTGCAGTATTTGTCCCTGCTTTCATTATCCATTAGTTGACACCTAGTCTACCGACTCATATGTGACGGGCGATGTACATACCGTAATATTATACGTGCTTCTAATTTTGCGTGCGCACTCCCGCTCGCTTTGCATTCAACTAGTATAGATCTAGTCATATAAAGTTGTCTGTCTGTTGGGCCGTGGACGTGACTGGACAGAACATCAACCGAGGCGCGGGATATGGACTAGAAATGCCGTTTATGTACAGACTCTACAGTCCTAAAGTCTACGTTGAAAGAACGAACGAGTTGGTGAACTCTCGACAGTAGCTGTAGCCTCGTACCCAGGCCCCTCCCAAAAGCGGGGAGAGGGCCTGGTACACACTGTTTGCGCATGACCAAGTTTTGGGGGATTCGTAAAATAACGGATATTTACCGTAGATGAAGTACGTATACTATTCGTGTACGTTCGTTTCTTCTCGTTGATGGCGCTTTCTATGAGTGATTCTCAGTTTGCTACGGCTGTATCGTACGTACGTCGTTTCCAAGGTTGGAAAGACCGGAATTGTACTCAAACTGGAGCAGCTACAAGCTGTATGGCACATATACGAAGGGAGAGATGTGTTGAGATGTATGGCTCCCGACAGGTTTTGGCAAATCAATTTGCTATGAAGTCCTTCCCTTTCTTTTCGATCGGAAGTTAGAGTCTGAGTGTAGCACCGTCATAGTAGTATCTCCCTTAGTGTCTCTGATGATAGACCAAGTCGCTGACCTTCGATCGCGCGGAGCAGATATGGCCGGGTAAGCTGTCATCCTTCGCGACCTCTACGCATAGAAGGTCACGAATGCGACTAGGCCAGCCTTGGCTCAAGCCTGTTTGGGTAAATAAGGCTGTAGAATAATTCGTTTTTACTACTGAAAGACAGATTCTGTAAGTTACGTCCATTGCTGGTATTGCTTGCGTAGTATATTTTCCGCGTAATGTCTAGGCACGTAAGTCCAGATGGTATTTTACGGAGAAACCAATAATTCGCGCATGCGCAAACAGTGTGTGCCAGGCCCTCTCCCCGCTTTTGGGAGGGTACGAGGCTAGACTAGCTGGGGCTAGCCTAGCTATATACGTAGGTATACGGCTAATCATTAATAGTGGGTGTGGTTTCGGTGTCCGCTTTGACGGGTGAAAGTGTATTTGTGAAGTAGAGCGTAGGACGCTGGCAGTGTCCGTTGTCCGAATCTCGGAGGCGTCCGCTTTTCGGTAGTTCTACGGCAGTTTCAATCCGCTCCTTGGAGCTTGTCCGCTATTCGGAGGTTGGCCGCTTCTCGGAGGGTCCACTGTAGATCTAGTACTGTGATTATTTTATGGCTAGTGTTCGTCAATTAACAGCTATTAGGGTTATTACTAGCCAGCTAAGAGTTTTTATTATAGATCTACGTTAAGGTGGCGGGTACTAAAGTTTGATATTTCTGCGGATTTGCAGAACGCAAAATTTAATACTCGCAAAAATTTGGAGCGCCGCACACGCAGAAAATAAAGGGGTGCTCCAGCCCCCAGAACATATGCCACCAACATACACATAGATACATACATGTGTGCACATCGCAAATTAGTGGGCGCAGTTGAATGCCAACAAGATAGGTACGGTGGTCCACAGGGCCCTAATGGGGCCACCATAGTTAGGCAGTTCCTACACCCCTGATAATGTTTCTAATTTAATGACCGTTCACCAAATATGTACTGCATTCACCTTGTTATGTTGTGTAGATACTCTTCACAATTACATAACATTTTGGTCATTGACAGGTGAAAAGATACGTAAACTCTTTTACAAGATATCAAATGGCTCAGTGTGAGACTGACTAGGTTGTAGGTTAGAACCCAGCTGAGTATTTCAGGATTCACCAAATGACTTGGCATTGATGTGTTTTGTGTATGAACTATATAACTTTACATACACCGAGGGTTTGCATTTTAGTGAAAATGTAAACATTTACTTAAGCCCTTGTGTGATTATCTTAGTTCCACCAGCAAGTTGTCATAGGGGCAACTAAAATAATTATCATCTCAGCGTGCATGTGCAGGAGGGATACTGCAGTCTGTCTGTGTATCTGTGCATTTTTCTGGTAGCTACTCTATGCTAAAGTGTATGTTCTAACTGCAAACGTGGTTGTATGAAAGCTGTTCCTGAGCTGCTGCATGGAAGTATACAGGTAGTATTTGATAGGCAAGGCTCTCTGAGTGACACACTTTATCTATGATGCTAAATAGTAAGGATAAGAGCCTCAAGTTAAATCACACATCATGTTGTAGTGTGTTTCTTTGTTCAGTTAATTCCCCTGCTACTCCGTGATATTGTAGTCTGCTCTCCTTCCTTTAATCTCACCCCAGGGAATGCCCTACCACTCTAAAGATAATATTCTTACCATCAATGTCCCGTATATGAATGACAGCTGTTCTGTATTCCAGAATAATTCTGTCATCTACAGTCCCAAAAGTCTGCATGAGGGTCAGGGTTATTGTCTCCAACCCTTCATTAGCCACTCCATCTTTCTCTAGTGTTATACTGACAGGTGTTGGTTCTCGAAACAATGTAAAACTGGTACCAGGGAGTGTGTAGTCTTCATTCACTACGAGGAATAAGAGTTCACATCAGATTAGGCAGTACAGTACCATCAGATCAATGTATGTAAGATTACAGAGCATGAAATGTAGGGAAGAAATACAAAGTTTGGGAACTGAGAAGAATTACATGTAGCATTTCCGCCAGCCTCAATGTTGAACCCAAATCCTCCAGGAGGACTTCTGCCATTCTTAGTGTGAAAAATATGGAGAATGATTGTCTCTCCCTCGTCAGCAGTTATGACTGATTGAGGTGAAGCTGTGTCATTGTCAGGAGCAATGTCTTCCACCCATCCATACACTAGAGAGCACAAAATATTACAAACCACACAAAATATTACTTTTTGCATGTAATATTCAACATACCATAACACAGTAGACAGACTTCTTCCCCTTCAATCTGACTTAGAACGCCTTCCCGCACACAACAGTCACGCACTGAGTCCTCATTAAACGTATTGCCACATTCTATATCCCTAGAACAGAGAATGTCCTGTGCAGAACCTGCACCATTGTGAGTAATAAAAAGATACAGTGAGCAGTATAGGTACATTAATTAACCTTGTCGTGTGAAGGTCACCAGAAGCAGGAGAACGACCAAGCCGACATTTAGCAGCGACATTGCATCAATGCCTAGCTAGGACCTACCTACCAATAACCTATAGCTAGAGTGGCTACAGCAGCGGCTATAGTCAGCTAGATGCGCGCGCTGCACTATTGCATTCCTAGTTCTACAGTCATGTCTAAAGGTCTTAGAAGTGGTTGACGAGTATCTCAAACGCCCCCGCGAGGATATGAATCAGTATTGTAATCTGAGATGTCGCGGCTTCGCCTGTGTACACAATAAACCAGATACTTTACATGTAGGTCTGCCACCACCTGTCCGTTTGTGCAAGGTCATACACTATCTCCTGGCCACAAAATAACACTGACAGATGTTTAGTCTCGCTGTGTTACAGTTCGCGCATGCGCATTAGAGTTGCCCTCGGCGCGCATGCGCAGCGAGGGTTACATTGTGAAATCCTTTACTGATAGAAATTTCCTGAAGTTAAACAGGAGATCCTTGAGATGACAAATGGCAATCATGTGAGAGTGGACCCAATACAGGTTGGACCAGTAGTCCTAAAGCCCTCCAGCTCTGTTACATGCCTTGGTGTCATTTGGAGCAACTCACTTTCTCCTAAAGAATCTATCGCTTACAACATCTCTAAGGCCCGTAGATCCTTTTTTGCCTCTGGTATCTCCAAGCGCAAGTTAAATCCACTCTGCTCTAAAGAGGTGTTTGAAGTATGCTCTCTTCCCATTTGTCTTTATGGCTGTGAAAATTGGCTACTAACTGACCAGCTTCTTAAACCTCTAGAGGACTTTCAAACTGAAGTTGGAAAGAAAATTCTTAACTTGCCAAAACATCATGCCAATGTCAGTGTGTTGGTTGCTTTAGGGTGGCCAACCATGCGTTTACGTATTCTCAATCGAAAATTGAGTTTTCTTTGGAAACTAATGAATCCACAAAACAGATCAATCAGCTCAGATATTTTCAATTTATTAAAGGATCAGGATCCAGGACTTCAGCAATCTCGTCTATTGGAACAGATTTATGGCACAAATGTAACATCATTACTTCTGAATGGGAGCCCAGTGTGTCTGAAATCTGTAAAGAAACCCTTTTTGAAGCAGATCAAGACTACATTTGGAGCAAAGTGGAAAGCCACATGAGTCTGGCTTTATTATCAAGATCAGTATCATGGTGTAAATTGTGGGACAAAGCTAGAGATCATGGATTTCAAGGAACTCGTTCCTTGCAAGTTAATTTGAGAACCCTAACCATTCCATCAAATATTGATCAACCATGTCCATTATGTGACTTTGTTTCACCTAAAGGTACTCCAGCTGCCAACCATATATTTTCACACATCTTTTGTAGTCTTGAGCATCTACTGGAGATACCACATGATGATGACGAAGACTCGGATATTTTCTCAGTTGGAAAAGAACTCAAGAGACTCCATCATGTGTATAATTTGTAGTATATTTTTTCTTTTGTCTGTGTGTTGCATTGTACTTTTAGTTGTATCCCTTACGGGCTAACTAACATGAACTTTGAACTTTAACTTTACTGTAGTTGGGTCTGTAAACCGGATTTCAGGTCCGTTGTCGTTCGTTTTTCCAGTGGCGGCTGCACATGCGCATTAGGCTGACCGTATTTGCTCTCATCTAGGCAGATATAGCATAGTGTGTCAGTCAGAGTATACTGTAAAAGGGCTACTCAACTTCCTAAGGGGGATTCACCACTGAATACAAACTGCAAGAGGAATAACACTGGCAGTTTGATGCGCATGCGCATTATCATTTGGGACAACGGACCTGAAATCCGGTGTATGTCTATCTGGCTGTCTGTCCGTTAATCGAAATCTCACCTTAGGAGCGTCCGTTCTTCCTGAAAAGGATATTACTTACTTAACGGGCAACGAAGTGTGTGGATTTCTGTGAAGCCGCTCCGTTGCAGAGATACACCGCTTTCTGCATTGCATGGCTATCCGTGTAGTCGGCCATTCGGTTCAAAGTTCATGTCATACAGACCCACCTGGGCATTGACAAAAGAAAATGAGAACTAAAACATAAAAGAACACACACAAAAAAAAACAACAGAGTTCACAGTGAAGAGTTCGAGGAACCAGCAAAGACCATCACAGTGCACCGTCGGCAACAGAAACCAAAGGGGTTACCCATCCCACCGTTGACAGTAGTATACAACTCCAATTGGAGAGCGTTCGACCACTCGCCAACGTGAATCTGTCTAGCAGTGCAACCCAACACATTTCTGAACTGATGCACCACTGCACTGTATTGTCGACAATGAACATCAAAGGGGCTACCCTTCCCACCATGACTCCAGTAGACGTCAAACTGGGGCGTATTTACCCAGAGCCACGTATGCCCATCTAGCAAGACAGCCATTAAGTACTCCGATCTGTGATGTCCTCTCCCCTTCGCACAAACGTAGAACGTAACACAAATACTCACGAAACTCAATATACTAGGGTATCTGCATCGACCCTAGCAGAGGAGCAGGTAGCCCCTAACCACGTTTTGGAAACCGCGCATGCGCATTATTAGCGATTCGCTCACGCGCAGTGCCAAGACTTTAGAGTGCTTTCATTACTGATTGAGTGATCCAATTAGAACATAATTCTACTCTTCATATACACTGTGCTTTATATTCTGCTTATATTTAGCATTTCTGTATATTTTTACATAGCCTAAACCTGCTGTATAAATACCCTGAAATATAAACTTCAGGAGATTGTAGATTGAGTTATACCTTTGTACCTCTGCCTTTGTGTAGGCATCGTCCAATTTGTGTGCCTCGCTGCGCATGCGCAGCTAGGGTTACTGTAGTTGGGTCTGTCTGTCTGTGTGAACTAGCCTAGTTTCTCCAATGTTTATTTGTGACGAAAACGATAAACATATACCTAAAGGGCGATGAAGATCAGATGATTTGTGGGAATTTCGCTATAAAACGTTTCATTTAAAACTTATGGCGTTTATATTCTTACCTACAGCGATATTGCAGCAGTATTCTGCGCAACTTTTCGATGACAGAGCTTTCTAAAGCAAAGGCTAACAGTAGGCTAAACGCTACGACTCAATGTATTAAAGGCAGCGAGCTTATTTCCGTCTTTTGCCCACAAATCTTCCGTATACAGACGCGTTTGAGTAGCGCGTGCGCTTTTTCAAAGATTTGCGCACGCGTGTCTACAATTCACAAGAAGTAGATGAGTCAATGTTAGGTAAGCTAAGTCCAGTGATGCTGTGAAAAAAGCATGCTGCAACGATGAAGGTGTCATTGCAGAAAAACTACAGACTAGAGAGAAGGCATAATATGAGACAAGAATAATTACAGCAACACTCCATAAGGAGGTACATTTACAAACACTTACTAAAACAGTGTCAGAGTCAGAGTCAGAGTGAGCTTCAATGAGAGAGTCTATGAAATATGGTTATAAGAAAAATCCCCAATGAGATCTGGATGCTGTGTACATCCTAAAAGCAACTTGTTTCTTGAGATCCATATTGCAGCAGCAATTTTACGACGGCAGAGCTTTCTAAAGCTCTTAAAAAGGGCTAAACGCTACGATTCAATATAAGGTAGCGAGCTCCTTTCTCTTTAGTCTCCGTCTTTTGCCCACAAATCTTCCCGTTGACGCGTTTGAGTAGCGCGTGCGCTTTTTTTATTTTTAAAGTATTAATGCATATATTGCAAAGGATGTACAAGGCTAATGTAAAGTACACCCTATACATAACTATGTTATTACTCTTGCAGATAACTAAGAAGTGAGTGTTTAAAGGAAGATAGTGAGGGAGTGAGTGAGACATCAGCAGGGAGGTCGTTCCATTTAGAACATGTAGATGGTACAAATGAGTACTTGAATGCATTGGATTTAGCGAATGGTTGAATGAATTGACAGTTTTGTGATGAGTGCAATGCAGACAAATGTCTGGTTACAAATATGTTTGGCTGAAAATGGACTTGATTGTGTACTATGGTATACATAACACAGAGACTTAAGTACTTTCTCCGATCTGCCAAAGTTGGAGTGGCAAACAACTTCAACAGGTCAGAATAGCTAGCATCCCACTGCTTCATGCACATCCGTAGAGTGAATTGCTGTACTTTCTCGAGTTGTTCTGTTTCCTTTTTCAGGGGAGGGGGGGGGGGGAGATTTGAATGATATTTGGGAATATGAGGATTTTCCCCAGCTCTGCCTGGAAAATTTCAAGTAAAGTGACCATAGGTTCTGTAAGAATCCAGTTCTCTGAACCGTATCGACAAACAGGCAGCACACACATCTCAGAGGGCTCGCTCTGTCTAAATAATAATAATAATTCATTTTACAATGGCATATGCATACAGTGTACATGTATAAGTGTGCACAGTGTAAAATACTACAATGTATATGAGACTAGAGAGAGGAGATATGAGAAAAAAACTACAGACTAGAGAGAGGGTCTGGATGCTGTGTACATGCTCAAAGCAACTTGTTTCAGCTATTTCTTGAGATCCACAATGAGTACAGGTAAAACAGGATTTAGGTCGAGACAGCTCTTTGAGAAGTTTCTGAAGAGTTCTAGTTCCCTTTACACCTTTGTTGAGTGTGATGTCCCACAGATGACACCAGGAGGTATATTTGGCAACTTGAGCAACAAGGAAACTGGAGGATTTATCTGTAATTGAAGTGATATTGAAGTCTTGTTAAGGATGTGATTCTTCATAGATTTCACAATATTTACAGCACTACCAGGGTCTGAGAGACAGGAGGCAAGGACATCGGTGCCCAAGCAGGACTCAAGCATTTACACTGTTGAACAATAGATGAATCGTACACATCATCAATGGCTAGTGCTCCTTAAAGTGTACATGTTGCTTGGAGAACTGAGGAGTTTAGCCAGAAAAGCTAGCTTTCTGAGTATAGTATTCTAGTAGAAAAAGAAGGCCAGTGTAGACCAATACAGACAGAATTATTGGAGTATAACTTTCGCAGGTTTCACACTAGAAAGATTCCAGGGCTTTGAGGCAGCTAGAGTCCAGAATCCACACAGCTATATACCTATCTGCGCATGCGTATTATTTCAGTTGCGCCGAGGGTTTGCACTTTAGTACTTGGTGTGTGTATATGTGTGTGTCTAGTCTATAGATACATATGATATCTTTCACTCAATGTTTATAGTCATTAGAGAATACCAATATATATGGCTTATGTATCAGCAATTTATGTGAAGAATAAGAATGAGAAGATGAACAAATCGGGAAGGGGGGGGGGGGGTAGACTGTATTAACCTCAGGAAAAGAATGATATAAACCTGACTGTTGCAATTGACTTGAACTAGCTATAGTGCAGTGAATGTGTATTATACAGTAATACTAGGGGTATGATTGCACAGTCACTGCACTATAGCTATATAATTACAGTGAAACCTTGGCTAGCATGCAGAACATTAATTCCTGTATTCTCCTGAGAGAAAACTACATAGCCCAAAACTACATAGGTATTTTTATGTACGATTGGAAACGCATTCTGGCACACTAGTGCTCAGATGCACTAGAGACAATTGCAAGAGGCCGAGGGATCTTACAGTAGGGCACATAATTGATGATCACAATAGAGAAAAGCCAAGTCTACCTCAAAGCCCAGTCAGTTGATAGTTGAGCAATATAGGGTTGGTTCCACTTTATTATCAGAATTGATATTGTATACCTACTCCTCCAGTGAGAGAAAATACCAACAGTGTGAATGAATATATAGTGCTCAATTTCTTTAATTTGTATTGTCTTTATTATTGGCTTTCATGTGCTGTCTTTCCCTAGGGTGTACTTACTTTATATGAGTAATAACTTATTATTCATCTAAACAGGTGGTAAATGTGAAATGGAAGAACATAAAGAAATTACCAGCTGTACACTATACACATTACATGATACAATTATAAGATGTTAACAAATTAGTGATGCAACATTCCATAGGCCTGGTTGTTAACCACAGGGACATTATCAGTAGTTGCATAGGCCTCATTTGCAGAAGTAGAAATGTCAATGTCGTTGTTAACAGTGGTAGAAACATATTCATATCCATCTTCTTTTTCTTTAAACGTAGTTGTGCCATAGGCAATATTTTCTTTGAACTCCATCCTACCCTTAAGCTTGTTTGTACCATATGCAAGATTGTCAGCTACATTCACAATATCCCTTTTTAGTTTGTTCTGTCTCTTCCTCAGACAGACAATCAGAGAGATAGCAATGACAGCAGCAACAATTAGCACTACTGCTGCAACACATATTCCTATATAAGTAGCATCTTCACTGGGTTCTTCCATTGATGGAGGTGTTGATGGGAATAACGCTACTATTA
Organism: Theonella swinhoei; assembly: GCA_963970385.1. Classification (NCBI taxonomy): domain Eukaryota; kingdom Metazoa; phylum Porifera; class Demospongiae; order Tetractinellida; family Theonellidae; genus Theonella; species Theonella swinhoei. Next base: position 4,972,802 of record OZ019952.1, read on the forward strand.
CTTGTGGCGATGTCATCAGTGGAAGTGATGATGCTGCTGCAATGTAGATATAGCCAATACTCAACTAATCAGTGTCAGTGCATGGACTCTATATGTAAGGGATATGCTATAATATACAAGGTTGACATGTTGAAGGATGTAGGGATGGGAAGCATCCATGCAGCAAAACACATGCAACTATAACATGTGTAACCCCATAAAGATGTAGGGAGGGGGCCTCTTACAACCACCTCCCTACATCCTTTAACAAGGTATTCTCCTCTTAACAAGGGTGAGCCGCGGTACAATATGATTCCTTATTGTAGTCACATATATGCTTGTACATGTCCTGATTAAATGGTTCCCTTGTTGAAATGTATACAAATATGTGATTTGGGATATCAAAAGTGACCCTTATTCTTTTTTGAGGGTGTCCTGATTAGAGAGGTTCCCATATGCATGGAGATACATACCATCACCATCATCAATGATGACAGTGAGTAATAATAATACTCATGAAGCTATCATAGCATTATTGCCATCGAACAATCATGGGCAGAGAGTCCCAGCTGAGTATTTCAGGATTCACTTGACTTGGCAGGATGTTTGCATTCATGTTTTCATCATTTGACTTATTGGCTAGCAGAGCAAACCCACCTAATCATGTCAATGGGCCGACTTTTATATTATTATTATTATTATTATTATTGAGCTTCACAGTACAAACAATAAGGAATGACCAAAATATGGAGGAAAGGCCTGTACTGATGGTTTGTTAGAAGACTAACAACCGAAATGAATACCAAAAAACTGAATATAGACTAAGAATATGAGTGAGAAAAATTAAATGTTACAGGTAAGAGCACGCATTTAGCACATGGGCATACATAGTGAAATGTACATGGTATGACTGGATTAAAGGTAGCAATGAAGTTTTCCCAAAATATAGAATGGAGGTCTTTTTTGATAACTGGCAGAGACTTATCAATGTCAATACATGGAAGAGAGTTCCACAGTCTAGGTAATCTATTGAAGTAGAAGTGTCTCACACAATTTAGTTTTGCAGATGCATGCTTAAGTTTAAGATATGTAGATGATCTTGTAGTGTTTGAACAAAAATGTACAAAGGACCTAATATCAAATGAACTAGATGGTTCTTTAAGATTCTTGATTAAAAAAATTATATCATTAATTTCAAGCTGCATCATTAATGGTAGAAGATTTAACTTGGTGAGACGAGACTTGTAATCAGAGCTGAAGTCATTCAGAATATATTTTGTTGCTCTACGCTGGACAGTCTCAATAGATAGTATGTCTTTAATGAAGTGTGGACGCCAAACTGGTGAGCAATACATGAATTGTGATCGCACTAGAGACAAGTACAGGAGCTTTTTTGCCTGGACACAATAAACATTGCAAAATGTTCTTCGCAGTAATCCTAGGATCTTGTAGGCCTTTATTATGATATGATTGTGGTGTTCTTTCCAAGTGAGATCTTCAGATATAATAATGCCGAGATCACGATGAAATACTTTAGTACCCAGTGTAGTATTGTTCAGATGGTAGTCTGAGATAATAGGAACATGTCTGGAGGTAGTGAGATGCATGACTACACATTTATCCTCATTAAAATGAAGGTTCCATTTGTCACACCATGAGGACAATTGATTTATATCATACTGAAGAGACAAACAGTCAGAAGGAACAGAAACTGGATGTACACACTTGGTATCGTCAGCAAACAGCAGTAAAGTTGATGTGGACACAGATGTAGGGAGATCATTAATGAAGATCAAAAAGAGTAGAGGACCTAAAATACTCCCTTGTGGTACACCTGACACAACAGGTAATGCAGTAGACACACTGCCGTTTATTGAGACACACTGATGTCTTTGAGTAAGATAGGACTTTAGCCAACTCCAAACATTACCACCAATACCTGTGGAATGTAATTTGAACAACAGTTCATTGTGAGCAACTCTATCAAAAGCCTTTTTGAAATCGAGATATACTACATCTGTTTGAGTATTAAGGTCAACGGAAGTGTAAGTTTTCTGAAGGAATGTGAGCATTTGCTGCAGTGTTGAATGTTTCTGTCTAAATCCAAACTGATGAGGAGAAAGAGATGTTGAGACAAAGTCCAACAAGTGGTTGTATACAAGGCGCTCTAGAACTTTAGAAACAACACATGACAGAGAAATTGGTCTATAATTGGCCACTAGGGATTTATCACCTGACTTGAGAATAGGAGTAACGAGGTGAATACGCCACTCAGCAGGAATGTAACTCTGTTGCAAACTGAGACAGAAGAGGTGATGAAAAATGCGATACAGTGCTAGGGCACAATGCCTCAATAGTCTAGGACCGATGTTGTCACAGCCTGCTGCCTTAGTTGGATCTAAAGTACTAAGCACTCGAAATACCTCCTCTTCAGTAATTGCAATGTCCTTGCAGGTACACTTAGGAGACGTTAATGCAGGGAGAATATAAGTACTGCGTGTGAATATGGAATTGAAATATTTATTAAATAATGAAGCCTTCTCCAAGTCAGATGATGCAGAGGTAGATTTGTAAGAAACAGATATTGGAATAGAGTTACGACCAGTAACTTTATCAATATATCTGTATATCTTTGAAGGATTATTTGGGCCAAATGACTTGATTAAAACTGTTTCGTACAGAGCTTTAGCAGACGACATTTCCTTTTGTAGTGCTACTTCACAACTGATAATTTTCTTCAATTTACTCTCAGATGGATTGCGTTTGTATTTTTTGCGCAATGTTCGAAGACAATTTAAGTGATGTCGAATACTAGAATTAAACCATGGGGGATTACGATAAGTATTGAGCTTGACTTTCGGAATGTATCTAGACATAGCTTCATGGATGATTGATTTGACTGTACTCCAAACAAATTCAATGTCATTGGACTGAAAGCACATGCTAAAATCAGTATCATAAAGGTGAGAACAGAGACCATCCCAATCCGCCTTTGTATAATCCAGAACATATCTGGTTTTGTTTACTACAGATTGAGGCCCCTCACAATGGAGATCAAAAGAGATGAGGAAATGATCTGAATTAATAATAGAACCAGGGTGATTGAAGGACAAGTCAGATATTTGGATGTTGTCACTTGTTAGAACAAGATCCAGTATGTTTCCCTTAATATGTGTTGGGACCGATACATGTTGAGTCAGGTTCCAATTGAAGACAAATTCACAAAAGGAGGCATCCATTGCAGAGCTACCAGTGAGAGAGGACCAACAAATATTGGGAAGATTGAAGTCACCAACAATAATGCAAGGAATACATGAGGAGAGAATATTAATAGTGAAAAAATCTATCACAGATTCAAGGTAAGAGAGATCAGAGTTAGGAGGAACGTAAACAGTACACAGGTGAAAAGGAGAAGTTAACTCAATCTGGACACAGACAATTTCAAGATTAGATGGAGAGTAGACCAATGAACTTGGAATTGAATCATTAACAGCGACTAGAACACCACCACCACGGGAATTTCGGTCATTACGGTACAATGTATAATTTTCTGGTAGAATTTCATAGTCAAATATTGAATCTGAAAGCCATGTTTCAGTAACACAAAATATACTATATGCAGATGAATAAACAAGGGATTGAAAATTTGCAAGTTTATTTACTAGACTTCTTGAATTGAACAAACAAATACTCCCACATCCACCTAGTCAATTAGGAGAATCTGAGACAATTGGACAAGTGTCGGGTGTAATAGCAGAAACACAATCAGGCACATCATGTGGTGTAATTTGTTGAACAGTGGAAGATAATATTTCACTATTGTCCTTGTCATTGTCTAGACCTTGTGGGGGTTCCTGAATGACAGTGGTCGCACAATTGAGCTCAACAATGGAATGGTTCATATCCTTATTCACAGTAGACACATTTATGTTATCAGCTTGTTGCAGTGGGACAGAAGGCTTATAACAACATTCCAGCTTCCAAGATGTTTGAACCTGAACCAAATTCCATTTAGTGTCGAGATCACTAAGAACAGACTCATCATCGTGAATTACAAACCACCACTGGTGATTACCATTTGGCATGATCCTACTTTTCCTTTTCACTCGTACTGACTCAATACCACAAAATCTCTTGATAGCACTATGCACAGCTCCAGTAGTACACATACTTAGGGTACCCCATACACGGCGTGCACCAACAACCTTTTCTCTATGAAATGGCTCACCAGATGTTCTCCTGGGAACTGCAGATGTCTTGGTACTTGGACTTTGTTGCACTGACTCGCTAAGGCCACCACCTCCTCTCCCTACACCACCTTGTCCTCTCAACCCTCCACCTCCCCTACCCACACCACTGTAGCCTTCATAACTTCTCTTCCCCACTCCATCTTGTCTTCTAGCCCCCCTCCACATACCACCACGACCAACCCTCCTCTGTCCAGCACCACGAGCTACACCCCCGGCAACAACACCCACATAATTTGCGCTCACGTCCTCTGGGATGCTCCCGACTCTGGTTGAAACATTCGCCAAACTTACTGCTTTTATATCACTCTTAAGCACTGAAACCTCCTCCTTCAATGTGGCTACAATATCTCTAAGAGAAGCTATCTCCTGTGCATGGTTGTGCTGGCAACACGCGTAGCACTTGAAGGGAGACGACGAGGTACTAAGTGTTGCGAACCAGCAAGATGGAATACCGGCACAATAGCGATGGAACCATTGCTTGCACGTGCCCTCACAGTAGAGAGCCTGCTCCTTTCCTTCAACAATAGTTTGCTCGCAAACAGCACATTTAACCGACGTAACAGATTCACCAGCAGCTTCTCCTGCAGGAGTAGAGGATTTCTTCTTAGGCGCAGTAGCCGACTTTTTCGTTCTGTTCATGTTAGTTGTATGTTTGTGATGGGCACTGTACATGCTTTACATTAGGTGGGCTCGATCCGCTCACCATTCACCTAGTATAAACTATATACACTGAGGGTTTGGCTTTTAATCTAAAGTCCTTGTATGAGTGTATCAGTCATCAGCAAGTTATTATAGGAAACTAAAAATAACTACGCACAGGCTAAGGGTTAAACAGTAAACTATGGAGTGAGCCAAACAGATCCAGGTGTATTTTTGCGCGGTATTCTATGCTAAATTTAGGGTTCTGCATGTTGTGTTACAGTAGCACTATAGTAACTGCAAACCTGGTTGACCTCGGCACGCATGCGCAGCGAGGGTTACGGGGTCGTGTGTCTATGTCTGTGTGTCTCACCTCTGGAGCGTCCGTTCGTCCTGAAAATACTGTCACGTACTCAGCGGTCAACGGAGGTCAAAATATTTGTGGGGTTTTCTCTGAAACCGCTTCATTCAAAAGTTATGGCGTTATTTCCATACCTACATTATTCTACAGCGATATTGCAGCAGTATTCTGCGCAACTTAAGAAAAGACGGCAGATTTGGGGCTACATTTAGCTATGCTGAACCAACAAATTTTTACTTGGCAGCCGTGCTCGAGCTCATCCCAGGCAATGCCCTACCACTTTAAAGATAATATTCTTACTATCAATGTCTCGTATATGAATGACAGCTGTGTTGTATCCCAGAATAATTCTGTCATCTACTGGCCCTAAGGTCTGAATGAGGGTCAGGGTTATTGTCTCCAACCCTTCACCAGCCACTCCATCTTTCTCTAGTGTTACACTGACAGGTGTTGGTTCTCGAAAGAATGTAAAACTGGTACCAGGGAGTGTGTAGTCTTCATTCACTGCAAAGAATAAGAGTTCACATCAGATTAGACAGTACAGTACCATTAGGTGCCGAGAGATGAATGTATATATGCAAGATTACTACGTAATTGCAAGAAATGTAGGGAAGAAATACAAAGTTTGGGAACTGAGAAGAATTACATGTAGCATCTCCGGCTGCCTCAATGTTGAACTCAAATCTTCCAGGAGGACTTCTGCCATTCTTAGTGTGAAAAATATGGAGAATGATTGTCTCTCCCTCGTCAGCTGTTATGACTGATTGAGGTGAAGCTGAGTCATTGTCAGGAGCAATGTCTTCCACCCATCCATACACTAGAGAGCACAAAATATTACAAACCTGCACTTTTTGCATATAGATCTAATATTCAACATACCATAACACAGTTGACAGACTTCTTCCCCTTCAGGTATATGACTTAGAGCGCCTTCCTGCCCACAACAGTCACGCACTGAGTCGTCATCAAATGTAATATCACAGTCTGGTTCCCTAGAACAGGGTACGTCGCCCTGTGCAGAACCTGCACTATTTTGAGTAATATAGAGAGATACAGTGAGCAGTATAAGCATAACCTTGTCGTGTGAAGGTCACCAGAAGCAGGAGAACGACCACGCCGACATTTAGCAGCGACATTGCATCAATGCCTAGCTAGCAGCTACTTATACCAATAACCTAGATCCGCAAGAGCGGTCAAACCTGGCTTTACAGTTGTAGCGGCTACGACTGTGCACGCAATAAACGCACCACCTGTGCGCTTGTATTTATGTCTCCATGCGCTCGTCTGTTAATAACGCGTTATTGTGACCTGAAACTACGACCCTAATTAGGGTCGTGGTTTCAGGTCACAATAACGCGTTATTAACAGACGAGCGCATGGAGACATATCACACAGTACGGTAGTACTGTGTATATAGGGATTGCTATGGTCTATCCCCATTGAAAACCATATATAAGGTTTTTCATCACTTTCACTTTCAGTTTGCTACCTACTGGACTTCTGTTAACATGAATGTGTAACTATATCCAGAAGCTAACTGTGATTATAAAATGGTATAATTTGATCGATGATAAAGTGGTTAAATTAACAAAAGTCTATTTTGTGAATTCTTCATCTTCTTCTTCTTCTTCTTCTTCTTCTTCTTCTTCTTCTTCCGCTTTAACAGGCGTAACTCACTAACGATAACACATCTAAACATGAAACTTGGTACAGTGATGTAGTTCCACTGTGGGTAGTGCATTGTCATGTTAAAAATTTTGTAAACAATGTACTTCTTGTAAAATAAACAAAAATAGCCTCAGGCCATGTATTATTAATGGGGGGCACACAATCCTATATCTGACTAATGAAAGATCGCTAAATGTGAAATTTTGTATGATAGTATAGTTTAATACCCCAATGATCAACGTTGTGATAAGATCTCTGTAAACAATGTAAATCTTGTAATACAACAACAAATAGCCTCAGGCAAGGATTACTGTATCTCACTAACAAAAGCTCCAATAAATGTGGAAATTGATATGATGATTAAGTGTAATATACCAATGATCAACGTTGTGATAAGATCTATGTAAACAATGTAAATCTTGTAATACAACAACAAATAGCCTCAGGCAAGCATTACTGTATCTCACTAACAAAAGCTCCAGTAAATGTGGAAATTGGTGTAATGGTAGAGCTTAATACCCCAAAGATCAATGTTGTGATAAAATCTCTGTAAACCATGTAAATCTTGTAAAAAATAGCCTCAGGCTAGCATTACCATATCTCACTAACAAAAGCTTCACAAAATATGGAAATTGGTGTGATGATAAAGTGTAATACACCAATGATCAACATTGTGATAAGATCTCGGTAAACAATGTAAATCTTGTAATACAACAACAAATAGCCTCAGGCAAGCATTTCTGTATCTCACTAACAATAGCTCCCTTAAATGTGAAAATTGGTGTGATGGTAAAGCTTAATACCCCAAAGATCAAAAGTGTGATAAAATCTCTGTAAACCATGTAAATCTTGTACAAAATAGCCTCAGGCTAGCATTACTGTATCTTACTAACAGAAGCTCTACTAAATATGAAAATTGGTGTGATGGTAAAGCGTAATACCCCAATGATCAACATTGTGATAAAATCTCTGTAAACCATGTAAATCTTGTAAAACATAGCCTCAGGCTAGCATTACTGTATCTTACTAACAGAAGCTCTACTAAATGTGAAAATTGGTGTGATGGTAAGGCTTAATACCCCAATGATCAATGTTGTGATAAAATCTATGTAAACAATGTAAATCTTGTAAAATAGCCTCAGGCAATAGTTAACTATATCTTGCTAAAAAAGTAGCACAAAATGTGGAAATTTGTGTGGTGTTAAAGCTTAATATCAATATTGACATAAAATCTTGTAATCTTGTAAATAGTAGCCCCAGGCACTACTTTGCAATATATCATTAACAAAAGCTCCACTAAAAGTAAAATTTGGTACAATATAATACACAAACAATTGATGTTGCAATAAAAATGTTGGATAGCCTCAGGCTACAAGCTCTATTAGCTACCAAGTAAACTACAAAAATAGCAAAATGCATGTACCTAGGTCCAGAAAAAAATGATGGGAGACAAGTAAATAAAAAATTTAGGAAATTTGAAAGGAAATATAGGGATTGCATAAAAAGGAAAGGAGACAAGATTGGGACACAGACATGTTATGATATATCGACGTACCCATAATGTTACGTTGATATATCATAACATGTCTGTGTCCCAATCTTGTCTCCTTTCCTTTTTATGCAATCCCTATATTTCCTTTCAAATTTCCTAAATTTTTTATTTACTTGTATATATAAATTTGAGCTGACACCAGATCAGTTGGACACTGATAGTTACAAGAATGCAAGCTATATAGCTAGCTACCTTCCGTAGAAACAATTAAGACTTTGAGTTGAATTAACCAGTTAAAGTTTTCTGGGACCCTCCCAGTGTGTTCTATATAGATCTACAACCTTTCCAGTAATTGGTGGATAAGACTTCTGGAAGCAGAAAAGATGTAGTGATTAGCTGTACAGAGTAATGCAAGTGAGATAACCAGGTCAAGGTTCACTATAAGCGTCTTACAGTATGTATACCATGTCTTTCTGTGGCTTCCACACGTTCCTTTGATCTGGATAGCTGTATATTTACCTATGGGTGATTCCAAATCATTTCAACAAATGCTTTGACATGACCATCTCAGAATTGGACGAAACTCAGTAGTACTTGTGGTTTTATAAAGCCAGACAAAATTTCACAACATCGTTTTCTGGTTAAGACCAATTAAAAAGTGACCTTTTTTATAATATTTGCTACACTGGCCACTACTCAATTTCCTATAACTTCCTTATTTTTGGTTGTTTTGTAAAATAAATTATACCACCTTTCAGCATGAAGAATGGGCTTTCAGATGATATGTTATATGACTTAATCCAATAAAGTTGAACGAAAATGACATTCTTTTAATTTTTGACCTTTGACCCCTCAAAATATGCTGATCTAATCTTTCTGAAAATTGGTGTGGATACCTTCTAGACCTTTGACTAACAGTTGTAGAAGTTTGGTTGTGGGGCTCTATTGGGATTAGGAGATTCATACTGGTATACAATGGTATGTAGGCATTTTAATCAAAGTCACTGCATTTTTTCACACCACAATGCCGTTTGAAAAATACAATCAATTTTTAAGTCAAAATAAGTCATTTTGATTAAGTTAGATAACAATTACATTTTCTATAGCGGACTAAATGAGAAAAAATACAATCACAAATGAATTTCATAGTTCCGTTGACTTTACTGACCCAATGCAAAATTTTTCACATCCAGATGTAATTTCTTTCCTTGGCAGAGAGTAAATAATGGCCTGTTCTTGTTCGTGGATAACATCACGCACTAACCCAATTTTCTAAGAAATCTGGGAATTACATCTTATAAAGTTCGTCACTGAAAATATTTAGCAAGAATTTAGTGTATCAAACTACATTGCACAAAAATCAATGAAGCTTGTACAAGCTAAGTTTCATCCTGGCCCAAAACCTGGACCTTCACTGATGCACTCCTTAGTTCCCATATCAAAGAGTAAAGTGAGAGTCAATGTTTATTAATTCTGCTTCCAGGGAGGAGAGAGAAAGAATGATCTGCAACCACAACCAATTGTTGGCTCTGTCATATGCTTGTATGATGGAAATTGCTGGTTGGTTTGTGTGCTACAAATCATTCAGTAGGAGAGTTGGGTGAAGGCAACAATCCTTCATCCACATGATGGGCCTTTCAATTCATTCAAGTATCTAAACCCAAGGCATACGTAATGTACAAATGGTGAAATTTTAGTAGAACCATGTGCACACAAGAACAGGCCATATTTACTCTCTGTCAAGGAAAGAAATTACATCTGGATGTGAAAAGAAATCTGGGAATTACATCTTATAAACGAGACATGAAGGAGAGTGAAATTTTGTCTGGCTTTATAAAACCACAAGTACTACTAATATACCGAGTTTCCTCCAATTTTGAGAGGGTCATGTGAAAACATTTGTTGAAATGATTTGGAATCACCCCTATGATAAATCTATCACTTGTCGGAAGTTTTAATCTGCCTGAGGAACGCAGTGATATGTCCTCTCATTAGCGTTCCTCATATGTGCAAGAAATAGAAAAAAAAACGGGAGGCGTTGAGTTGCCATTACGAGTTGTGACCTCAATCAGGAGCATCCGATGGGCATCGCGAGTGAACCTGGACCACAGTTTTCCATCATCTGCACCAGTCTTTGTTTTACAGTTGCATGTAACACGCACGACGAGCATAATTAGCAAGGTACGAAGAAACTTGGAAAGCTACTGAAACCTGGAGGCTATCTCATCATGTTTGATGTAACACGAGCCTCGTTTTATAGAATAGGGGAGAAAAAATGGTACGACCTTTACATTACCATGGCCCAAATAAAGGAAGCTATGGAGGAAGCTATTCTCTTTGCTGAACGCGATCCTTCGACCATAGCACTGCCAGAATTAAATTTTGACTATAGACCTGTTTGTTGTGGGTGAGGTTTTAGTTCAGTCAAGCACCAGAGTGACATGAGAAGAGCATTAAAAAGTAGTCATCATTCATCTCTTTTTTAAATTCGTGTTTTGATAACCACCAGACCAGCTCGCCCACACTGCTTACTTCGCATGCGCGCGCGGCGAATATCACGCCATCAGACCGGAAGTCCTACAAATCTGTTCCTCCATGAACTTCCATAGCCCAGCTGTTGATGCATAACGATTATATAATCGCAGCTCTAGATCTAGTAAGAACAAAAAGAGCAACGACATCTTATCCAGATTTCGTCGTGTTATGCGACGATCTTTCGACTCCGAGGCGACGATGTTGATGCGCTTACAGACGGAGAAGATGCGCCTACTGATACCGAGGTTTACAAGGTCTAGCAATCATGCAAATCAATGTACAGGAATAAACAATTAAAAATAAAGCTAAAAATAACCTATACAATAACCTATACAATAACAATTAAGGGAATCTAAGTGAATAATAATAATAAATGATTCATACCCCGTGAAGGGAAGAGTGGCACTCTACACAAACACTGATGGCTACCACACAAAAAGCACACATACATACAAAAATACCGACGTAATCAGCACAAAAGAACAAACAGAACAACAATGCAACAAAAGAAGATCAGTGAGTCAGTAGTGGGCAAGATTCTGCTCCCTAGAAGGACGATACACCGATAGAGGCACTGAGTCCGGAAATGGAGACACATCTACACACCACGAGACAACTCTAGCTGAGCTCCCAGATATACATCGAAGTCCTGTCAGTTGCCAGTGCTTTGTCAAAGTCGTACAAAATCACATTGATCAGGTCCAGACTGAAACTGGCAACTCCAGCCAGCGGTCCATCGACGTGTAACACCAAAACAGCATAACACCAGCCATCAACAAATAACACCTATTCAATCAAGAGCTGAGGTAGGATAGGTACCTCAGAAACAACAGCGAATCAAGTCGCCATTTTTCCTACCAAATAGTAGGACCACACCGTGAATCGTGTATGTAATGATACACGCATGCGCGCGCGCATTTCTATGATAGCGGTAGATGGCATATATAAACTGGATCCGTAATCACGCATGCGTAAGTAGCTATACCCTAGCCAGCCCGTAATGGCCCCGTCACAAACCAAGGCACGGAGAGGCAAATTACCTAGTTGGGGGTACCCCCCAAACCCCCCCTAGGCTGGGGGGGGGGGGCTGCGCCCCCCCAGGCCCCCCCCGCCTTGGCTAGTTCCGTAAGCGCCCATGGATCCTCCGCGCCTATGCGCATGGGCGCGTAGTTTATATATGCCATTAACCACGATAGCGGGTCCTCTCGAGCCTGGCAGCACTGGTATCATCGCCTCGGAGTCGAGAGATTGTCGCATAACACGACGAAATCTGGATAAGATGTCGTTGCTTTTTTTTGTTCTTACTAGATCTAGAGCTGCGATTGTGCAATCGTTATGCATCAACAGCTGGGCTGTGGAAGTTCATGGAGGAACAGATCTGGTAAAGAGGGTGGCGCTGAAACACGGCTTTGAACTCTGCGAAAAGGTTGGTTGGAAGTAGATGAAATCACAACTTTTGTCGTGTTATCGGCATGCAGTGAATAGGTTGGAAATTTGCACCATTTTGGTACTACTTGCAGAGCCTACCAAAGCTATGTAAGAACCACCTAAAGATGTGTCAGAACCACCACAGCCTATACGTCAGGACCACTAGAGGCTGTCAGAACAACTAGTGAACAACTATACACTAACTTATATAGATGCTCTGTTGTGTCCTATTAACTTCTAATATTTTTTAAGTAGACAACTGAGCGAGCCCATATGGATGAGCAAGCTACATGCACATTAACAATGTGGTGTTTGATGACCATGCACTATATATGTGTGTATGTGTATTTCTTGATGCGAGTTACAGAATCACAAAATACATCAATAGCTTTAGTTTATTTTATTACACCCACATATACAATATTGTCTACAATGGCATATTAATGAACATTATTTCATTGTATGTACACCAATATATCTCTAATTCAATGGCAACCTTTTTGATCATATCTGATCCAGGTACTATGATATTTAAGGGGTATAATATCCTTCTTTATCACCATCATCCTTCTTCATCGTCTTCTTCTTCTTCTTCTTCTTCTTCTTCGTCTTCGTCGTCGTCGTCGTCTTCGTCTTCTTCTTCTTCTTCTTCTTCTTCTTCTTCTTCTTCTTCTTCATCTTCTTCTTCTTCTTCTCTCTCACATGCATGTATTCTTTAGCAGATTAGCCTCTCTTCTCCTTGAAAATGTATATAAATTAGCATATGCCGTGGAGGTACTGCGCACAATCATCAAAAAACATGTACATGTGTGCACTGAGAGTTACAAATCATCACTATGCATATACTGCAACAAACTATTGAAAGGGGCTTATAAAATATAGTTATGGGAACTTTATGGTCATATCCAGGTACTACAATAGTTAGAGGTTATATAGTGGCTTCTTGTTTGTCACACTCTTCATCTTTACTCTTGTCCCTGTCCATAGTGTCTGGGTTGCATATGACATCAGTTTCTGCTCCCTTCACACCACTGGCTGAGGCGAGATCTCCACCAGCTTTGACATCTCCCTCAGGTATCGGTTCCAGTGGCTTCTTTTCACTATCAATCCCTGCACTCTCACTCACAGACCAGCTCAGGTGGGGTTCCTTTGTCGTGAAACTCAATGACTGTCCACTGTATTCTGCTGTGTGTGCAGTGGAATATGTAGATAAAAATATTGGGGGGCCAAACATGACCAATTTGTCTAATGATCAGTAACTCTTTATGTCTACTGGATTGCATACACTTGACACAAATAAGTATCTGGGTAATTATTGGGAGGGCCAGCCACCCTCATAAACTATTGGGGGGAGGCACACACCCCTCGTAAACTATTGGAGACCCCTCTGCCCCCCTCCCCCCCTCCCCCCCCTACTCCTATGGTGTGTATGACAAATTTAAAAAACTATAACATACACACAAGTTGAAGAAGATATGCCTCTGAAACATGTAGCACATATGGGAACATGGTATTACTGTTACAACGATTACACTGTAGTTGTTGTATCACAATATTGCTAACCATCTTTTGGGTCAATTGGCTTCTTGTGGAGAATTGTCCTCATCATACCAGTCGAACTCTGATCACCGGAGTATGATGTAGACTGCACAAAATGATCAATACTGCTGTATATTGTTACCAAAACACATGCAATCTTGTACACATGATGATTGACACATAAGCACATTTGTCTATGTCAACTATGCAGTGGTGGTGTATATAATTATGGAAGTACAAGCTCAAATTGGCCCACTCAACATGAATTTTGGGGAGAGCCATCTTTTGCCCTGTCGCCCCCTAAATAATATGAGCACTATTATGTATCTAACACATGTGCCCTGAGTGTACATGTCCATAATTACAAAATTACAGTCATACAAGAGTGTAGGATTTGAGTGTCCACTGCTTTAGGGAAGACAGCCTTGGAGAGATCTTACTCCACACCTGTGTATGTATTAGCAGCAACCAGTGTGACTAACGTGTATATGAGGTGATCAATGTGTGCTCACCTTGTCACTGCGAACAACATGGAAAAAGAATATGCCAGCACCCTAAGAGAAACATACTCATGTGGTTTATGCAATTCAGATATAATTCATACATGGCTAAATGCACTAAAGTAATTACAGTCAAAGAGATATATACAGTATAGTGCAGAGATTACGCTCATGCCAAGGCTTCAGTTTAACTTTCCACACATATATATGGGCAGGGTTTATGTCAATTTGGAGTGGAAGCTGCACAACAGGTAAAAGCTATAGGTTGAGCATAATTGGATGCTTGGGAATGAAACATCCACTTTGGGGGAAACTGAAATATTTGGCATGAAAGTAGAAGTTTTTGGGGGAACCTTCCCCCTGCCAATCAAGTAGATAGAAACCCATGTATGCCTGTGTGTAGGGACACATTGCATGGCAGCTCTTATGTGTTAGTGTGAGGGTTGTCACCTGTAGGGAGTTGAAGATTGTAAAAAGCCAAGCAAAGACTGTGGCATTTTCGTTGAGTGTGAGTAGACCAAACAGCCATGTTAATCCCAGCAGAGGCAGTAGGATTATAGTCCCACGCAGTATAGTTCTGTGAATATAGTATTTTACACACATTACAGCATGCATACATGACTTTAATCATCCATGAGATGCTTAGAAAGAAAGGCAAGGCAACACAACACAACAGAAAGACAAAGCAACACAACACCACTTGCCCAAGGCAGTTATTTTTCAAAGAAAAAGCTGCCTCAGGTGGGATTTGAACCCACGACCGTCAGCTTTGTGTAGCTGGTTAGGGTGATCTTACATTGCTTGTTTGGTGGAATTATCTTTGTTTGTAGTTTTTGCCTTCTGCTTGCTGCGTCTTAGTGCCACTAGTGCTAACACCAGAAACACTGAGTTGATCTGAAAGGTTTTCAAAATTGAGTCATTAACTGGTAATGATGGATATGCACTTACAATAATAATGATTATCATTGGTGCCACAAAGACAAAGATGGTTCCTTTCTCAGTAGATAACCAGCAGCTGAGGATGGATGGAGAACATAGAGATCACATTATTTACCACTATACAAATATCTCATGAGAAACTCACAAAGAAAGCTCTCCATCCTCACCATACACCCCATAGTATTCAGAACGTGCTGCCAGCCCCACAACAACAAAAAGCAGAGGAGTGCCTGAATACAACAGGAGAGCAGGGTATATAAAACATCACTAAGTTCAAATTCTACGCCTGGATATATCTGAAACAGTGAATGTTTGCAACACATATTATGCTATATTCCTGTGTATTAACTCACAGTATCCAAGTAGCATGAAGAACCACCACTTATTAGAGAGTTTACTGAACACCACAATCAGCATGAGGTAGAGCATGACTCCCTCACACATCATCCAGCAGAAGGCAGACAGAAACAGATACTGCAGAAGTACTGCTACAAATGCACAACCACCCTGTGTATATCAATGATTCGTATTATTTAATAATGTGTTATACTCAATAGATTATATACCTTGCTGCCGGTGCCCAGCTCTATTCCGAACATAAATACTACATATCCAAGTAATAGAGATATGGCCAGATTGAGGTGGATAAAATAGTGGACAGATGAAAACAGCTTCTTACTACACAATACAGAACCATCAATCAGTAAATGTAAATATTTTATGTTATGTGAGAATGCATTAATTCAAACACACAACACCAGATGAACATGAGCCAATTAAATATCTGGAGTAAAATGACATCTAGCTCCCATCCTTCACAGTTAAGTCTCTAGAACATCTCCCAGCATTCCTATAATATCCAGTCAGCGGCTAAGTTGACTCCACAAGCACACACAGCTAACACATTATCAATGGATTGTTATGCAGTAATTAAAGAGGTATATATAGACCTTGCTCTCACCCCATGGCAACATAGAAGACTACCGTGATGGAGAGACATATGGTAGAGATGATGCAACCAATGTAGGAGATAATCTGTAATGCCAGTTGTTCCCTCTCTGAAACACCCTACAATAGATATAACCCAGGTGTCAAACTGATGATGGATAGGGAGGCACAAAAATGACTTTTAGTATTTTTATCTATGTACTTCTAGGCCTCCTGCCACATCAACCAGAACAGCAAAACTAGTGAGATGAGTTGAGTTACACAGCACAGTGGTGACGTTGCCTATTGTTATGTTACTGATGACTTGTACACCTTCTGAACTCCATCCACCACTGCCTACACTGTGTGTACAATGTTTAGCAGATTTACTCACATATACATATGATAAGGTACACATGTTCATGCAACGTACGGGTCAGAAAAGTTCCAAAAGGCTCCAGCATAGTTTATAAATCCATCAGTACTCTGTAATCACAGTACACAAGTTTTAAGACTATTACTTTATATTGTACCCATATGTACGTACATGTATCTGTACACTGCGTTTGGTTCTACTAACCTCTGAAAAAGAGAAGTTGAGGATGATGGGATTCTCCATGAAGATATTATCAGGGATGTTTGTCTGATAGAGTCCTCTAAATTGAGATGAAATCACCAGAGAAGCTGACCTACTGTTACTGAAGATAAAAACATTGAGAAACTCATTGCATAATAGTAGAGACATACCTAGTATGTACACTAATGGTTTTCTGTCCATTAAGTATGCAAGTGTTATTACATTTCAAACTGGATGATGGAGAGTGTATTTACTTGAGAAATGATGTATTGGTTGGTAGGAACTCCTCAATATTTCTGAAGATGATGTGAACTACAGCAAAGTCTGCATGCAGTGAAAACAATGTACATGGTACTCATACACTGAATACACGTAGAATAATAATAAAATATGAATAGCACTAAAGTGCAAAATCCTTGGCGTGTTAATGAGTCAGCTATACATTGGAACCCCACCTCCCGTCTAGGAGTATAGCTATGGAAAATAGTGAAGAACTTGCCCAGCGACAGAGAAGGCTTGAGAAACACGCTGTATTACATTAGCCCATATTTCAGGTAGCATTTATTACCCCGTTAGGCTTTTGAACAACAATCGGTACATACCTTCCATATTACTTCGTCTATCCCGTCTCTCCAAAATTCACATAGTAGCTGTAACTTTGGAACTAACCATTTATTTTAAAAACAGCTTTTTAAAATCTTTCCCATACGGTGCTGATTCATATGGTGTCCCTTTTTGGGGTTTTATTGGGCGAAATGGCAGAATTCGCTAAACTAACACACACACACACACATACACACACACACACACACACACACACAAACTAAGTACTGTAACCTTCCTGTGCATACGCAGAGTGTTAATAATGTTACTCTAGCTGGTGAAAGCTAACCTTCACTTCTGTTTGCAGCACTCAATGTGGTGACGGCTTCTGCAGGGATGGTAATCTGTGCTGTATTGTTCAACTCCACTGCTGTAAAGTTGTCCAGTTCACTGCCAACAGCAGGAAACACAATGTCTGAGACATTGGACGTGTTTACCACTTCAGCATTCATAACTAGATGGAAATAGGAACCAATTTTTTCACTGAAACTTACTACATGTGTTGAGTGTACAAAATGTGGTATGAATCTCATATGTTACATGAATAAGTGATTTAGTCCTCTATAAAACACTCACCGATATTCTCTCTAACCAGTATCACAGGACTGTCTGTGTCATTCACAGTACTAGCCAGATAGATTCCATAATGCTCAGCATTCTGAAGCAAGGTTTGACTGCCTGAAGCAACACTCTGTAGCTCCAGCCAGCCAGCTTGGTTGATCTCATTCAGAATGTTATTGAATACCTCAACAAGCACCTATAGACACAAAATTAATGTAAAAACATTTTATTAAAATGTAAGGATGGTAGTGCCAAAAATAGGAACAAGATTGTAATAACCCGAGTGGTGCACAGTGAACAACTGATTTTGATATGACCATACACAACTTACGTATATAGTTTAGAGTTCAGACTTTATGCTACCACAAAGATCATGTATGCAGACAAGGGATAATTGTATGCAACAATAACAACATGCATAACCCCATGGAATAAAAGGGTTATGCATGTTGAAGAAGAAGAAGAAGAAGATGATGATGAACAAAAGTGGGGTTTGGCCAATTTACATAAGTCACTGTAGCTGTGTACTTCGAGGGTCTTAGTGGGTTATACAGAAGCACACGTAAAGTACGTGTATGTATCTAAAAGGGCTTGTAACTGTCACGTTTGGGAGTTCTGAGCCATTCTATATGGAAAAATGGGGGTGTTGTGTCGGAACCATCCCTACATAGAGTCTACTGACTCTCTGATAGGGAGTCAGGTACATAGTCATGGCTCTATGTTCATAGTTTCAGTATTCAATGACTGATGCATGGATATATGTATAGCACACTAGCCAAGAAGCAATAGAAAGGAACCCAGAATCTCACCCCAAACAATACACACAAGACATACAACATATGATATACATAGACTGCATTTACATGTACATACAACTGGTTTTGTATTTCTCAACAGTATTCAAGACAGCTAGGTACATGGAAAATTTTTTCAGAGCTCACCACATTAGCAGTCGTGCTATTAACTTCTTCTACACTACTCTCAAGAACATTCAGCACCTATAATAATCATACAGTAATAGACTCTATCCAAATGCATGTATAACATTATGTGGATTAATCCTTTACCAACGATATCCTTCTACAAAATAAAGAAGAAAATGAATACTAAGTAATCCCAGTATTTAAACCCATATAGAAATATTGTGACAAATATATTGCTTCACCATGGTTAGCAAATCGTCTCTCACCTGTGCTACTACATTGTTGGTGGTGTTGAGATCCAATGGAAAGAGTGGCACTGGTGCCTCCTCTCTGTCAGTGGCCATCACCAGCTGCTCTGAGATGACTGTTGCTGCCTCTATCAGCTCAGGAGTGACATGTACTATCTCAGCATCAGCATCTGGTAGAAGTGCATTTGCCTGGGAATACATAAAAACATTATAGAATAGAAGTGTGTGTACGTGTGGCAGGTAATGTGTTATACTGCATGTTCTGTACTATACCAGTGTGTGTATTGGTATATACCTCCTGTGCAACACGGAGTATTTCCAGTGATTGGCATGAGAGGTCATCAGGGGCTCCCCATGTTCCATTCTCATAGCACATACGAGTAGCAGTCCCTAGATGCATAAACATGAACTCTTCCATATAGTGACAGTACCTATGGTCAGTAGTGCCATGTAGCTAGCTACCATGAGGTACTAAAAATTAAGCTACATAGCATGTCTGTATAACCTAATGACATGTATGACTATGTTGACAAACCAATTGCATCCACTCCAGCAGCTGAGCAGGGTTGTGAGCTGATGGAACCTCCAGGAGTGCTAGGCCATATTATACTCCAGACATCATCAGGGCCATATGGACAGCCAGCATACACTGTGGATGTAGGCAGGTATCAAGTCTGTTCATCCTTACATCCTTCAACAGTGTATTTTTTCACTTGTTTCATTTGAGAGTAATGGTGATGTCAGCTAGGTCTACCCTACATAGAGTTCACCAACTCTCTGCATAATACTTACTTCATGCAAAGTTATACACACTTATAATGAGAACACCATGATCAGGACTACACATACATATAAAAACCCTGCACATTGTGTAGGCAGTGGTGGATCTAGGGGGTGGGGGGAGGGGGTCAAGGTTTCCACTGAAAACCCCTTTTGGTGCAACTGTATTATAGCTAACACACGCGCAGCTGACTTATTGTCCATTTTGTGTTTGAGCGTGCGTTAGCACTAGCACGCTAAAACGGACGCCTAGTTCTTTATTTTCTTGTATTGCACAGTTGTACGTTTTATTATATTTTATTCCATTGATTTGCCCTAGTCAAAAATTGTGTAACAAGGGTTACGTGTATGCACGCGGACGCAACTCCGCTGGCCGTAATTCGCGCACGTTTACTAGTGATAATACGTGGCATTGTGGGGCAAGCGTGAGTGAGAAATTGACATGTCAGTTAGCTATGGACTCATTACTGCACGTTCGGAAACAATACAT
The DNA here is from genome assembly GCA_963970385.1 of Theonella swinhoei. Classification (NCBI taxonomy): domain Eukaryota; kingdom Metazoa; phylum Porifera; class Demospongiae; order Tetractinellida; family Theonellidae; genus Theonella; species Theonella swinhoei. The sequence goes on from OZ019952.1 coordinate 4,993,241, forward strand.
GAGCAGATAGAGTTTTGTATACGATATACGAATTTCAGTATTGATCAATATGCACCTACTGGTACAGAATGCAAAAGTGCTTTAGGTATAGCTTCGTATACAGGTCTGTCTTCTGTCTCTCTCCAAGTGTTTCTCTGGCACGTCTATCTCGTTCCTCGTTCCTCGTTCGCAGAGGAGGTTGGAAGCGGCATTGACCTGTTCTGTTTTATACTGCCTGGTTTTGCTTAGCTACGATTTGAAAAATCTAACAGGGAGTTCAAGCACATGACAAAGATTCCTCTAAACTAACTTTGGGTAAATACAGAGAGCTAGAGCGCTTCTAATATACTGACGCCATAACTCCGTAAAAAGCAGGGGGTTGGAACATTTTCTGAATATATAGTCTAAGGTTAGTATAGCTAGCAACTAACCTTCTCCGATCCTTCATCATCTTCGCTTTAACCATTTGCTGACGGATTTGCGAACGCAAACGTCACCGTATATTTTTTGTGAAAGTTTATCTTACACAGGCTTGCGCGAACGCAAACGTGACCGTACTACGTATATTTTTTGTCTTAGACAAACCTGCTATATAGGCGAACGCAAACGTCACCGTATATTTTTTGTGAAACAAGTTCTAGACAGCCTGGTAGACGACGCAAACGTCACTGTATTATATTTGTGAAAGTTTGTCTTACTCAAGTTCTAGACGGTCTGCTAGACAATGGCTTCCCAGTCAGCTACGAAGGCTAAGCGTCGTCGTCTACTCCCTTCTATTGAAAGCGTAGAACGAAGCAAGCTTAAAAAACCTTCACAAGTACTCAAAACCTTCACAAACACTTAATCTTCGATCTCTGCTTCACAAGTACTCAAAACCTTCACAAACTTAAAACCTTCACAAACTTACGTAATCTTACACGCCAACAAATACAAGTCACGTGATTTTGCGCATGCGCAAACAGGAGGACGTATCTTAAGGTGACAATTATTTGCAGGTACATTTTTTGCAGGATTCTGTGCATTTTACTGGTACCCTCGGCCGCGTGCATGCGCAGAGAGGCTAATTAACGTCGGCTTACCTCGACCATCAGACTCTTCACGTTTGTACTCTGTGAACACATCAGAAGTTACACGAAGGGCATTTTATGGGATCTACCTAGCCTCCCTTCGCTGTCATAGTCCTTGCACGTTCGATCCATTCCGTGTATAATATCGATGTTAGGGTAGACAACGTGAAAAATCGACCTTCAGGAATCACGTCTCCCACTAGTGTATCACGACACACTCTGGCGTACCACTCGAAACCGCCACTAGTCCTCCCTGTCGCTGGCTATGCGCATCAGTAAAAATTTTGGCGAGCGGGGTCAGAAGTCAAGGCACTGGACTTCATGGCGGCGCCGAGAGCAAGTCGACTCTTGCCTGGTTGGTCGGTTGTGAGTCTACTTTGCGCCACGAATGAGGTACGCCATATTCCTCTGCTTCTAGTATCTAAAAGCCTCGTTAAAAAATAACTGCGTGCACTTTTGTGTCGCTGGACTCGCTAGTTGTGGTGGATCTAGCTTCCTCACTACATATTTTGGTAGTAGTAGATGTATGTCAGAAAATGTGGTATTTACAAATGTAGGGATGCATGTGGGGTTACGTATACGCATGTTATGATTGTTGCATGCTATCATCCCATTGCACTTCAATCCCTACATCCTTCAACATTTTATTAAAAATGTTTTTACACTTGTTTCCGCACTGTGTGTAGCAACACATATAAACCTACTAACTTTTGTGCAGAGTTCTACCTCCCTTGCATACCTATAAGCAGGATATCTAGCAATTGTCAGTGACTCCTACATCCTGTATATTGCCTACTGAGTACAACAGCGGGTCCAGTTGCCTGCAACAGTTAGTTGTTCAAAGAAACGGAGCAACGTAGCCAAAAAAGACGACACAGCGCTCGAAACAGCGGCAGTTCACAAAAGTCTGTATCACTGATGCACAAAACTAACTTCATGTGTTCGGCACGTGAGCAAACAAGAAAATGGCGTCTAAAACTAACACTTGTAAGGTTGCAGACCTGGAGTTTGACGGCTTTGGGAGAAGGTATGTAGATTTTGTGCATCAAGGATCATGTACGCTCCAGTATAAATCATTTTCGTGAAAGAATTAGAGCGATTACTAACCCCAGTTTCGCGGTAGGTCGTTTGAACTGAAGAAGAAAGAAGAAGAAAAGAAGAAGAAGATGATGATGATGATGAACAATCCGGGTTTTTACAAATTTCTGATATTCACTGTAGCTGTGTATTTTACGTACTTTGAGAGTATTGTAGTGTATAAAAGCACTCGCAGAGCATGTAGTTTGTCTGAAAAGGCATAAAACATCTGCGTTTGGGAGTTCTGAGACGTTACTTTTGATGGGCGTGTCGGCGCCATCCCTACATATAGAGTCTACCGACTCTATGATAGAGAGGTTTTATTGGTGACTCAGGCATAATGGATGAAGAGAGAGCGAAAAAGACCGACTTCCTGATATATAGTTCTATATGCCAGTTAGTAAACATTTGTGAATTAGGTGGTATACATGAGTATATGTGACATACGTATATTAGACGCCAAATGATAATATGGCTCAGCATAATATATATATGTGCACATCCACTTACGGTCATCATCATCAATAACAGTGATACTGGCTTCACTGGGAGAGAGAACTATCCAATCAGGAGATGTCACAAGAGACAGTGTCACGATGTGCACTTCATCAGGTTCCAGAGCAATATCATCATCTGGAACACTGAGTGGGATGGTGACATTGTCAGGAGCTTCAAAACCTGCCTCAAAGGTCTGTTGTTCATCAAGTAATCCTGGACTAAACACTTGGATGGTGATGACAGGGTCAATATATCCAGATTTTCGAACCACCTTCTTTATCAAACGGCCTACCTCAAAATTGGCAAACGCATTCACCTTAGTTTTGGCATAAAACGGCTTATTTCTCTCCCGTGCATAATCCTTGGCCATCAGAATCTTCCTAGGATCCTTCTCGAACAAGAACAGCTAGAATCTACTAGCACTTCCATGTAGCCATTTCCTCGTTATTACACACATGACCACGAGCAGCAAAATGGGGTGGGGCTCGAACAAACGCAAAGAGTATTGTATTTGCAAGCGAGTATGCAACGAAAAACCAGTGAAACAAGGGAGTAAAAGCATTTCCATTAAAATGTTGAAGGATGTAGGGATGACAGTGCCAAAAAGTAGAGAAACAAGTGCAGTATATATGCAGCAAGACAGGGGATGAGGGCAATATATATGCAGCAAGACAGGGGATGAGGGCATGCAACAATAATAACATGCGTAACCCCTCCCTACATCTCTTTTATTATGGGGTTACGCATGTTATTATTGTTGCATGCCCTCATCCCCTATCTTGCTGCATATATATTGCCCTCATCCCCTGTCTTGCTGCATATATACTGCACTTGTTTCTCTACTTTTTGGCACTGTCATCCCTACATCCTTCAACATTTTAATGGAAATGCTTTTACTCCCTTTAGACTAATACCTAAGCACTTGGTTATTGCAACTCAAAGAGTTGGTGTTTACTTCATCAGTGAGTCTGACACACCACACACACAAAATGGCTTGGAACTCTAAAAGGAAATGTTTGGTACTTTTATATGTAAAATTACATGTGGTACCTATGTATATATGCAAGATGGGTAGTAGAGCACTCTCTAACTGTACACGAAAGAGGTTTAGGGCCATGCTCCAGCAGGCTCAGTATGGATTATATTGGGGAGGGGGGAGGGGGGGGGGTGTATGCCCCCACCAATGCTATATTTCTATTCAACTGTGCACAGTTCATGCATGCAAGAAAAGTGGGTGAAACCCTTTAATTCACAGCCTAAAATTACAGTCCCCACACAATTAGATATATTCACCATCAATGTCCACAATTGTGATAGTTATAATGTCTGGGTTAAGTAGCACACCACCATCAGGTCGGGGATTTGTGAGAGTGATAGTGAATGATTCCTCATCCTCCACCTCATCATCATCCACTATTGATACTGAGAACACTTGAGTCCCATCTCCGGAAAATGTCGTTGGTGATGTGAATCGCAGAAAAGCGTAAACTCTCTGTCATGGCACAGTAAGAGATGCCATAAACCGGGGAAGCCAAATCCACTATGACACCGGGGGTCCACTATTGGTTGTCATAATTGGACCCCCGGTCCACTTTTCATTGCAAAAAGCGAATGTCCCCCCTATCAGAAATACCATAGCAGATGAACTACAGTTGCTTTAACAAAGAACCTTCCCATCCCACAGTCCGGGGACACTGGGATTATCCTGGACATATCCCACTGTACTGGGTCTCATTCAGTTCCACTGTCCTTCCCATCCCACAGTCTGGGATTATCCTGGATATATTTCACTGTACTGGGTCTCACTCAGTCCCACTGTCCTTCCCATCCCACAGTCCCGGGATACTGGGATTATTCCAGACATATCCCACTGTACTGTGTCTCACTCAGTCCCACTGTCCTTTCAGCCCAAAGTCACAGGATACTAGGAATATCTAATCATATTCCACTGCACTGGATCTCACTTAATCCCACTCTACTTGACATTCCCCAGTCATGGGGAAATATCCTGGACATATCTTGCTCTGTAAGGCCACTTGTCTTCCATTTGAACAAACCTTTTCTTGGCCGTCAAGATGACTAGAAAAATGAACCGTACAACTTTTGTTTTCTTCATTCTCTACATAGCAGACCTTCATAATAGTCATGAAATAAAAACGAAAAGAGCCTTTTATCTGTAACAGGGTTATATATTTCAGACTTGTACACTGAGAAGGGATGGGAATGACATTGGGACTGAGTGAGACCCAGTAGAGTGGGTATAATCCTAGTATCCCGGGACTGTGGAATGGGAAGGACAGTGGAACTGAGTGAGACCCAGTACAGTGGGATATGTTCGGGATAATCCCAGTATCCCGGGACTGTGGGATGGGAAGGACAGTGGGACTGAGTGAGACCCAGTACAGTGGGATATGTTCAGGATAATCCCATGCAGTATCCCGGGACTGTGGGATGGGAAGAACAGTGGGGCTGAGTGAGACCCAGTACAGTGGGATATGTCTGAGATAATCCCAGTATCCTGGGACTGTGGGATGGGAAGGACAGAGTGACTGAGTGAGACACAGTATAGTACGATATGTCCAGGATAATCCCAGTATCCTGGGACTGTTGGATGGTAAGGACAGAGGGTGAGACCCAGTACAGTGGGATATGTTAGGGATGATCCCAGTATCCCGGGACTGTGAGATGGGAAAGACAGTGGGACTAGGGGTTGACAAAATATGCTAGCATAATTTTTTGACTAATAGGTGAAGTTTCAATGCTAGTGACTAATAGGCAAAGATTGCTTTAGTCTCAGAGCAAACTCTAATGTACTGGAGTGTGGAAAAAGACTCTGGTGTAGCTGAAAGAGTCTTTTCAATGCTTGAGAACAGTTTTTCTAAACAGCAAACAAAATCCTTTGAGGACTATGTCAGTAATATTTCAATATAACAATCGCTAGAATGTATATAATAATTTTGTTATGTGTTCTTGTAAAAATATTGTTTGAATAATGTTTGAATGATAATGTTTGAATAATAGGAAAATTTTCTTAGCATAAAAGAATAGAATTATAGGCCAAAGAATTAGCATATTTTGTCAAGTGAGAACCAGTACAGTGGGATATGTCTGGGATAATCCTGGGACTGTGGGATGGGAAGACAGTGGGACTGAGTGAGACCCAGTACAGAGGAATATGTCCATGATAATCCTAGTATCCTAGACTGGGACTGGAATAGGGAGCTAAGTTCACAAGCATAAGAATCCATAGACCTAGAGAAAATCGCATTGCATGGGATGTTTATTTGCCACGGCAAATCTGGACATCACTCCCCTTAGTGATCACCCCACCATGTTTAGTGAAGACCTGGGATGTTATATTGGCTCACCAGTCAAGCTCTCCTTAAACAAGGATGCCCAGCCTACCTTTTGCAAAGCAAGGCCAGTTCCCTTTGCACTCTGCTCAAAGGTTGAAGACAAGAATCACGGCTGGTGGGTTGGTTTTCAAAAATATAAAGAAGAAATTACTAATCAGATGCAGGAGACCTCGGTCAGTGTACCTTCTGGCCAACCTGTTTTTAACTCACACTACCGACCTACCTCACTAGTAATCACACCTCACTAATCAGGACATCTCACTAATCAGGACACCTCACTAATCAGGACACCTTACCAATCAGAACACCTCACTAATCACGATACCTCACTAATCAGAACACCTCACTAATCAGGGACACCTCACTAATCAGGACATCTTACCAATCAGAACACCTCACTAATCTGGACACCTCACCAATCAGGACACCTCACTAATCAGGACACCTCACTGATCAGAACACAGGTCTAAGGTACACAGGGGGGATAAGACACTCACGATCATTATCTCTGATTGTGATAGTTATAATGTCTGGGTTAAGTACCACACCATCAGGTCGAGGATTTCTGAGAGTGATAGTGAATGATTCAACACCTTCCACCTCATCATCATCCACTATTGATACTGGGAAAACTTGAGTCCCGCTTCCGGAAAATGTAAGACTAGATATTCCAGTTCTGAAAAAATCTGGTGATATGAACAAAGGTTTGACTCTACAATACTACATAAACAGGTGAATAGAGGAATGTGCATAATGTGGAGGTACCTTTGGCGACATGGTAGAAAATGAGCAAGTAACAGTGGGGTGTTAACAGTGGGGTCCAAATAGTGGGGTGCTAACACTGGGGTCAGTGGCATAGACAGGATTTAGGGGAAGGGGGAGCCGAGCGCTATATAGAGCTTCAGAATTTTCAGCCGGAAGCCACACCTCTTTAGTATGTAACTACGACTACGAAACGTATTTTACATCGTGCTAAATCTGGAGATACGTAGCTTTGAGTCAGCTGAATCTTTAGGTAAGATGTAAACTTGATGTACAGTGCAGTAGCCTAGGTCTATAGTCTCAGGCCCTGTCTACGCCACTGGGGGTGTTAACAGTGGGGTGCTTGCTCTGTTTGAGGGTACTGAACATACGTACGTAAGGTGTTACTTGGGTCAGTAAAGGCTGTCTTGTTTATCAATGTGTCCTCATTCCAAAGTGCCCTGATTATGTATTCTGCTGCTGCATAGGCACTCCCAATCCTTTTGTACAGTAATTCCCCCTTACGTGTAATCTATCCAGTCACATTATAAAAATACTGACCTCGTTGATCCATAGCCGTTCCACTAACAGCCATGATATTCACTGTCACTGATACAGCAACATCCCATTGTAGGGTCACTGCTACTTGGATAGATCCAATGTCTTCATCAACTGTCAGGGCCTCTGCTTCAAAACCAACTGTCACAGGACCTACATGACACAAATGTCAGTCGTACTACATGTGATAAACACAGAACAGGGTATTCAAGATGTGAAGTGTAGTCAATATTTAGAGTCACATGTCATTATGATTCCACAGGACTAGTACAGTTATGTATATAATGGTTTCAGTGATATAGTTCATATTTTGTTCTCCAAATTCCATGCTTATGTGCCATTCAACCCCTGAAATCAGGATAACACCTCAATAATTTCTTCTCTCTCAAAGATGTGGTCCAGATTTGATAGGTTCCACTGTATATTACATGCATACACGTACTACCACAGATTTGTGATACAACTCACTGTCATCATCGGTAATGGTGACATTGGCTTGACTAGGAGAGACCACTATCTGGGAATCACCAATTACTAGAGACAGTGTTAGGACATGTACTACATCAGGTTCCAGGCCAATGTCATTATCCGGACCAACATCCATTGAGATGGTGATAGTGTTTGGAGCTCCAACACCTGCGGCAAAAGTCCGTTGTTCATCAATAAATCCTGGACTGAACACTCGGAAGGTAATAGCAGAGTCAACTGGCCCAGATTTTTGAATCATCAAATTCAGTGTTCCTCCTTCAGTGACCTCATAGTCAGTCATATCAAATCCAATTCTAATAACTACAATATCACAGAAGATCAGATACATTTATGATTACACAAGTCCATTGGAAATGATATACATGTAGTCAGTATAGCTCCCTTACATATGAATTAACTTGGAAACATGGACGCTGACTATGTGCATATGTTACATACCTTTTGAATAGTAATATAGTTCTATGTAACAAATTCTTATAGGTTGCCTGCTGATGTACCAGTGGAATAGGCCTAACCCGACCAATTGTCTATTGACCAGTAACTCTTACTGTCTACTGGATTGTATATGTTTGACTATAATAAGTAGCTTGCTAATTATTGAGGGGGCTAGGCCCTCCCTTTCAAAATATTGGAAGGGGTGGCATAGGCCCCCCTGGCTCCCCTATTCCTACTCTATGTATATTATAGAGAGGTTTTATTGGTTTCTCAGGCATAATGGATGAAGAGAGAGTGGAAAGACCGACTTCCTGATATATAGTTCTATATGCCAGTTAGTAAACATTTAATTGGGTGGTATACATGAGTATATGTGACATACGTATATTAGACGCCAAATGATAATATGGCTCATATTATATGAGTATATATATATGTGCACATCCACTCACGGTCATCATCATCAATAACAGTGACATTGGCTTCGCTGGGAGAGAGAACTATCCGATCAGGAGATGTCACAAGAGACAGTGTCACGACGTGCACTTCATCAGGTTCCAGAGCAATACCATCATCTGGAACACTGAGTGGGATGGTGACGTTATCAGGAGCTTCAAAACCTGCTGCAAATGTCCGTTGTTCATCAAGTAATTCTGGAATAAACACTTGGACGGTGATGACAGAGTCGATATATCCAGATTTTTGAACCACCAAATCCACAGTTCCTCCCTCCACGACCTCATAGTCAGTCATATCAAAGCCAATGGTGACATCTGGATGAATGGAAGTATAGTACCATTTACTATAGGCTGATACCTAAGCACTTGGTTATTGCAACTCAAAGTGTTGGTGTTTACTTCATCAGTGAGTCTGACACAGCACACACATATATACAAAATGGCTTGGAACTCTAAAAGGAAATGTATTGGTACTTCTATATGTAAAACTACATGTGGTACCTATGTATATATGTAAGATGGTTATATCTCACAGTAGAGCGCTCTCTAACTGTACACCAAAGAGGTTTAGGGCCATGCTCCAGCAGGCACAGTATGAATTGCCTGCAGCCTCATATGAGTGTGATATTAGGGAGGGGGGAGATGGGGACCCCACCTACATGCATGCAACATTTCTGTTCAACTGTACACAGTTCATGCTTGCAAGAACAGTGGGTGAACCCCTTTAATTCACAGCCTAAAATTACAGTCCCCACACAATTAGATATATTCACCATCAATGTCCACAATTGTGATAGTTATAATGTCTGGGTTAAGTAGCACACCATCAGGTCGAGGATTTGTGAGGATGATAGTGAATGATTCATCATCCTCCACCTCATTATCATCCACTATTGATACTGGGAACACTTGAGTCCCATCTCCGGTAAATGTAAAAGAAGATATTCCAGTTCTGAAAAAATCTACAGGGAGAATTCAATGTAAAAAGCACAATTTTGTATAGTACAATATGACAACTATCACGGATTAGATGTATCAACAGATGCAGATATTCACACAGGGAAACACAGCCATAAACACGGGCCTGGACGGGCACCATCTACCGTTGAGATCATCCGTATTTGCACCATCAGCACACCGCACAAGTCCGTATGGGGACAAATTCAACTCATGAATAAGGTGCTACTACCTGCATATTGGGCATGACAGTACAGAGTACACGTGCAGTGCACAGGAATTAGTACCATAGTATCACACAGTACGGTAGTACTGTGTATATAGGGATTGCTATGGTCTATCCCCATTGAAAACCATGTATAAGGATATTCTTCATTTTCACTTTCAATTTGAAGTTAATTCCACTTTTAATGGTATCAAGGTGAAGAATGCGTGAAAAATAACCATGAAACAAAAATTGGTTGATCTGTGATGTAAGATATGCGTAATATCACAAAAGTGCATTTCACATTTTTGCCCATGTTCTTCATCTTCTTCTTCTTCTTATTATTCTTCTTCTTGAAGAAGCGTAACTCAATAACCATAAAATCAATGAAATTGAATCTTTGCATGTGAAAATGTATCAATATGTACTGGGGAATAGAGGTATAATTTTTTCGTTAACCCTTGTAGTTCATGTACTACTGATCGTTATCTCTCCCAGCAATGTATTATGAATGAGGTTAACTAATGATCAAAACTCAGCAACCATGGTAACTATCAACCTGAAAGTTAGCATGTGTAGAGATATCATCGCTAATAGCAACATGACAAAAGCATATTTTATTAACCCTTGTGATTCTTGTAATAATGATGTTAACACTCCTCTCAATGCAATACATGTACATATATATAGCGATTACGTAATTCATTTTGAATGTACGTGCATAGTACACGTATATAGTTAGCTTGCGTCATACAAGAGAACGATTACGTCATGAGACAAGACTCGTTAATGACGTCATTTACACCAGCCGCGCATGCGCAAAAGCTTAGCAACTAGCGCGTAACAACTAGGCACGGAGTGAACTGGCTGATAGAGAACGTGTTGACGATTTGTAAAGCAACTAGCACTTAGTACTACATAAGCAAAACAGAGATGTGTTGACGATTCTTGTGCTACTCTCACTGTCAGAACACTGCACACGCGTACAGTGCTCTGCCTCTACGTATATGCCTCGGTAAGCTTATATCATAGATACCATATGGTATATATGCTTATATGCCGTCTGCTGGAGAAACGGCACGCTATTCTACCACGATACTATATACCACCAAGCCAAAGCGCTGGTGACTGATAGTACGTTGCTAGCAGGTTTGCTTATAGACCAAAGTGTACGCAGCTGCTGCTTGCAACCAAACCACGCCCTCAGTACTAATCACGTATTTATACAGTAGCTCAATACTTGGTCAGATGTTTACGGATATGGAGAGGACATGCCAGGGAGAATTATTGCTTACAATAGTAAAAAAAATGACAAGAGACAAGTAAATAAAAAATTTAGGAAATTTGAAGTGTAATATAGGGATTGCATAAAAATGAACAGAGACAAGATTGGGACACAGACATGCTATATACATCAATGTACTAAAAGGTATGTTGATGTACATAGCATGTCTGTGTCCCAATCTTGTCTCTGTTCATTTTTATGCAATCCCTATATTACACTTCAAATTTCCTAAATTTTTTATTTACTTGTGTAGTTGAGTAGTCCCCATACGGACTTGCGCAGTGTGCTGATGGTGCAAATACGAACGTTGACGGTGTTATGCGGTGCCCGTTCAGGCCTGCGTTTATGACTACTTTTCCCTGTGTCATGTTCACTTCATAAAGTGTTACCAATCTACAATAAATATGTATTACATTCACAGACACTGCATGGCCCTCCAGTGCCTTCAATACATGAATTGACAGGCAGGACTACCTTGTTACTCTCATCAAGAGTATCACACAGTACGGTAGTACTGGATGGCCATGGTTTCCCATCGGTTGTGTATATAGGGAAATCTGAAATAATACATTCAGTTTGTGGTTTTCTGAGTTCTAACTTGGTCAATGTGAACATGTGGCCATAAGGTAGCTCTGGTTTAAATTAGAGTACCACACAGTGTGTAATATGGCTGGGAGAGGTGATAAACTGAAATGAGCAGATTTCCAAATTCTTCTTCTTCCATTCAAGAGGCATATCTCACTAACCACAGCACTAAAAGATGTGAAACTTGGCAAACAGATAGAGTCCTATGACCCCAAGAACCTCGTCATATTGAGAAATATGTAAACAATATACTTCATTAAAAACAACAACAAACAATCTCGGCCAATGTATTATTAATGGACAAGCATATGGTTGTGGAGTCCAGTAACTCAACAACTGAAGTACTGACAAACATGAAACTTTGTAGAGAAACTTCTCTGCCCTCACAAACAATGTCAAGTTTAAAGTGTGTAAACAATAATGAAACAACAACAAACATTCAGGCAATGTATTATTAGTGGGATATAAAAGCCCAATAAAAACAGTTGTAGAAAGTAAGACTGATGTGTGGATAATGTTTTATACCCAGATACATACCCATTACCCTGTTGAACAATGTATCTTGTAAACAACAACAAATAGATGAAGTGCTGTAGGTGAATGGAACATGGCCAAGAGGAAACAAACATTGTAGTGTACTTCGTGCCTCACTGTGAACACATTTATTCCATACACATGGCATGTAGCCACATGCAAACGTCTTGCATTTGGGAACAACAACAAACAGCTTCACGTATGTAACATACATAGATATAGGAAGGGGACATAGGGGGCTAACCCTCCCCCCCCCCCAATAATTTGTGAAGCAGGCAGAGCCCCCCTCCAATAAATGCACAAAATACAGTACACCAATGTCAATTACTACTATGCTGAAAGTGAACATTGTGTAAGCAACAATGAATGGCAGAATGCCTGTGGTATATAATGTAATTACTACATATGTTACCGCTGGTACAGTGACCTCAATTTCTTCAAATTTAATAGCTACATATATGACTTTTGGTATTCACATAGGGTGAATATGATCATGTTCACTGAGTAATGTCAACCACATTGTGGGAAAAGGAAGAAGCAGCATATTCGGTGCTGAAGCAAGCACTAATATCAGTACTGAGCACAAAAGAGTGGGGACAAGTAAATTAAATTTTGAAAATGGAATATAGGGCTGGCCCAAAAAGTACAGGAGACAAGATCAGACAGTGTCTACATAATTCCCTGCCCAAGAAAATCAATGATACCAGCCCTATATTGTCACATTATATGACACGCACACACACACACACACACACACACACACACACACACACACACACACACACACACACACACACACACACACACACACACACACACACACACACACACACACACACATACACACACACACACACACACACACAAACCAAGTACTGCAACCCTTGCTGCGCAGCTACACATGCGCCCCGAGGGTTTGGGACCAGCAAATGCCCATGTTAGAATAGGCTGTCTACACCTCACCTACAATGTAGCAGGATCAGTATAAGACTGCATGAAAGAGTTAGAAGAAGATAAGTAGTTAGGCAGAATGGAAGTAAAGACAGAAGTTAGGACTAACAGCATATTAATTTTATAAGAAATGGGGATGTCACTGAACTCAGATGCTCAGCCTTGACAGTTGAGAATGGTGGTTTATGATCTTTTACGACCGGTCAACTCTCCTAACCCATCTGAGCTCAAGTGACCCAAACTACACACTCAGTAAACACCATGCAGAAAACAACATATCTTATAAAGGGTAGCAGCAGGGAAAGTTACATAGTTCATATAAACCAAATGATGAAAACACGAATACAAACATCAATGCCAAGAATACTGGATCCAGCTGAGATTTTAACCTAGGATCTTCTGATCATATAATATACTATGCTGAGCCATTTGATATATCTGTTGGGAGAGTGTAGATAGATGTTAATATCCTGAGGATTGAGTGCAGTCAATGACTTGGCTCCACAAGCAAGACATAGAATATGATATACTCTAACTAATTTCTGTGCGTTTGTGTACATTTCAAACAGTAAAACCATCTAATTAGGACATGTACAACCACATATGTGTCTATAAGGAATCATATGGTAACAAGGCTCAGTTTTACAAGACAATCCTGACCTACCAGTGGCGGTTCTAGGATTTTGCAAAGGGGGTAGCATGTAAGGGGGTAGCATTGATTTTCTTGGGCAGGGAATTATGTAGACACTGTCTGATCTTGTCTCCTGTACTTTTTGGGCCAGCCCTATATTCCATTTTCAAAATTTATCAATTTTTGACTTACTTTATAATAGAGGGGGAGAGTATCCTACTACGTTATGCTCCGTGTTACAACCCTTTACCGGGTTCATGACCTTTATAATGATATTCATAAACGTGTGGTTTGACGGTTTACTTAGCTCGCGCGCGTAAAACGCTGAACGTTGGAGGTGTGAGCTAGTAGTCGCTTAAGCAGGCGCGGAGATCTTCTCGGAGTACTCATGGCGCGGCGACGGCATCTACGCATCCATGAAGAGCGTTCGCCCGCCTAGCCTACAGGATTACGTAGCTGTACGTTGCCATCCCCGCGTGCGTGACGCTAAGTAGACCGTCAAACCACACGTTTGTGAATATCATTATAAAAGTCATGAACCCGGTAAAGGGTTGTAACACGGAGCATAGCGTAGTAGGATACACCGGATTTCAGGTCCGTTGTCGTTCGTTTTCCAGTGACGGCTGCACATGCGCATTAGGCTAACCGTTTTTGCTCTCATCTATAGGCAGATAGCAGAGTGTGTCAGTCAGAGTATACTGTAAAAGGGCTACTCAACTTCCTAAGGGCGATTCACCGCTGAATACAAAAGCGTTCCAACTGCAAGACGAATAACACTGGCAGTTTGATGCGCATGCGCGGCATCATTTGGGACAACGGACCTGAAATCCGGTGTACTCTCCCCCTCTTCTGATATTCGAAAGGCGTGGCCAACGTATTTTATGCGCACGCGCAATGCGACGTCGCCATTTTGAGTGGCAAAAGCGTGGGTGGCCAATCGAGTGGCAAGTATTTTTGTGGTGTATGACACGGAGAGTAACTACGCATGGCCGGAAGGAAGTATTCCCAGTACTATGAGGAACTGGAGAAGTGCACCAAGGATAGGTACGAGGAAAAATTAAACTTCATTGGGCCTGAAGTAGATGATCCATATGTCTTACCTATTCCTGCTGCTCCATGTTCTGAGTTACTTCCAGATGTGGAGTATCCTGATATTTACAATTATCACACCCAGTCCTGTGACTAAAGAGGAGCTTAAGGCATACAAAAGCTTAGAAGGATATAAATATCTAACAGCTGGATGAGTGGGTAGTGTACATGCATATGCTGCATTGGCAGATGGCAGCAAAGTTATTGTAACAGCTTATGTACGACACTCACAGTCAATATCACAAGCCAAAATAAGGCCATGGTTTGCTGCTGAACAATCAGGGACGATTATCTGTGCTCATTGCACTTGCATGGCTGGGCTTGGAGAGGCCTGTTCACACATATCTGCCTTGCTCTTTGCTGCAGAAACTCACACTCGCTTAGTAAAAAATACTGCCTGCACATCATTACCATGTGGTTGGCTTCCTCCTACTCTGAAAAATGTCACTTACAAGCCTGTTAGTGATATTGATTTCACTGCTCCAAAGACAAAAAAGAAAAAAACAGAAGACCAGCAAGTTTCACCAGCACTATCAACATCAACCATTATATGTCCACCTACTGAATGTGAAATTAAAGCCTTTTATGAAGAATTAAAAAAGTCGGGGAAGCCTTCACTCTTGTCTATTGTCCCTGGTTACTGTGATGAATACGTAGTTAACAGTACAGACCTTCCCACCCCTTTGTCTGAACTGTTTCAGTGGGAATTTTTAAAGCTATCTTACACAGAGCTGATATCTAAATGTGAAACTGTATTTTCCAACTTAGCAGTTACTGTGTCACAAGCGAAGAGAGTTGAGTCTTTGACAAGAGATCAAGCTAAGAGTAAATATTGGTACCGGTACAGAGCAGGACGTGTCACAGCATCCAAACTTAAAGCTGCAGCACACACTAAACTAGCACAGCCATCTTTGTCCTTGATAAAGGTAATTAGTTATCCGGAGTGTCACAAATTTAACACTCCAGCCACTAAATGGGGTTGTGAACATGAACGAACTGCTCAGGAAGCCTATATAAGAAAAGCTCAAGAGCACCACTTAAATCTGACTGTGTCTGATAGCCGACTTATTATACATCCTCAATATCCTTACCTTGGAGCTACTCCAGATGGTTTCATAAAATGTGACTGTTGTGGACAGGGAGTTTTAGAAATCAAATGCCCTTATTCTTGCAAGAGGCATTTCTTAAGGTTAGTATTAAGTCGTCTTTTTGCCTTAATACTACACCCGAAAGCATATTTGTGTTAGACAAAACACATGCCTACCATTACCAAATTCAGCTTCAAATGAAGTTAAGTGAAGTGAACTATGGTAATTTGGTTGTATGGAATGAGTCTGAATTAGTTGTTCTTAGGGTAACATTGGATGAGGATTTTATCGCAACTGCTATCGAGAGAGCTACAAGTTTTTTTAAATATGGCATATTACCAGAACTTCTCGGTAAATGGTATACAAAACCACCTGCACCCAAGGTCATTGACAATTCTAGTAGCAGAAATACCTGTGCCAGTAGCAATGATGATGGTAATTCTACTAAGGAATGTTGGTGTTATTGTAGGGGAGAAGATGAAGGAGAAATGATTTTATGTGACAATGAGTCATGCAAAATCAAATGGTTTCATACTGAGTGCTTGAGGATAACTGTTGTACCTTCAGGAAAGTGGTTTTGTCCAGATTGCAGGAAAATTAAGAGCACTAAATGATGCATAATTCCATGATCATTTCTATACTATGAACTTCATATGCATTAATCAAATGGTATTACAGATTGGCAACAGTTACACAAAACACTACAAATAACAACAATTTTGTCCAAAACACTGTTTTCACCATCATTACACATTATCATTTTAATTGGAAGAGTTGATTGTAAGATTGTGTACTTGTTTCTTAGTAAGCCAATAACTCTTTCCACATGTATGCGTACATGAGACAATTGCCTAGCAGTATCCACTTCAATTTGTGAGAGTTGTTTTTTCCCTTTAGTAAATGGAGGAATTTTAATTTCTGCACAATAGAAACCAACTGATTCCTGTACATTAAAGCCACGGTCAGCTAAAATCTGATCACCAGGTAAAATGCAATTCAGAAGACCACAATTTTCAGTTAGGTATTTATCTGATACTCTTCCTCCCCAGCCTTTAGATATATATAACACCTTGTGGCGAAATACCAATTTCACTGTGTTATGGTGCTTGTAATGTGAGTACGTCTGGGCTCTAGCCATCAAATCCCTGGGTCTCTCACAAAATATCTCGAAGCAATCAATAATACAGACGCATTTGCTAAAATTATCCCTGAATGTTAATGGCATGGTTTTTTGCAGTTGCTCCCTTTCAGGCCACATGATAAACGATTTCAGACGTACATACATTATATTTATTACCTTCATCCAAATTTTTGAAACTGTACATTGACTGATCCCAAATCTATAACCAAGATCTTGGTCAGTAAGGTTAAGCCGAAGCTTCATGAGAACCATTAAAAACTGATTGAACTTTGATAGTGATGACAAGTGATGATCCTCAATAGCTGGAGCTATCAAATTGAATATTGCTTTAACGGCATGAATGGAGTCTAGCCCTGTGTAGAACTTCAGCCTTTTCTTGTCTGACTCAAAGCTCTCTATGCTCATCAAAAAGGACTCTATGGTCCTGTAAAGTTCATGTTTCTCCTCTCTCAGGGCGTAACATTCTCTTTCAAGTGACAGGAATGACACATCTGTCTCTGTTCCCACATCCATCATCTGTGAACTAACTGTCTGTGTCCCTACATCATTAGTTTGTGTGTCAAGTGGCTGATCACATCCTTGTAGAGGGGCTTCTGTGCACAAATCATTCACAGAACTCTTACTGGAGGTTAATGCATCTGCATGACTGGCCTTAGCACTCAGTTGCAAAAGAGATGCAGTAGTTTCTTGTCTGGTTGCTTCCCTCCTCGATGCACATACCCGTTTTCTCCGTTTGTAAGACTGTAAGTCATTTATTCGTTTCCCCTTTTGTGGACTACTGGTATGAGCAAACACACTGGGAACGAAATCTGGAGACAATGGATCGTTACATTTTGCACCACTGATGAAGTGACTGGAGCACAGCCAGCTGTGCTCAGTAGGTTGCCAATTCTTGCGATTTATGGCAGACACCCAACGAGCTCTTCTGTCTAAATCAGCAGGAAAACGATAAAATCTTAGTCCACATCCCTTTACCGACCTGTTAGTACACCCCACGGCGCAACAACTCTTCACCATTTCAGTCAAATAAGCGTTATTACTATAGCAAATAAGTGTTATTAACTATAGCAAATATGGCGTTATTAATTCCCAAACATATAGGTTACAAGTAAATAAAAAATTTAGGAAATTTGAAGTGTATATAGGGATTGCATAAAAATGAACAGAGACAAGATTGGGACACAGACATGCTATGTACATCAACATACCTTTTAGTACATTGATGTATATAGCATGTCTGTGTCCCAATCTTGTCTCTGTTCATTTTTATGCAGTCCCTATATACACTTCAAATTTCCTAAATTTTTTATTTACTTGTCTCTAATCATTTTTTTTACAATTGTAAGCAATAATTCCCATTAGCACATGCTCACCATATCCATAAAACATCTGGCCCATTATTGCTAGAGGCCCTAATAATCACACTCTGAGATGTATGATTAGTAGGGAGTGGCTACAAGCAGCTGCGTACACGCACTATGAGCAAACCTGCTAGCAACGTACTATTGGCTGAGCAAACATGCTAGCAACGTACTGTCGGTCACCAGCGCTTTGGCTTGGTAGCGTGCTGCTACTCCGGCAGCCGGTACATACGTCAGTAGAGTAGTGCCTGGCAGAGAGCAACACACTGTACGCGTATGCAGTATTTTGACAGTTGAAGTAGCACAAGAATCGTCAACACCTCTGTCTTTTGTTATGTAGTACTAAGCGCTAGTTGCTAAACCAATCATCAACACATTTCTCTACTATCAAGCAGCCAGTTCACTGCACCTATTAGTTGCTACGCGCTAGTTGCTAAGCGTTTGCGCATGCGCGGCAGATGTAATGACGTCATTATCGAGTACTCTGTCATTACGTAATCGGTTTATTATATGACGCATGCTTTTATATGCGTACATTGTATGTGTACTCTGCACGTACATTCATTACGTAATCACTATACACATGTATACATGTATTGCATTGAGAGGAGTGTTTACATCAGTATTAGAAGAATCACAAGGGTTAACAACATATGCTTTTGTTATGTTGCTATTAGCGATGATATCTCTGCACATGCTGACTTTCAGGTTGATGGTTACCATGGTTGCTGAGTTTTGCTCATTAGTTATCCTCATTCATAATACATTGCTGGGAGAGATAACGATCAGTAGTACATGAACAATATTATATGTCTATTCCCCAGTACGTAATGATATATTTCTACATGCAAAGATTCAAGTTTTTTGATTTTATGGTTATTGAGTTACGATGATTCAAGAAGAAGAAGAAGAAGAAGATGATGAAAACATGGACAAAATGTGTAAATCATTTTTTCCGATATTATGTACATATTACATCACAACACAACCAATTTTTGTATACTGGTTATTTTTCACACTTTCTTCACCTTGATATTATTAAAAGTAAAATCAACTTCAAATTGAAAGTGAAATGAACAAAATCCTTATATATGGTTTCAATGGGGATAGACCATAGCAATCCCTATATACACAGTATTACCGTACTGTGTGATAATCGTTTGTTTACGGTTTGAATTTTGTTACCATACGCACGCTTTTGCCACTCAAAATGGCGGCGTCGCATTGCGCGTGCGCATATATTACGTTGACCACGCCTTTCGAATATCATCTATTATATACTCTTGCTCTCATCCATAATCATTCCTTCTTAGGGATAATAAGCGTACATACTGCCTTGATTGCTTAGTTGGTAAGGGCACATATAGAATGGGAGTGTCACTAGCACCAGACCTGGGTTCTAATCCCACCCAAGGCAAACAATTTTTCTTTGAAAATTACTGGTTGAGGTGAGTTGGATTGTGTCGCCATGTTGTTGTGTTGCTCTGCCTTGTCAGTACATCTTGGAGTCAGCTATTAATGTGCAATACTTCAATATAATATTATATACTAGTGAGGAAATCAGCACAACGCATACATACTGACCTCGTTGCTCCACAGCTGATCCACTAACAGCCGTGATATCCACTGTCACTGGTACAGCAACATCCTGTTGTAGGGTCACTGCTACTCCGACATTATCACCTTCACTAACAGTAATGGCTGCTGCATCGAAACCAACTGTCACTGGACCTATACCATGTGCAAATACATGTATATCATGACTGATCCCAGTTGATCTTCAAGGTGACAGATGTAACGGCACACTTCAATAAACAGGACATATTTGTTCTCCCAAATACCATGTTTGTGTCAGGTTGACACATCAATAATCAGGACAATTTCTTCTGTCCCAAAGATGTGGTCCAGATTCCACTCTATATTACATACACGTACATACCACCACAGACTTGTGACACAACCACTCACTGTCATCATCAGTAATGGTAACATTGGCTTGACTAGGAGAGACCACTATCTGGGAATCACCAATTACTAGAGACAGTGTCAGGACATGTACTACATCAGGTTCCAGGCCAATGTTATTATCCGGACCAACATCCATTGAGATGGTGATAGCGTTTGGAGCTCCAACACCTGCGACAAAGGTCCGTTGTTCACCAATAAATCCTGGATTGAACACTCGGAAGGAGACAACAGAGTCAACAGGTCCAGATTTCTGAATCACCAAATTCAGTGTACCTCCTTCAGTGACCTCATAGTCAGTCATATCAAATCCAATTCTGATAACTACAGAAGATCAGAAAACAGAAGATCAGATATGTTTTATGTAATATTTAGAGAACACTTCCTAGTGCATTATGCGGTTTAGACTTAGTGGGCGAGGAGCCTTAGATGCAATATCGCTCGAGGTTACATAATGCACGAGCCGTAGACAAGTGCATTACATATATCGAGAGCCTGCACTAATGAAACCACATAATGTACTTTGGGCAGTGTTTTCTAAACATTTTAGTGCTGTCATGTGACCTAGAACCAATCGGATTCGAGGAAGGTTTCAAAAACGCGTCGGGACAGAGAGAGAGAGAGCGGCCAGGAGAATGGTGCAGTCTTGGTTTGCTCCCCACACAAGCGACACATCAGGAGATGCAGCAAGACATACTCATATTCACTTGGATACTTGCGCGGTAGCCTACTCCGAGTATCCAGAGGCGAAGCAGCTGGACGCACGTGCGCCCGTAGACACAAAATGAAAAGTGTGCATTAACCAGTTAATGCACAGAAAAGTGTGCATTAAGTTGTTTAAAACGGTAGTCATGTGACCAAATGGAAGAATCTGATTGGCTCTAGGTCACATGACCAGCACTAAATAAGATTACACTCATTGCTTAGTCTCTTAACTATCTCATTGGACCCATGCCTTCTCCACATGTGGAACAAGAGGTGTGGCTGTACTATGTTACATACATACATCAACTCAGCATGAAAGGCCTGTGTGTACCAAGACATTCATCATGCAAAATGCTGCAGAGTAAAGCTTGGTCTGGTCATAACCAGAATTCTTCCACTGGGCCTGTGCATACACTGGAAAAGGCTTCTCCACTTTCAAACAACCATAAGAAATGTTACTACGCACTTCCGTCACCCTCAATCACAACAGTAGTCTGACGATCCTCTACTATAGCCATGGTCGTTTTGTTGATTTCCAAATTAATTCTCTCTTCGCCTTTGAGGACAGCAGAGTCTATTATCTCAATTGTGAGGCAGCCCCTGTCCATTCCAGACAATATGTTGATCACTGGGGGATCACTGGGAAACTGGAAATCTTCACCTTCTGTAGTGAAAGTACAGATTATTGTAAAGAGAATGGCAGGAAAAACACATATCAGAGAGTCGGTAGACTCTCTATGTAGGGATGGTGCCGACACACCCATTAAGCCTTAACAAATGAACAGCTCAGAACTCTTGAATGCGGCAGCTATAAAGACACATAACATGGCCTACGAGTGTTTCTAGACACGATAACACTCTCAAAGGTGATAATAAACACCGCTACAATGACATATTTGAAATTGCTAAATCCGTGATTTCTCTATCATCTTCTTCTTCAAACAGCCTAGCACAAAATTGGTACAAGTATTACCTTGATTTTTGTACCAAACGGCTTCAAATTTTCATGCACAATGCCTTTCTCCAGCAGAATCTTCCCTCTTTGACGAGTAAGCTATGATATACTATCACTTCCGTGTAGTTGAATGTCATTTCCTCATTATTACTCACGTGTGTTTCATATGACCATGAGCAGCAAAAGGGGTGGGACTCACACACAAAAAGCATTATATTTGCAAGCAAGTATACAATGAAAAATCAGTGAAACAAGTGTATAAAAACATTAAAATGTTGAAGGTTGTAGGGATGACAGTACCAAAAAGTAAAGAAACATATACTTAGTTTTACAAAACTAAGTATATGTGCAGCAACACAGGATGAGGGCATGCAACAATAATAACCTGCGTAACCCCTCCCTACAACCTTTAATTTCGGGTTACGCATGTTATTACTGTTGCATGCCTTCATCCCCTGTTTTGCTGCATATATACTGCACTTGTTTCTCTACTTTTTGGCACTGTCATCCCTACATCCTTCAACATTTTATACACTTTTATTTTAAAAATCATTGTGGGGTAGTACTAGGTGCATACTTCATAAAACCCATACTATGCACGAGGAATAACACATCGAGGATCATAGAATTGGGGGGAGGCTAGGAATACCTTACAGGGCAGTCTATACATATGCCTTAGTTAACTTTTAAGGCTTATTCTAGATCTGTAGATTTCACTGTGACACATTACATGGGAAACTAAACGTTATTCTAACCCACTTTGGCTTACAACTACGAACTAGAGTCGTCTAACCCACTAAACAGCCCACTTTTCTCCTTTTAAACTTGTATATATATACTCAAGCTTAAAGGATTAATTTCCTAATTACACTACAGCGTATGGACATAGCTAGTGTTGTAGGTAGTTGATCTGCGAAGCTGCTTTAAAGAGTGTTAACATGGACTCAAAGCATTCCTCCACACAGTACTGGACCCCACATGAGAACATACACTTCACACTTCACACAAACACATGCTCCAGTATTGTGGGCAGGCACAGTCAAACCAGTTAAACATGTATGTATACAGTTACTAGCCTCGGTCCCAGGCCTTCCCCGTTGCGCGCGTTTTGATTGTGCGGGGGAGGGAAAGATTTGAAATTGGGGAAGGCCTGGGATGAAACATCACGTGAGGGTAGACGTTGGGTAGACGCGCTAGCGCGCGCCGCTGTTGACCTCATCACAAATTTGTATATACTCGCGAGAGCTGAGCTGTTCGACGTACGTGGCTGGTGAGTATGGTACGCTACGCTTACACTGGCATAGGTCTAGCTCTATTCTCGAGCGAGAAGCTTAGGTAGTGACTTCGAGGTCAACGGGGCGCGCGCAAACGTCATCCCTCACGTGATGTTTCATCCCAGGCCTTCCCCGATTTTAAAAACGCAGATCTACGCGCAACGGGGAAGGCCTGGGATCCGAGGCTATACAGTTACAGTATGTGCACAGAAACTCAATGGGTCAGATATATATAATATATACGTGTGTGTGGCTCCACCCTTGATTATGTGTGTGTGATCAATGGCAGTGGTGCTAATGGCAGCTTTTTGAGTATTACATTATGGGGAATATGTTCCATTTGCACAACTAGGTGTGCTCACTTTGCTAACTATGTATATAGCAGATTGCTCTGCAATAAGTGATCTGAATATACTTTATATGATTTACCCAATAATTATGTGCCCAAGACTACATATGTACATAGATATATTATATCTGTCACCTTACCAGTGGCAGAGCTAGGCAGGAGGTTAATGTAGACTGTTAGGTCATAGTCCAGGGTAGCTGTGTCCCTGACAGTAACACACACACTGACACTTCCTGCACTTTCTGATGTTCTGTATTCAGCCATCTCAAATCCAATTGTAGCTGTGGAATTGTAGTTCAACTGAATTTGTATATACAGCTCCCTCCCTCCCTCCCTCCCTCCCTCCCTCCCTCCCTCCCTCCCTCCCTCCCTCCCTCCCTCCCTCCCTCCCTCCCTCCCTCCCTCCCTCCCTCCCTCCCTCCCTCCCTCCCTCCCTCCCTCCCCCCTCCCTCCCTCCCTCCCCCCTCCCTCCCTCCCTCCCTCCCTCCCTCCCCCCCTCCCTCCCTCCCTCATCTTACCTAGTTCCCCATCAATCTCAACTGTAGTTGTGGGATTATTAATAATCACAAAATCTTCTTCACTGGATATTGTAGCAGTAAACCTCTCAGCATTTTCAATCAATTCATCATCAATGATGCTGACGTTGGCACAAACCCTTCCCTCACCAGGTCGCAGAGTGAGACTGTAGCTTCCGCCAAAATAATCCAAACCTTCTGCAAATATTAAAGCCACATACACAGGAAATGTCATATTCACACACTACATAGAGTATAACCCCTTTCATCAGGACTCCCTGAAAGCAGTTAGGAACTTCCATTTTAAGTAAAGTGACTGTCAATATTTAAATCTACAGTGATGCACTCTGGCTCGAGTTTCCTCAAAGAAACCACATTCACTTTTATGGCTGCAATTCAATGTGTGGGAATTTGGTGGGTTTATCACATCCCTGTGATGATGCTGTTTCATTCCCAAGTCAGACTACTAGTGTGAGACATAAACATAACTACAGGAATACAGAGCAGGCTGCTTTTGGATGGATGTGTGAGAATTTCCTACACTTTTCCTCAAACTACTTCAAAGTTCAGGAAGCATTTTCCCATACATCCTAAGTGGAGGGTGGGTTTTCATCCAAAGGACTTTGACTGCAGGTCCATCCATCCAAGTAAAGCCTGCTCTAGTTGTGTTTATGTCTCACATTGTACTGGTACTCTCACTTTCGATTGTAATGACTTTGGAACATGACTGACTTGGATGACTTAATTTTCAGGTGTCCATACCCCTTATAGATGAAGACCCAAAGTCAATGTGTCATATACTATGATGTAGTGGGTACTGGTAGCTAGTAAGATGTTCTGAAAACATCGGGATATTTGCTAATTTAGACACCTAGTATATTGTGATGTACTATGTAGTAAGATGTACATCAGGATATTTCATACATGCATGGCCATAGCAAGCGGTCTGGCATAATATCAATAACAAGCGCTGGCCAGCATTCAGGTGAACAATCAACAGCCGTAGCTACGGTGGCCGAGAAGGGCAACGTGCCGCCCACTGCGTACCGCGTACCGTCCACCGCGTACCGCGTACCGCCCACCGCGTACCGCGTACCAGACAGCACAAGGGGCGGGGTAGTAGGTGGGGTCGGTCGATGTTGATGCAGTTGAACTTCCATAACCAAGTCTACGGAGAATTTCTCTTATGATCAGCGATAGTTAGAGTGCACAAAGATATTTGTATGAGCTATGTAAGGCCAACATTTGTTGATTATTAGTTTCAAGTTTTCCAAGCGCAAGAAATTGATCATTTCCACATTATTTCTTACTGCGCATGCTCAGATCAACTGCGCGTGTCCAGCTGTATACAGCGTTTGTTCCGTCTAGTCTGAGCGCGATTTCCTCTCCAGTACAGTCTAAACGATGCTCAACTATTGCGTATTTTGTATGTTCACTTGTTCCCTGGACCATTGAAAAGAGAGATTAATCATTATATAATATCATTCTATCTTTATATTGTGCACCTTGCTTTTAATAATGAACCTCCCTCCCTCATGTAATTCACATGACACTTTACAAATGTTGGCCTAATTTTTCCATGTTGCAAGAGTGACAAAGTATGTGATGTGAAGTAGCAATGCTTTCATGGCTATACATTATGATTGCAGAATAGAGTCAAATTCTGATAGCGACTGTACGTGTTGAATAGTTAGAAAGTAGTGATGTTCAGAAGCATATAAAAGTTGGAGTACAATAATATCATTGATCGCTAAATATGACACTGTGATGTGTATTTATTTGTGGAGGTATGAGATGCGGATGTTTGGTCCCCCAACTAAAAAAGTGATCATGGACCATAAGTTCATGTACTGTTTTGAGCCCAGATGAAATATGACTACCCACTGGGTAATTTGGTACCAAAAAGACTGAAAGGCTATTTGGCATTAGCTCTTTTGAACCTGAACCTGTAATTAAGTTATTAATGGACGAAGCTCAATTGAACTATGAAGAGGTAGTATTACAAATGACTACATAACTTTTTATGGTTCATTTACATAATGCAAGCTGACAGGATTTCACAGCTAGTTAGTGTCACTGAAGAAAACAGACATAGATATACACTAAAGATAATGTTACATCAGGAGGACACGGCAGTGCTTCAAATGATGATAGTAGTCATTGTACAGATGGTATATAGCTATCTGCATGCTGCTACATAAATGATTAAAGGAAAGAATGTGAGGGTTGAGGGAGTCACAAGTACTATCCATGAATCTGCCTCTGCTTTAGGTATACGGTCTTCAAAAGTAGACACACATATCATCCATGCACAATACATTAAAAATGCTTCTATTCTATAAAATAGGGCTATGTGCGATCAAGAATGTAACAGATAGTTTTAAACAGTTGTCAGCAAAGGGGGGGTTGGGACTGTTTATAAAGCCGGGTCCTAAAGCCATCTACCCATTGCAGTTAAAGTGTTGAAAACAGTATGCTCTAAAACTATTTGTAGTACTCAGCTAGTTGTGCATGCTTTTCTTTAGGAAGGTAGTATCATAGTTCACCATCAGTGAGGTTGGAAGGCCCACTCTCATGACTCTGCTGTGGAGACACACCGATTGTCGTTTGCGCCTTGGCTATGGCTTGACCCAATTTAGGTTTTAGTATTTCTATTAGCTTCATCGAACTTAGCTTGCTTGCGTCCAGAAAACATACTCTGAAGTGTACACGGAACTGCACAGTGCAACAGTGCATATGGGCAAACCCCACCCCTTTTGCAGTGGCGTACGGGGTTTGGAAGTAGGCTCCACCTACTACCCCGCCCCTTTAGCTGTCTGGTACGCAGTACGCGGTGGGCGGTACGCAGTACGCGGTGGACGGTACACGGTACGCAGTGGGCGGTACGTTGCCCTTCTCGGCCACCGTAGCGACGAGACAGTGTCACATGCGCTAGTGTTAATCGCTGCAGGAGGTGTGGTTTAGAGGTGGGGCTTCTTAGACCACACCCATCGACCGGACCACTTCAAAGGCGCTTGCTACGGCCCTGACATGTATGAATTTAGACCGTCTGTTGTTGGTGCAATGTAGAATGCCAGTATTTTTTGACTTGCTACATCCAATCTAAGAAATGATAACTAACCTCTGGCTGTGACATCAGAAGTCACGAGGGATATTCTTGCCTCATCAAATAATGTTCCTCTGGTAACTACAGCACAAAGCTGCATAAATCCATCTTCTCCTTCAGCTGTAAGAATCACTACTCCAGGAAATTGTTGTTCAACAACAACTGTGTGTGTGTGTGTGTGTGTGTGTGTGTGTGTGTGTGTGTGTGTGTATGTGTGTGTAGAAAGGGAGGGAGAGAGGGAGGAGGGAGAGAGATACAGAAAGAAAATGGAAGAAAGGAGGGAGGGGAGGGAGGGAGTAAGGGAAAGAAATGAATGCACCGAAGTGCTAACCCTCGGCATGTCACGAGTGCAAATCCTTAAAAAACACGAATGCTAATAATGTGCATGCATGGCTTCATGGCTGAATGCACGGATAGCCATAGTACAATGCAGGAAGCAGTGTATCTCAGAATAAAAATACGCTCTAGAGGTGAGATGTTGAACGGACACATAGGTGAGATGTTGATTAACGGACACATAGAGACAGACCCAACTACAGTAACCGTCGCTGTGCATGCATGCGGAGGGTTAACTTGGATTAAGACAGTAGTTTTAGTCACACACACACACACACACACACACACACACACACACACACACACACACACACACACACACACACACACACACACACACACACACACACACACACACACACACACACACACACACACACACACACACACACACACACACACACACACACACACACACACACACACACACACACACACACACACACACACACACACACCAGTTCCATCCACAACAGTAACAGTTGTTGAGTTGTTCTCAAATGACACCAATTGACCGTTCCTCGTTGCTTGTGCAACAACACTGAAACTCTCATCAGATTCGAAATCTCCATCCCTTTCTGTTACTATGGTGATGCATCTTCCTTCCATAGCCAGGCCAGATCCAGAATCAGAGATGTTGGGTCTAAAGGTCACGAAGCAGTCCTCGGCCATGTAGTCAATACCTGTATATTAGGTTCACAAAAAGGGATACATCTTTAGCAGTGGGAGATCTGAGCCATTTTATGCCAACTAGTGGCATGTCTAGCCATCCCAACATAGTCCCAAGTACTCTAGTGTATGTTCTTTAGTCCATGGCCACAGTATGTGTCAACACAAACAGTCTTAGAGCAACGAGACTGAACTACCATACCTACATAGGTATACAAGTGTAAGAACATTAATTATGATGTTGAAAGATGTAGGGATGAGAGTGCAAAATATAAAGCAAACAAGAGTAGTTGCAGTGCACAGACAGAATCATGAGACTTGCAAGGGTTCATGCCGTCCTGGCTGTTGCAGGACTCATGCTGTCCTGGTTGTGTGTTGCAACTGATTTGTTGGAAGTTACTAAGCAACTGACATGTATGAACTATATAGCACCTACAAATATGAGATCTATTAGTTGCCAAGAGGTGTAGGCAGGAGGGCAAGGAGTGAGTTTTTAGTTTTAGTTCTGAAATGCTGTCCGGGAATTGTCCATAACAAAAACAGTTGCATGCATGCTTCATGCATGTCAGTTGCTGCTTAGTCATAGTGACTTGTAATATTAAGGTAACGTAGGGATGATGGAATGCAACAATGGCAGCATGTGTAACCCAATAAGGAGATATAGGGATATTTTGTCTGTTTAGACCTAAATTTTACAGTTATACATAATAAGTAGATACATATACATAACCTGCTCTGCATGGGAAAAATTAGCTGGATTGAAACTAGCCTCGTTCCCAGACCATGGCCACACACCCACAAAAATGAGGCACTTATTTTTGCGTGGCCTGGGAATGAGGCTAAATTGAAACCAGCTATACAAGCTAGGCGCTAATTCTGCCATTGTTACAGCTAGCTCCACAACCAATATGTCAAAATGTTAGTACCTTTTATTGCTGAGCCATTCACTGTAGTGAGCTGAAGTGTGATGACTGCCTCCAGCTCTTCAGAAACTGGAGATATGCATACATCAACAGTTCTGCCTTCAACCACAGTGTATGCTGCCTCCTCATAGCTAATGACAGCAACTGCAGAATGTACAGTGTGAATTGCATTTGTCTGTGATATTTGTGTTTCACTGTACATGTATAGAGTGAGGAGGGGCAGGGAGGTAGAGGAGGAGAAAAGGACACACACACATCACACACACACACACACACACACACACACACACACACACACACACACACACACACACACACACACACACACACTGTCATCAATGTTAATAGAGATTCTCAGGAGATCATTAAACACCACAGGGATATTCTCTCCAAGAACTCGGCCAACGATGGCAAAAACCTCCACTAGCTCTACCACTGCATCATCAATTGCCTCCACAGTTATGGTGAGAGTGCCATTAGGTGCAGCAGTCCCTGAGAGGGTTGTCCCTGGTATCTCCACGTAGTCCTCACCAGCTGAAACAGACACATGTCATATTATATAACGACACCAGAGATTCTTTGTGTGCATATGCATGTATAATCAATGAACTACATGCAAACCACATACTGAATAAGTTTACACAAAGAATGTAGTTGAGCTCACCTTTGGCCTCTACATCTAGAGTGGACAGAGCCGCGTTGAAGTCAAACTCAAACTCTTCGCCTGCAGGAGGTGGGTTCAATAGGACAAACCTCACATCTTGTGTATTGCCTTCCATCACAAAGTAGAAGCTCCAGTCAGGTACATAGGTATAGTCTGTAGATTGGTAGATGGTGAATTATGCTGGGGGGAGGAGGGGGGGGGGTGGGGGCTGTAGCCCATGTTTATGGAAAAGACCACACATCCCAGTTACTGATAGCTGTCTATGGGTACATTTTAAGTATAACTCACAGATTTTTACTTAAATATGGACCATTATCATTTATTATCACTCTACATTCCTATGAGCTGGACTGAGTGTATATACGTACACACTACTGAGGATGCACTTACGCTTGCAATGAGGTCAACTTTGTACATTATACGTAAGTTGACATGTTTGCCATGCTAATGAACCCTGTGACATGGTTCAGCTAGGCTCCCTGGTGAGTGGTACAAACCTAGCCAAAAGCAGCACTATTAAAATTAATGACAGCTTTTGAAGAGTTAATTGTGCCGTATTGTTTGATACCCCACATGCACATAGCAGAGTAACCATTCTGTCTGTCTGTCTGTCTGTCTGTCTGTCTGTCTGTCTGTCTGTCCATCACTATAATATTGAAACACCCACCCCATCGTCAGCCTCACCCTCATTCCAGTCAGCTACAGGCTAAAGATTTCATTTACTTCCCAAAGCTATGGCCATGCAACCCTCTGGTGTGAGAACATAAAAGTTAGCTCCGCCTACCAAAATGGCTAGAAATACAGATGATGTGGAATGCTGATACATTAGTAAATCAGCAAACATGACAATGTCTCTGCTAAGGGGTGTGCATTCTCTGAAGACTCAAGCTCATTATTTTTGTACCAAACAAACCAAAATATCATTAGTTACTCCAACAATGGCCATTTCTATTATGCATGACTAATCACTCCGTGCATGAAATGTTTAGAAAGACAAGGCAAGGCAACACAACACAACAGAAAGTCAAATTTTAAGCAACACATGAGCACAAAGCCATGACTAAAGTAAACACACAGTTGGCTCCATGAGCATGTCTCCTACAAACCTTTCACCCATTAATATCACTCACTAATCAATACCCTTCATATTTGTGTCCTGAGTAAGGGGAAACAGGTACTAGTAATACATATACTGCACACATTCCATTCCAAGGTGTACACATTGCTGAACTGGCTAGTTACCAGATCTGCTAAAGTTTAGAAATTCAAATCCAACAGGCAGAACATGTAAAACATGAGAAATAATAGGTTCACTGTAGTCTAAAATACATTGTGAAGGTTTATTTGAATTTGCTAATTAATACTTAATTGGTGGATCATGTATAAAGCCATATGTACACCATACTTCGTATTGTAGGCTTAAGAATGGGTGGCTAAGTAGTCCAATTGATATTAATGTGCAACAACAATAACTGCTCCATGCAGCGGAAACTTACTGCCATCATTGTCTTCTATGTTGATAGTTGCAACTGTGTTCACTGTAGCTGTTGGAAGGAATCCAGGTTTACTAACACTCACACTGAACTGCTCAGTCAACTCAATTCTCATGTCACCAATAATAGTCACAGGAACATTTATAGTTGATGCAGTAGGAGGGAAGACAACAGATGAAGATGGAATAGAAAAGTCCTCATCTCCTGCTGTATTGCTAATCCCTTCAATTCTAAATGTGTAGGTCTCCTCCGACTCACGAGATTTATTGAGGACCAGGTTGTATGTGAAGTCTGTGTAACCTTCTTCCACATTATGACTTGACTCCACAAATTGAATAATCAAATCTACATGTATATAGAGAAAACCAATTCTAGTATAAATACGTGCACCAGAGCATATGTAGACATAAATCTATTGTGTCCACATAAAGTGTAATAGTTCAGGGTTGAATGAAAGGATGAAGTGACAGTGGGATATAATCACTGATGGATAAGTATTTTACTTGTACATATCATCACAATCACTACTACTTAACATTAATGGTGAGTGGGAGTGATCCAACGTGTCAGACATTCAGACCAGTTCACGATGGTGAGCACGTAAAAATATAACTCATGTATAACATTAAGGTATATACATTGCGAGTCACATAGATATAGAAAAATTGGCACATTGACAAATCTAGGTTGGCTCGCTCCCGCTTGCCAATACTACTACTCAATTAGCTGTCCTAGTACTACATAATTAAACAGCACACAGGCCTGCATATAGAAACTTGGGGGGGAGAAACGAGTTTAAGAGTTTGACAAAACCACCCAAAAACCTTAATTTCGCAGGGGATGAGGTTAATGCCCCCTCAAATTAAACCTTGGACTATATGTACACTTACTTTCATTATCTACAATAATAAGTAATGTAGCATTTGTGGCTCCTATCTGAGCTCCTGTGGAATCTCCACTGATGCCTAGAACTCCAATAAAGTATTGCTCAAAATTCTCCTTAATCTTGTCATCAACTATGGGTATGGGAACTTCAGTTGGGCCATTTCCAGCAGGAACCACCACGGTTATAACATCAGTGATGTAATCTTCACCAGCTGTATGTGTGAATAATCAGCAGGATCTCCTCTGCATCTCTGATAAAATGATAGCTACAAGCATTGGCAATTGGTGATCATATGTACAGAGCCAAATGCCTTAGAAGACACCTCACATAATATAAAGGAAGGAAGCATACATACGTACAAGTAGCAATGTTGGGACTGTTGGGATCAAAGTCTGGAACATCAAATCCAAAGTCATCAGAGTATTCAGTAGGAGTGATTGTCAGATTGATTGGAACAGCAGTTGCAACACTTTGTACCACACGTACATTGATAACACCAGTTTCCTCACTACCATCTTTATCCGTATCACTGAATTCAAACACTACAACTATAGATACATATACATAGTGTATGTGTGGGGGGAGAGTATAGATAATGATATAGTCATTACAAGATATTGTACATGATCGTGATGGTACATCTATTGTTCTGTGTAGTTGTATAAAACCTATGAATACTGACCTCATACAATTTATTATTAATGAGAATCTCAACACACATTTTAGTAATGGAATGACAATCTCATGCTCAGGACTGTATTGAATGTATGAAATACTATAGGTTGGGATAGGGTTAGAAAAACTGAGCCCTGTTACTATGTGATCCCTTATTGTAGACACATATATGCTTGCATAACGTATTTGGGCATCACTTATCCTTGGAGGGCGTCCTGTTTAGAGAGATTCCCACGGAGATACATACCATCAACATCATCAATGATGACAGTGAGTGAAACATTCTGAAATATGACATTAGATGGACCACTCAGGCTCAGAGTCAACATTTCCTGGCCCTCCAGTCCCAGATCATCAGCTACAGCAGTGAAGTTTATACAAGGTTCAGGGTTAACAGCAGTAAGAGTCACTTGCTGGGTATTCAAAGTTAAATCTGCAAAGAAATGTAAACAAATAATTAAGAAGCTTTCTTTTATCATATCAGTATAAGTATGTATTATTTTTTCTAAATTTATGCCTTAATTACATGTACAACTGATAGATCTACATGACATTGTCCTTGTATATAGCATTCATGTGTTACAAGCACCTTGTACTAATGCACAAACCTCACCATCTGCTCCAGCACTGCCTCCAATAAGTGTGATATTGATAACAGTATCACGGAACACTGTTTCCACTGTATTGAGGCACATCATTCCTGAATTACCCTCTAGCAGAGTAATTTCATTAGCTTGAAATCCAGTATCAACTGTGTGCAAAACACCATATTAATATCCATTAACTTATAGAAATCAAGCAAGGTAGAGGTAACAATTGATCTACTATGCTAGACCAACTACCTCTGAACAAGGGACACTTGGGACCATCCCTTTTGTCCATTGTAGAGAGGTTGTCCCTACGATTGATTATCGAGTTTCAGTGACTGGTGCAAGCAACAGTACACTATGTCACTCCAGGGATCAAAGTAACCTTAAGTAGTATGCATATATACCTGAAGTGCATAAGACTCCGATTTTGTAATGTCCACTTGTAAGCCTATAGCATTTTTTTAGTGACTGAACTAGATATGAAATTACTCTGAGTCAACATATTCACTGAAAGCATACAAAAAAGTAGTGATGGTAGCGATTTTTCATATATATTCAAAATTTTAGGCAAAATCCAACATGAAATGTGCCTACTAAGTTAACAAAAGGTCACTCTTAAAGTTAAGACAAATGCAAAATGTAAAAGTCAAACTATAATCAATGAACTCCTATGTATTTTTATGTAGAGGAGCAGTATACCCTAAGATAAAAAGTATATAATTCCCCTGCATGCTTTTGTCTCTCCAATACAGTCCTCTCACAACAGTGTTATAATCAGCCCAACTGTACAGGAGATGTAGTTCCAGGACCGACTACAGCAGAAGAGTGCTGTGTTGGAACAGATGATGGCATGTCATTTGGAGTTAGTGGTGGATCTTGTACTGTCTCACAGTGTATAGGTAATTAAACACTGTTAGTGTTTATTGGGAGTTCCCATTGCAGAGCTGCCCTTCTCCTAGATAGGATAGCTAGAAACTATGATTACTTTAGCCTTTCCATGCCTAGTTCAGTCACTAAAAAAATGCTATAGGCTTACAAGTGGACATTACAAAATCGGACTCTTATGCACTTCAGGTATATATGCATACTACTTAAGGTTACTTTGATCCCTGGAGTGACATAGTGTACTGTTGCTTGCACCAGTCACTGAAACTCGATAATCAACATTTCGGAAACCTCTTGGGTTCCATCATCTGGGAAAAGACTGATCTATACAAAATCTATATATAGCTATGAATGTGACAAGGTGGAAATGGAAACAAAGGGAAGGTATGCATATTATAGTCAAATATGCATGTGTCATTTAAAAGTAAACTCCATTTAAGGATGAAATATGATACATCCTACTCTTATCTGTCAAAACATTCCCTTTACTTGACTACAAACTTTACAGAGGCGTCTGATAGTCCAATCATTGATGACCTTACTCAAAAGGGTTTACTATAAATACAGTAAGTTTATAGTTACCAGAGTATGTAGTAGAGCGTCATGAGTTTATTTTAGCTAATAATTGTTATTGCCTTCGGTACTCGTTGCTTTGCTGGCTCCATTCCTATTAAGGTTTTAACCCAATTAGTCCACTATTTTGTGTACTGCTAAATGACTCACGCCTACAATTCCGTGTGGTTAGTGACACTCTCCATAATGTGCTTATGGGACATGTAGCGATCTTTGGAATAGTGTAACATTCTAAGAGAATCCTTAGATAATCAGCTAGCTGTTGGAAGTTTAATACGTAATATATACGTAGTGAGTATTAAATTACCTCCAGGAGCGATGAGAAGGCCCATTACAACTGTTACTGTGAACATCTTACAAATAACGCCGTCGAGATTGGCAGCGACTCAGAATACTAGTATCTTCAATCGAAGCGCAAACAGCGCGTGGCGCTTATTGCAATCAGAGCCAGACAAGCGCTTGTTGATGAGGGGCTGGCCCGTGAGATTAGACAGGTTGACATAGTCGTGGCAGGGCCGTAGGAGCAGGTGCGGCAGGTGCGGCGGCCTCCGGACCAAAGTTTGGCCGGCGTACGCGCGCGCATAGGTATGGCGTAAAGCGCATGACGCAATCATGGAGCGCAGCTAGCTGTACAGCTAGCCATCCACCTAACTTCGGCGCTATGGCTGAGTTGCGCGCCCTCGCCAAGCAGTTTGAAAGCTTTCCTTTTGATTTGGATCGAAGGGCGAGGAGAGGAATTTTCGCGCTGAGTGGTGTGATGTGCCCCGTTATTTGTTACATTCTTTGTTGCTATATTCTCGCAAAATCACAATTACGGCGTAGCAGAGTCGCGCCTTAATTATGCGAGTAGGCCGGCGTCAAGCACGAATAGCAGCAGATTGTCCAAACCTTACTATTTCACCCCAAAATTGCACCAGAAACGATCTCAGGCGGTCTAAAATGCAGAACAATTTTCCTGGGTGCGTGCCCCCAACCCTGGCCCTAGCGCTAGCGAGCGCGCTCAGCACGACTGCCCCGCCTAACCAATTGGAATTTGCTTCCTACGGGCCTGCGTGGGAAAGGAAAATTCGTCCCTGGGGTTTAATTTATACTGACACACTGACTTAGTACGCGCATAAAGCAACTAGATCTATCCTTACGCCTTAGTAATATTCGTAGTTTAGACCACCTAGTCAGCGCAGTCGTTGTTTAATTGCCATCTGGAACGAATGCGTGCACAGTACGAGAGGGGGCGTGGTTTATATACTTTGTGGGTGGAGCGTTTTCAGGCCTATGGCTTCTCTTCCAGATATGGATTCACATACTGGGGACTGCTCACGGGCATCTAGAGAATATGAAGCAGTTGATAGTGAGAAATATCAAGGGTTCTGAACTGAGGAAGAGTTATATGAAGATCTTTCACTATCAACTGCTTCACATTCTCTAGATCAGCTGCGAGCAGTCCCCAGTATGTGAATCCATATCTGTAGGGGAAGCATAGGCCAACATGACAGATAACTCCACCCACAAAGTATATGAACCACGCCCCCTCTCATACTGTGCACGCATTCGTTCCAGATGGCAAACAACGACAGGTCCTGACCACATTCTCTGACATACACTACTACAGAGATATGTAGTGAGGAAGCTAGATCCACTACAACTTGTGAGTCCAGCGACACAAAAGTGCACGCATTTATTTTTTAACGTTGCTTTTAGACACTAGAAGCAGAGGAATATGGCGTACCTAATTCGTGGCGCAAAGTAGACTCACAACCGACCAACCAGGCAAGAGTCGACTTGCTCTCGGCGCCTGCATGAAGTCCAGTGCTTTGACCTTTGACCCAGCTCGTGAAAATGCTTAGTGTTGCGCATAGCCAGCGACAAGGAGGACTAGTGGCGGTTTCGAGTGTGGAGTTGTGATGGTACGCTAGAGTGTATCGTGATACGCTAGTACGAGACGTGATTCCTGAAGGTCGATTTTTTAACGTTGTCTACCCTATCTATGTTCGATCACGCGTAATAATGCGCGCATGCGTTTACACTCGCGTGCGCCGATCCAAGAGTTTAAATTTTGCGTTCTGGTAGAAATATCAAACTTTAGTACCTTTACTTTAGTATATCATATTCTATGTCTTGCTTGTGGAGCCAAGTCATTGACTGCACTCAATCCTCAGGATATTAACATCTATCTACACTCTCCCAACAGATATATCAAATGGCTCAGCATAGTATATTATATGATCGGAAGATCCTAGGTTAAAATCTCAGCTGGATCCAGTATTCTTGGCATTGATGCTTGTATTCGTGTTTTCATCATTTGGTTTATATGAACTATGTAACTTTCCCTGCTGCTACCCTTTATAAGATATGTTGTTTTCTGCATGGTGTTTACTGAGTGTGTAGTTTGGGTCACTTGAGCTAGATGGGTTAGGAGAGTTGACCGGTCGTAAAAGATCATAAACCACCATTCTCAACTGTCAAGGCTGAGCATCTGAGTTCAGTGACATCCCATTTCTTATAAAATTAATATGCTGTTAGTCCTAACTTCTGTCTTTACTTCCATTTCTTATAAATATGCTGTTAGTCCCAACTTCTGTCTTTACTTCCATTCTGCCTAACTATTTATCTTCTTCTAACTCTTTCATGCAGTCTTATACTGATCCTGCTACATTGTAGGTGAGGTGTAGACAGCCTATTCTAACAAGGGCTTTTGCTGGTCCCAACCCCTCGGGGCGCATGTGTAGCTGTGCAGCGAGGGTTGCAGTACTTGGTTTGTGTGTGTGTGTGTGTGTGTGTGTGTGTGTGTGTGTGTGTGTGTGTGTGTGTGTGTGTGTGTGTGTATTTGTTGGGAAGAAAGAGAAAGAGGAGTGCTAGGGTTGAGAATAGCTTGTGTCCATGGTCACAGGCACTGGGTTTTTGAATACCTTTGCCCTTGCCTGTTATTGTCAGCGTCAATCACCCTTTGGATTTGTGTGGTGTGTAGAACATGTTGACCTAGTGCCCTTTTCTGTGATATTTCATGTATATAGTACATGCAATGTGTTTATAATCCAGCTCCCACTGGTCATCAGGGGAGCCCCCTGCCCCTCAAGCATGGGGCTGCGTGTTTCGGCCTCTTTAAACTCCCTACACACAGCCTCACTAAGGACAGGGTGAGGCCACTCCACCTGTATTGGAGTCCTGGAGCCAGACTATAGTTTAGTTACTGTTATTTTAGGTTGTCTTTGTGGTAGTAACTAGTTTACATAGTATGGATGTGGTGGGATAAAGTATGTACTATTACATATAGTAACGCACCTTTGCTGACGCTTCGCGTGGCTTCAAATGTTATGAGCATGCGTGATTTTTTAATTATGTTGGTCCAGTGTCGCTATGAATATCATTATCTTCAGGAACTGGGTATGATTTTTGGATATTGTTTTACTACTAACTTAGTATAGTACCTTTTGTGGCTGTGTGTGTGTGTGTGTGTGTGTGTGTGTGTGTGTGTGTGTGTGTGTGTGTGTGTGTGTGTGTGTGTGTGTGTGTGTGTGTGTGTGTGGACTATTCTCACGCTACAGGCTACAAGAGGACTGTTGAACGATAGCCGTTCAAGAGATTCCTTTGGGGCTATGCCGATTGCCGGAATCTCCTCTGGTCGCATATGTGCTATTCGTCTCAAAATTGATGTTGATGGACCCATGCTTACCATCATTGGGGTGTACATGCCATGTAGTGACAAGGGCATTGAGTACTACCAACAACACATGTTGGAACTGGAGAGAGTGATCAGTGAATCATCCTTGGTCAGCGCAGTTATTACTCTTGGAGACTTTAATGCTCATCTGGGGTGTTTTGGTGGGTGTAGGCACTACCGCCGGAAGAGGTTGACACATGGGGAGGCTCATTAATATTCATCAGTTAGGTGTACTATTTTAATGATGATAAGTTTATAATGGAGATAACTAGGTGCGTTGTTGGCGAGCAGAGTGAGCCGACCTTGTGGCAATTTGTCCGTGCACGTAAAATTAGAATCCCGTATAACATTACGGTATGTACGCGGCGAGTAGGTCCGCTCGCCAATACTATTACAGTGCGACGAACGAGACAAACAGAGACGTTACAGTACATGCTGTTAATATTAACTCATTATACATAGAGTGACTCGTAGCTATTTACATGGCAGCAAAGACGCATGCGGTGGCTGGTTGTTGCGGATTTAATTAATTTTTGGTGGAGGCGTGGCTCGGAAATGGTGGGGCGGCCTTAGCCGCCCCTGCCGCCCCGGCTCCGGCGGCCCTGGTAGGGGAGGTGGGGATACAAATATTCAAGGAGTGATAGTAAACGACATGATTGGTAGATGCAACCTGAATGCCATCTCTCTTGGCAGTGCTGCCGTTGGTCCGTGCTACACCTATGCTAGTGGTGATACACGATCTATAGTTGATTACATACTTGCTGATGAAGAGGCCACCAATATGCTTCACCAATGTCGTACTCTGCCCTTTGAAGACTTGCACACAGTCATTGTTGGAAGCCTGGTCCCAGCACTTTGAGAGTTTGACGAGATCTAAGAAGAATGAGTTCCCCCAGTTGGAAAGTTTAGAAGCATATGTGAAACATTTGGCTACTCTATCTCTGGGGAATGAGGATTCTCTCCTGGACATCCCTTTCACTACAGATGAAGTCAGTGCTGGTATGAAGAAGCTAAAGAGAGGGAAGGCTCCTGGTCCTGACAATTTAATGAGTGAGCATCTGTTAGAAGGTGGTGTGATTGTGATTAAATGGCTAACGCATCTTCAATGCAATAGTCAGCCTTGAGGCCCTTCCTGACTCATTGAAATGTGGCATAATTGTTCCTGTACAAAGGAGGTGGGAAAGATCCACTGCAACCTGACAGTTACAGAGGCATAACTCTGTCCTCTGTTATCGCCAAAGTTTTGGAAACATTTCTGTTGAATAGATTGGAGACAATCTTGGAAGAGGCTAACATCCCTCATTCAAATCAATCAGCATATTGCAAAAAAGGTGTCGTGTGCAGATGCTATCTTTGCTATGCAGGAACGATACATGGGAAATGGAAGTCGTGTCTTCATGTGCCTCTATGACCTACAAAAGATAATCATACAAGAGCTTTACTAACATTAGAACAAAAGCACTAAAATGGCATTTGACTCAATTGAGTATCCTGTCCTACTGAATCGTCTTTATGCCATAGATGTAAATGGAAGGTACTGGCGAATGATTAGGAATTGGTATGATGGAGCCCTCTGTAGGGTGAAAATTAAGGAGGGGATTCTTTCAGAGCCATTTGCAGTGGGGAGAGGTGTAAAGCAGGGGTCTGTTCTTTCTCCTACTCTTTTCCTACTTATTATGGACCCAGTCTCCAGAAATCAGGTGTTGGTCTATCTGTGAATGACTACTATGCCAGCGGCTTTCTGCATGCAGATGACATCCGGACACTATCTACTAGCATTGACTCACTGGAAGTGCAGGTGTCAGTAGTTCATGACTTTGCAAGGAATAATTTCCTCAAGCTCAATTTTCAGTGAGATCATTCCCTTCAGTTGTGATGCCTCTCATAGTGGTATACCTACCTGTAAAATGGACAACACAACTCTGCCTGTAGTAGCTACTGCCAAGTGCTTAGGTTATTGGTGGGGTAGGGACCTATTTGCAACAAAGTCAATTGAAGAAAATGTTAAGAAAGCTCGACAGGCTTTCTTCAGCTATGGGAGTATGGGAGCCTTTCAAGGTGACTTGAACCCCCTGTCATCCAAATCCATCATTGAGTCATGCGTAATGCCCAATCTCCTGTTCGGTTGTGAGAACTGGATTCTGTCTGAAACATGCCTGCACACACTGGAGGCATTCCTTGGGGAGCTTGCCAAGAGAGCCTTGAAGTGGCCACAAACATTTCTCCAATACCTCTGCAATTCTAGCATTAGAGATGGAAACTATCAGATCTAGACTCATCTGCGGAAAACTAAGCTTTCTTAAGCGGTTGCTAGGAGTGAATGCAAAAAGTGTTGGAGCAGTAGCCATGAGTTCTCTAGTTGATGATATTGATTCTGTTTGTCTTGTGAAAGAGTGTGAACTGGAGTCTGAGTATGAGATAAGCCTTACCAACTCTGTACTAGCGGATGCTGATGCTGTTAGTGAGCGTGTTATCAAGAAGACTATCCGGGGGATTGACAAGGAAAAGCTTGTTGAAAAGTGCCACAAGAAATCCCCAGCCATTGCTAACATCATAAACTGGGGTGGATGCTGGCCCAAGCTCTGGGATATCGCTCTCCACCTCGGATCTAGACACATCACCGGTCTACATAATTTGTCTCGACTGATGGCACACCATGGTCATGGGCAGCAACCATGCCCCCTTTGCAGTGAGCAGAACCTTGGAATCTCAGTTATTGACCACATCATGTGTGTACACCATCAAGAACTTGGACTCAACTTCATCTCTATTGAGCAGATGCTGACACACTTGGTTGAGGAGAACATCCAGTTTGTGTATAAATTTTGGAAACTTTTTAGATTTTCTTAGGCTCATTGTCGTCTTGTTTGTTATTGTCTTGTACTTGTGTACCACGCAGGGCTGTGAATATGTTCAGTTAATCCGGATAACACCGTATACTATACGTAGCCATAGTACAGTGTACTCTCATATCTGGTATTCCAGGACGTGTAAATGCCGAGGGAGTATTCAAGCAGGGTATGTCATTCACTCTTGAGAGATTCAGAAAGAGCTACGCGTACGCAGTCGATTCCGCTTGCTGGTGCAGCAAAAATTACTGGGCGTTTTCCTATCAATTTATGCGCATGCGCGAACAGTCGATATCAGGCCGTCTTTTCCGCCCCCGCAACGGCCTGGGTACGAGGCTAGAGCTCTTGTAGCCCAGCTGTAGGGTAACCAGTATATTCTTCGCTATTTTCATACTTTATAGATGGATGCGGGGTTTCAATGTAAACAACATACGCATGCGCATAATTTACGGGTGGACGTAGAGTAAGCGATCAACTTTCGAACTGATCTAATTTCGGACGCTTATTTCAACGTCACTGAAGGACTAGAGAGTGTGTTGATATCATCACTAGATAGACCTAGTGCACCAACTGTTTTAGAAAAAAAATCACTTTTACACGAGTTCTACAGCCGGAATGAGAGAGCGCTGAATTCACCGTTCGAAGACCGCAAATTTCGGAAGAAGCTACCAATATTCGGACTTATCGGCCTGAGCACAGTATAGTTGGCGAAATAGAATTGAGATCTCCATGAAAAGAAGTACTATCTATGGCCTATTCACCAAGCAATTGCTAGGATTTTTCTACCTAGTCTTTTTACAAGCAAACGCTGCGAACTTAGACGTGTCACGCCCTCAATTTTCGAACGCAATATAAAATATTTTTCTATAAAGCCCACAGCATAAATCTAGTTACAGTCTAAAAATTTCTGGGGACCTTACTAGGCCTGTACTAACTATCTATGCTGTTATCACCAAATTAGCTACATTTTAATATTTTGGAATTTGATAA
Organism: Theonella swinhoei; assembly: GCA_963970385.1. Lineage (NCBI taxonomy): Eukaryota > Metazoa > Porifera > Demospongiae > Tetractinellida > Theonellidae > Theonella > Theonella swinhoei. The sequence continues at coordinate 5,035,786 of OZ019952.1, forward strand.
TATAAATAAATATAAAGCCCATATCTCGGACAATCGTGAGCAAGCAGTACGATTATAATTGGACTGGGTGGTAGTATCTTCAAAAATTGTTAAAATTTTATTTCGCTTTATGCTGTAAGAGATAATTGGCAAAAACAAAACTAAGCGTTCGTAAATTGAGGGCGTGACCTCTTGTATTTGTCGCATATGTGTGTAAAGACGCAAAATAGAAACGATCCTACCTATAGGACATTTGATACAGAAGGGGTGGTACTTCTTTTTGTGTACACTTTGAATTCTTCATCGACAAGTATACTGTGTTCAGGCCGATCCGTTCGAATAATGATAGTTTTATTCGAAATTTGCGGTCTTCGGACGGTGAATTTAGCACTCTCTTATTCCGACTGTAGAACTCGTATAAAAGCAATTTTTTTTCTAGAACTTTTGATAGTCTAGGTCTATCTATTGATGGTATCTACACACTCTCTAGTCCTTCAGTGACGTTGAAATAAGCGTCCGAAATTAGATCCGTTCGAAAGTTGATCGCTTACTCTATATACGCCGAGGGTTTACATTACTCCCCAGGTGTGTTGTGTTATATGTAGGTGGTTTGTGTTAGTTGTTTGTGTGTAGCCCTATTCTGTGGTATAGTGCGTGCAATATAAGTTTATGTATGGTATATATATGCACTGAAGGTTTGCATTTTAGTGCTTTTGTTCTAATGTTAGTAAGGCTCTTGTATGATTATCTTAGTTCCATCATCAAGTTGTCATAGGCAACTAAAATAGTTTACATGCTTAGAGTTAAATAACCTTACACTTTTAGAGTAAACTATATATGGAGTGAGTCAAACAGGTCAAACTCAGTATTGAAAACGTGCATTTTTGCTGGTACTCTATGAAGTACATGTTCTGTAGCACTATTATAAATGCTGCAAACCTGGTTGTATGAAAGCTGTGCCTGAGCTGCAGTATATAGAGTACTTGATGGGAAGGTGTGCACACAGTGACACACTTCAATAACTAAACAAACATTGATGTTGTAGTGTGTTTTCTTTGTTCAGTTAATTCCCCTGCTACTGCGTGATATTGTAGTCTTCTCTCCTTTCTTTAATCTTACCCCAGGGAATGCCCTACCACTCTAAAGATAATATTCTTACCATCAATGTCCCGTATATGAATGACAGCTGTGTTGTATCCCAGAATAATACTGTCATCTACTATCCCTAAGGTCTGATTGAGGGTCAGGGTTATTGTTTCCAACCCTTCACCAGCCACTCCATCGTTCAGGAGTGTTATATTGACAGGTGTTGGTGTTCGAAATAATATAAAACTGGTATTGGGGAGTGTGTAGTCTTCATTTACTACAAGGAATAAGAGTTCACATCATATTAGGCAGTACAGTACCATTAGGTGCAGAGAGACCAATGATTACATGCATATAGAAAGAGCAAGAAATGTAGGGAAGAAATAGGAGAATTACATGTAGCATTTCCACCAGCCTCAATATTGAACCCAAATCCTCCAGGAGGACTTCTGCTATTCTTAGTGTGAAAAATATGGAGAATAATTGTCTCTCCCTCGTCAGCAGTTATGACTGATTGAGGTGAAGCTGAGTCATTGTCTGGAGCAATGTCTTCCACCCATCCATACACTAGAGAGCACAAAATATTACAAACCTGCACTTTTGCATGTAATATTCAACATACCATAACACAGTCGACAGACTTCTTCCCCATCAGGTATTACACTTAGAACGCCTTCCTCCACACAACAGTCACGCACTGAGTCCACGTTAAACGTATTGTCACAGTGTATATCTCTAGAACAGAGATTGCCTTGTGCAGAACCTGCACCATTGTGAGTAATAAGATATATGAGCAGTATAGGTACATTAATTAACCTTGTGGTGTGAAGGTCACCAGAAGCAGGAGAACGACCACGCCGACATTTATCAGCGACATTGCCTCAATGCCTAGCTAGCAGCTACCTATACCATTAACCTAGATCCGCAAGAGCGGGCAAACTCACAGGCGTGTCTAAAAATCCTGGCTAGAACTATCAAACGCCCCCGCAAGGATAATGTCTAATCTCTGAGTTGTCGCGGCTACGACTGCGCACACAGTATTAAACGCACTACCTGTGCGGTTTGTATTAAGGCCGTAGCTACATATCTTCAGGTCACAATAACGCGTTATTGACAGACGAGCTCATGGAGACATAATTTTATAATATTATTATATAAATTTCAGCTGACACCAGATCAGTTGGACACTGATAGATATAAGAATGCAAGCTATATTGCTAGCTACCTTGCATAGAAACAATGAAGACTTTGAGTTGAATTAACCAGTTAAAGCTTATTAAGTTTTCTGGGATCCCTCCCAGTGTGTTCTATATAGCTACAACCTTTCCAGTAATTGGTGGACAAGACTTCTGGAAGCAGAAAAGATGTAGTGATTAGTTGTTCAGAGTATGGGGAGATGCAAGTTATTGAGTCAAGGTTCCCTATAAACGTTTTACAGTATGTATATGTAAGCTTAGCATGTCTTTCTGTGGCTTCCAGGCGGTTCCTTTGATCTAGATAGCTATATTTACTTATGATAGATCTATCACTTGTCGGAAGTTTTAATCTGCCCGAGGAGCGGAGTGATATGTCCTCTCATTAGCGCTCCTCATATGTGCAAGAAAAAGTTATCTCTGCCCACCTTGAGAGCCAGCCCAAAGAGTTAGAGCTGTGGAAGAACGGGATATACGATTGGAGCTCCTTTTAGATCTACGTAGTTGGGGATCCAAACCTGGAGAATCCGCTTGGCGGGAACGGGAGGCGTTGTTTCGCAGCCGAGTTGCCATTACAAGTTGTTTACCTCTATCAGGAGCATCCGATAGGCATCGCGTGTGAACCTGAACTACAGTTTTATATGGATGTATGTGTATATGTATTTCTTGATGCGAGTCACAGAATCATCTAGCTTGAGTTTATTTTATTACACCCACATATGCAATATTGAAATATTGTGTCTGCAATGACATATTAATGAACATTATTTCATTGTATGTACACCAGTCCAATAAACTAATTCTGAATCAATGGCAACCTCAAGCTCTATGTATTTTGAGATCTTTTGATCATGTTCATATCCAGGTACTATTTAGGATTTAGTAAGTTCTATGTATGGGTATAATATCTTCCATCATCCTTCTTCTCATCATCATCTTTTTCTTCTTTGAATCTCTTCTTCTTCTTCTTCTTCTTCTTCTTCTTCTTCTTCTTCTTCTTCTTCTTCTTCTTCTTCTTCTTCTTCTTCTTCTTCTTCTTGCCAAACCCTCTCACATGCATGCATTCTTTAGCAGGTTAGCCACTCTCCTCCTTGAAAATATATGTATATTAGCATATGGAGGTACTGCGCACAATCATTAAACAACATGTACATGTGTGCACTGAAAGTTACACTATGCATATACTGCAAATATATAACCAACAAACTATTGAAAGGGGCTTTTAAAATATAGTGATGGGAACTTTATGGTCATATCCAGGTACTAGAATAGTTAGAGTTTATATAGTGTCTTCTTGTTTGTCACACTCTTCATCTTCAGTCTTGTCCCTGTCCACAGTGTCTAGGTTGCATATGACATCAGTTTCTGCTCCCTTCACACCACTGGCTGAGGTGAGATCTCTAACAGCTTTGACATCTTCCTCGAGTATTGGTTCCAGTGGCTTCTTTTCATTATCAATCCCTGCACTCTCACTCACAGACCAGCTCAGGTGGGGTTCCTTTGTCGTGAAACTCAGTGACTGTCCACTGTATTCTGTTGTGTGTGCAGTGGAATATGTAGATAAAAATATTGGGGGGCCAAACGTGACCAATTTGTCTAATGATCAGTAACTATTTATGTCTACTGGATTGCATACACTTGACCCAAATAAGTATCCGGGTAATTATTGGGGGGAGGCACAGACCCCTCTGACCCCCCCACCCATTCCTACTCCTATGGTGTATATGACAAATTTAAAACAAGTATAACATACAAAAAAGTTGAAGAAGTTATGCCTCTGAAACACATAGCACATAATTATGGGAACATGGTATTACTGTTACAACGATCACACTGTAGTTGTTGTACATGTATCACAATATTGCTAACCATCTTTTGGGTCAATTGGCTTCTTGTGGAGAATTGTCCTCATCATTCCAGTCGAACTCTTATCACCGGAGTATGATGTAGAATGCACAAAATGATCAATACTGCTGTATACTGTTACCAAAACACATGCAATCTTGTACACATGATGATTGACACATAAGCACATTTGTCTATGTCAACTATGCAGTGGTGGTGTATATAATTATGGAAGTACAAGCTCAAAATGGCCCACTCAACATGAATTTTGGGGAGAGCCATCTTTTGCCCTGTCGCCCCCTAAATAATATGAGCACTATTAAGTATCTAACACATGAGCCCTGAGTGTACATGTCCATAATTACAAAATTACAGTCATACAAGAGTGTAGGATTTGAGTGTCCACTGCTTTAGGGAAACAGCCTTGGAGAGATCTTACTCCACACCTGTGTATGTATTAGCAGCAACCAGTGTGACTAACGTGTATATGAGGTGATCAATGTGTGCTCACCTTGTCACTGCGAACAACATGGAAAAAGAATATGCCAGCACCCTAAGAGAAACATACTGAAGTGGTTTATGGAATTCAGATATAATTCATGCATGGCTAAATGCACTAAAAGTAATTACAGTCAGAGAGATATATACAGTATAGTGCAGAGATTACACTCATGCCAAGGCTTCAGTTTAACTTTCCACACATATATTTGGGCAGGGTTTTATGTCAATTTGGAGTGGAAGCTGCACAACAGGTAAAAGCTATAGGTCGAGCATAATTGGATGCTTGGGAATGAAACATCCACTTTAGGGGGAGCTTAAATATTTGGCATGAAAGTAGAAGTTTTGGGGGGAACCTTCCCCCTGCCAATCAAGTAGATAGAAACCCATGAATGCCTGTGTGTAGGGACACATTGCATGGCAGCTCTTATGTGTTAGTGTGAGGGTTATCACCTGTAGGGAGTTGAAGATTGTAAAAAGCCAAGCAAAGACTGTGGTATTTTCGTTGAGTGTGAGTACACCAAACAGCCATGTTAATCCCAGCAGAGGCAGTAGGATTATAGTCCCACGCAGTATAGTTCTGTGAATATAGTATTTTACACACATTACAGCATGCATACATGACTTTAATCATCCATGAGATGCTTAGAAAGAAAGGCAAGGCAACACAACACAACAGAAAGACAAAGCAACACAACACCACTTGCCCAAGGCAGTTATTTTTCAAAGAAAAAGCTGCCTTGGGTGGATTCGAACCCACGACCGTCCGCTTTGTGTAGCTGGTTAGGGTGACCTTACATTGCTTGTTTGGTGGATTTATCTTTGTTTGTAGTTTTTGCCTTCTGCTTGCTGCGTCTTAGTGCCACTAGTGTTAACACCAGAAACACTGAGTTGATCTGAAAGGTTTTCAAAATTGAGTCATTGACAGGTAATGATGGATATGCATTTACAATAATAATGATTATCATTGGTGCCACAAAGACAAAGATGGTTCCTTTCTCAGTAGATAACCAGCAGCTGAGGATGGATAGAGAACATAGAGATCACATTATTTACCACTATACAAATATCTCACAAGAAACTCACAAGGAAAGCTCTCCATCCTCACCATACACTCCATAGTAGTCAGAACGTGCTGCCAGCCCCACAACAACAAAAAGCAGAGGAGTGCCTGAATACAACAGGAGAGCAGAGTATATAAAACACTGCTCAGTTCAAATTCTATGCCTGGATATATCTGGAACAGTGAATGTATGCAACATATACTATGCTATATTCTCACAGTATCCAAGTAGCATGAAGAACCACCACTTATTAGAGAGTTTACTGAACACCACAATCAGCATGAGGTAAAGCATGACTCCCTCACAGCAGAAGGCAGACAGAAACAGATACTGCATAAGTACTGCTACAAATGCACAACCACCCTGTGTATATCAATGATTCGTATTATTTAATAATGTGTTATACTCAATAGATTATATACCTTACTGCCAGTGCCCAGCTCTATTCCAAACATAAATACTACATATCCAAGTAATAGAGATATGGCCAGATTGAGGTGGATAAAATAGTGGACGGATGAAAACAGCTTCTTCCTACACAATACAGAACCATCAATCAGTAAATGTAAAAGATTTTATGTTACGTGAGAATGCATTAAGTCAAACACACAACATCAGATGAACATGAGCCAATTAAGTAAAAAAATGACATCTAGCTCCCATCCTTCACAGTTAAGTCTCTAGAACATCTCCCAGTATTCCTATAATATCCAGTCTGTGGCTAAGTTGACTCCACAAGCACACACAGCTAACACATTATCAATGGATTGTTATGCAGTAACTAAAGAGGTATATAGACCTTGCTCTCACCCCATGGCAACATAGAAGACTACCGTGATGGAGAGACATATGGTAGAGATGATGCAACCAATGTAGGAGATAATCTGTAATGCCAGTTGTTCCCTCTCTGAAACACCCTACAATAGGTGTCAAATGACTTTTGGTATTTTTATGTACGTACCTCTAGGCCTCCTGCCACATCAACCAGAACAGCAAAACTGGTGAGATGAGTTGAGTTACACAGCACAGTGGTGACGTTGCCTCTTGTTATGTTACTGATGACTTGTACACCTTCTGAACTCCATCCACCACTGCCTACACTGTGTGTACAATGTTTAGCTACATTAGATTTACTCACATATACATATGATAAGGTACACATGTTCATGCAACATACGGGTCAGATAAGTTCCAAAAGGCTCCAGCATAGTTTATAAATCCATCAGTACTCTTTAATCACAGTACACAAGTTTTAAGACTATTACTTTATATTGTACCCATATGTATGTACATGTATCTGTACACTGCGTTTGGTTCTACTAACCTCTGAAAAAGAGAATTTGAGGATGATGGGATTCTCCATAAAGATATTATCAGGGATGTCGAATCCTCTGAATTGAGATGAAATCACCAGAGAAGCTGACCTACTCTTACTGAAGATAAAAACATTGAAAAACTTATTGCATAATAGTAGAGACATATATCTAGTATGTACACTAATGGTTTTCTGTGCATTAAGTATGCACGTTTTATTACGTCCCAAACTGGATGGATATATGTGCATGGAGAGTGTATTTACTTGAGAAATGATGTATTGGTTGGTAGGAACTCCTCAATATTTCTGAAGATGATGTGAACTACAGCAAGGTCTGCATGCACTGAAAACAATGTACATGGTACTCATACACTGAATACACGTAGAATATAATAAAATATAATATGAACCACAATAACAATGTTACTCTAGCTAAATTTCACTTCTGTTCGCAGCATTCAATGTGGTGACAGCTTCTGCAGGGATGGTAATCTGTGCTGTATTGTTCATCTCCACTGCTGTAAAGTTGTCCAGATCACTGGCAACAGCAGGAAACACAATGTCTGAGACATTGGACGTGTCTACCATTTCAGCATTCACAATTAGCTGGAAATAGGAACCAATTTTTTCGCTGAAACTTAGTGCATGTGTTGGGTGTACAAAATGTGGTATGAATCTCATATGTTACATGAATAAGTGATTTAGTCCTCTATAAAAAAACTCACCGATATTCTCTCTAACCAGTATCACAGGACTGCCTGTGTTATTCTCAGTACTAGCCAGATAGATTCCATAACGCTCGGCATTTTGAAGCAGGGTTTGACTGCCTGAAGCAACACTCTGTAGCTCCAGCCAGCCAGCATGGTCTCATTGAATACCTCAACAAGCACCTATAGACACAAGTGTAAAAACATTTTATTAAAATGTAGGGATGGTAGTGCCAAAAACAGGAACCCGAGTGGTGCACAGTGAACAACTGATTATGATATGACCATACACAACTTCTGTATATAGTTTGGAGTTCAGAGTTCATGCTACCACAAAGATGAATTACAATTCATGTATGCAGACAAGGGATAATTGCATGCAACAATAACAACATGTGTAACAACCCCACGAAATAAAATGTAGGGAGGGGTTACACATGTTGTTATTGTTGCATGCAATTATCCCTTGTCTGCATACATGAATTGTAATTCATCTTTGTGGTAGCATGAACTCTGAAGTCCAAACTATATACGTAAGTTGTGTATAGTCATATCAGTTGTTCACTATGCACACTCGGGTTATTACAATCTTGAATTTTTGGCACTACCATCCCTAAAAGGCATCCTTTAACATTTTAATGAAATGTTTTTACACTTGTTTCACTAGTTTTTCTTGGGTATATAGCAGCGTCCATTTCTGTGGAGTACCCCCTACTCGGTTGTGTTCGCACGAGCCCCACCCTCCTCTACTCCCGCAGACCAGCGCACGCTCTCGAGCCCCACTTTTCTATGAAACGTGGAATGCATGTGCACATACAGAAAATGGCTTCCAACAAATAAGGAAAATTTTCGATTATACAGTTCCGAGTAAAGTTACGAAGAAGAAGATGATGAAAAAAGTGCGGTTTGACCAATTTCCAAGTCACTGTAGCTGTGTATATTTTATGTACTTTGAGGGTCTTATGTACTTTGAGGGTGTGGTTACCTCAGTTGCAACATAGGTATTTTGTAACTACAACCTCCCAAGAGGTATGTAAGATATCCATAAGGAATGATATCTGTGTATCGCATGTGACAATGATACTCCTTGTGATAATACCTTATCTCACAGGGAAAATCACCTACACAGCCCTATACTGTACTTCTGTAATGGAAGAGTACCTCCTATTCATGTATGCAATCAGATAAATTGATGTTTACATATCTTTTGAATACCAAGACAGTTTATAGTCATGTAATGCAACTGAGGCAACCGCACACACTGGTCAAAACAACCACCTATTTTTTGCAGTGTTAACATAGGTGGCACCATCAGTGTTGCTTTCCAGTAAAGGAGTCTGAGGAGCCTTTTCACTTTTGTACAAATAGACTCTGAAAGAGTTTCACAGAATATATACTATATACACTGCAAAAAATCAGTGGTTGCAGGTGGTTACCTCAGTTGCAAAATATTGACTACAAACTGTCATGAGACGTGTAGGATATATCCCTTAAGGAATGCCCCTGTATATTTCAAGAGACAGTAAGTCTCCTTGCATGTGATAGTACCTTATCCCTCAGGGGAAATCACATAGCTACATAATCCACTGTACTGTAAATGCTGTATTAAAATGTCAACCATTATATGTATGCCACATTCCTCCACAATGCATTTATATCCCTAAGGAACTTCATACATTCTTTGAACATCAAGAGAGGTTATAGTCATACATTTAGAATATGAGATAAACACACACACTTGGCAAAACAACAACTTACTTTTTGCAGTGATATAAGTCTAGATATTAAGGCATTTTGCTCGTTCAAGTTCAGAACCACCAAGTGCTTAAGCAATGAGGAGGTTTCTTTTCCTTGAGATGACCATATATTTACATTTGGCTATGTTTAGTGTTGATTGGACGAAACAGCAATAAATCATCGGCAAAATTTTATATATATATAAAGTACACATTGACTGCCTTCTGAGAGTGGAAGATGTGCTACACTATGCATCTATGTATATTAGGAACTGTTCAACAGAAGTGGGTCGAGCACCGATCCCTGAGGTACATCAGAAAGGACAGCTTTGGGTTCTGAGGTCTTCCTGTTGACCACCACCCTCTAGCCAGAGATCCAGTTGAGCACATGTAGACCTAAACCAGTTTGCTGTAATTTCACTACTAGATTTTGATGGGGAACAGAATCAAATATGTCTTGCGTAAGTCAAAAAAGACTGCACCAATTTCACTGTCTTCCTCAAGAATTCTCAGCCAGTTGTGTGTATTTGCCAGTGGTAATGAAACAGTTGATTTTCCAGTTAAGTCAACTGCAGCAGCTGTATGGTGATTTAGAGAATGTGTGACAGATCTTGCACCCCTAAGGCACATACCGTAATAGGGAAAAGCCAAGTCTATATCGGAGCCAGTTGATAATTGAGCAATAGGGTTGGTTCCACTTATCAGATAGTATTGATGCAAGGCATTGTAGAATACAGACACATCAGGGGCCTATACTCCTCCAGTGAGGGACGTTGTGAATGAATAGTGCATGCTCGATTTCTCTAAGGCTTCTCCTAGGGTGTACTTACTTGGTATGAGTACTTGCAACTACTTCATCTAAACAGGTGACAAATGTAAGAATGGGAGAACCCATAATATTATTATGCAAAGAAATCACCAGCTGTACACTATAAACACTATATAATAAGGCATTAATAAATTAGCTATAGTGATACACCATTCCATAGGCCTGGATGTTAAACACAGGGACGAGTTGCATAGGCCTCATTTGCAGAAATAGTAATGTCAATGTCATTTTTAACCATGGTAGAAACGCATTCATATGAATTTTCTTTTCCTTTGAAGGTAGTTGTGCCATAATCGTTTTCACTCAACTCCATCCCACTCTTGCTTTTACAATACGTAACTGTTACATTGTCAGCTACATTCACCATTTTTTGTCTCTTTTTCTGACATACAATCAGAGAGATAACAATGACAGCAGCAACAATTAGCACTACTGCTGCAACACACATTCCTATATAAATATACAGTGTAACATCTTCACTGGGTTCTTCCATTGATGGAGGTTTTGATGGGAATAATGATACAAACACTGCAGTATTTCCACTGTTTACTTGTGGTGATGGTGATGATGTAGTCGATGAGAGTGATGATACTAACACTGTGGTATATCGACTATGTACTTCTGTTGATGGAGATGATGGGAGTGATGATACTAACACTGTAGTATATCCATTAATATTGTGTACTTGTGGTGATGGAGATGTTGTCATTGATGGAAGTGATAATGTTACTGCTGCAATGTATATAGATAAAGACAATACCTAACTAATCAGTGTCAGTGGGCTCTCTATGTATGCTCTATATACACAAGGCTAAACACATTTTATATTAAAATATTGAAGGATGTAAGGATAGGAAGCATCTATGCAGCAAAACATGGGATTATGGCAAGCATATAGCATATAACATCTTTTAATAGGCTTCTCCTCATAACAAGGTCACCATATGATTCCTTATCTCAGTTCCATCAGCAAGTTATTATAGGAAACTAAAATAACTACACACAGGCCAAAGTAAACTGGAGTGAGTCAAAGAGGTTAAACTCAGACTGTGTAATTTTGCTGGTACTCTATGCTAAAGTGTATGTTCAGAATAGTAACTGCAAACATGGTTGTATGAAAGCTGTGCCAGAGTTGCTGCATGAACATATATACATTGATAGGCAAGGCTCACACAGTGACACACTTAATCTATGATGCTAAAGTAGTAAGGATAAGAACCCCTTAGTTAAATAACACATCATCATGTTGTAGTGTTTTTTCTTTGTTCAGTTAATTCCTCTGCATCTGCTACTCCATGATATTGTAGTCTGCTCTCCTTTCTTTAATCTTACCCCAGGGAATGCCCTACCACTCTAAAGGCAATATTCTTACCATCGATGTCTCGTATATGAATGACAGCTGTGTTGTATCCCAGAATAATACTGTCATCTACTGGCCCAATGGTCTGAATGAGGGTCAGGGTTATTGTCTCCAACCCTTCACCAGCCACTCCATCATTCAAGAGTGTTATACTGACAGGTGTTGGTTCTCGAAAGAATGTAAAACTGGTACCAGGGAGTGTGTAGTCTTCATTTACTACAAGGAATAAAAGTCACATCAGATTAGGCAGTACAGGACCATTACATGCAATATAGAAAGAGCAAGAAATGTAGGGAAGAAATAGGAGAATTACATGTAGCATTTCCACCAGCCTCAATGTTGAACCCAAATCCTCCAGGAGGACTTCTGCCATTCTTAGTGTGAAAAATGTAGAGAATAATTGTCTCTCCCTCGTCAGCAGTTATGACTGATTGAGGTGAAGCTAAGTCATTGTCTGGAGCAATGTCTTCCACCCATCCATACACTAGAGAGCACAAAATATTACAAACCTGCACTTTTTGTATATAATATTCAACATACCATAACACAGTTGACAGACTTCAACTCCTTCAAGTCGAAAACTTAGAACGCCTTCCCGCACACAACAGTCACGCACTGAGTCCTCATTAAACGTATTGTCACAGTCTATATCCCTAGAACAGAGAATGCCTTGTGCAGAACCTGCACCATTGTGAGTAATAAAAAGTATAAGATATAGCTATAGCGAGCAGTATAGGTACAGTAATCAACCTTGTCGTGTGAAGGTCACCAGAAGCAGGAGAACGACAACGCCGACATTTAGCAGCGACATTGCATCAATGCCTAGCTAGCACCTCTGTACCTACCAATAACCTATAGCTAGAGTGGCTACAGCGGCGGCTATAGTCAGCTAGATGCGCGCGCTGCACTATTGCATTCCTAGTTCTACAGTTGTGTCTAAAAGTCTTAGAAGTGGTTGAAACGCCCCCGCGAGGATATGAAATCTGAGATGTCGCGGCTTCGCCTTAGATGGGCGGAGCCCGTCCTCAGCAGAAAACGGGAGGACGGGTTCCGATTCGTTCTTGCAATAATGATGTAATCCTCATGAATAACATGACAGACAGTTACGTAATCAGCGGTAGCGACCTGGCTTCAGTAAAGTTGCGAGGTGGAGTTGTCTCCGTGAGCTAGATATATTGTCTTCGACCTTACAAATGCCAGTGACAGGCGCTCTCTGACCAATTCCCCGGCCCATCTAGCCTCGCCTGTATACGCAATAAACCAGATACTTTACTAGCCTCGTTCCCAGGCCCTAGCCTCGTTTCCAGGCCTTCCCCGCGAGCGTTTCATTACGCGCTGATTAAACATTGAAAAGTCGGTGAAGGCCTAGGCGCAAACGTCACGTGAGGTAGACGTTAGGTAGACGCCTGGCATTGTGGCACTTTGCGTGTCCGGGTACTACAGACGACCTAATGTAGCAACTCTGGCGTGTGGTGTTTGCTCAAGAGTCGGGAATACATGGATCGTCCGTTGAAGACCATCACTTGCTCCTTAGTACACGCACACGCAAACTGCCACACCGCCAGGCGTCTTCCCAACGTCTACCTCACGTGACGTTTGCGCCAGGCCTTCCCCGACTTTTCAATGTTTAGTCAGCGCATAATGAAACGCTCGCGGGGAAGGCCTGGAACCGAGGCTACCCAGGCCCTATAACCAATTCATTGACTTCGGGCAAACTCAAAAATATTCAATCAAATGGGTAGAGAATCACATACACACATACAAAATCAATAAATACAGAGTAAAAAATAGTCAGTGTTGGTGGAATTCAGCAAAACAGGTGGTTTTACACAGTCTCACTCTGCAGACTCCACATCCAAAGGAGGTGGAGTGTGGTGGGCTTCTCTTTGCCAGCTGGCATTGGCGACACCTACCCCTCTTCAAACCAATATCAGACACTCTCACCAAGTAGCACACTCTCACACTCTGGGCACTATCCACACTTGCACTACATGTACCTGATCTCACTCCCACATTTTCCAACAACTGGTGTACTAGCTCAAGACGAAATCCAAGCAAATCCTTTGGCCTAGTTTTACACCTCTTGCAGTCATGCTTGTAGAGTACATATGAATTATCTATGGCATAGTCAAAAAACTGGAAGAAGAGGCGAAGCCAAAAGCGCTTGGATTTCCTATCAAAACCATATGTTTTCCTAATGTGACCAGTCCTATCAACACCACCCATAAATTTATTGTAGGCTGGCAAAAGTGGAGGCACTGACTGCTTACGTAGAACTCCTTCGGGCTGAACTCGAGCTACTTGGCTATCCATGTGCTCCGGGAATACATTTGTAACAAAACACACCTGACTACGATCTTGAAAAACAAAATAGACCTTATCTCCCACTCTTTCAGACACATAGCAACCTTTAGGAGGCTTAGCCACTTTCAAACTATCTGGAAAGCCTGCAGCACATTTTTTGATAGTACCAGCAAAGAATATCTTGTCTTTGGCCAGCATGTCAACAAGAGGACCACTTGAGTAGAAATTATCACAGTACACAACATGATTAGATCCTACAAAGGGAGCCACAAGGTCCGAGACAACTCTCTTTGCTAAACCTCTCTCGGGAGTCTTCTTCCCCGTTGTAGGATCAGTAGGCTTTCCATTGTACAGTTGAAATGTGCACAGGTAGCCACAGCAGGCACACGAGCAGCACCAAATCTTGAATCCCATCTTTACAGGCTTTTTCGGCATGCACACCTTTCCTCCTACACGTCCCTTGTACTTTACCATAGCCTCATCCACTGACAGCTCCTACCCAGGGCTATAACATGCTAGAAATGTGTGACCGAGAGTCTCTAACACTGGCCGTATTTTACGAGATAAACCACCACTGGCAGGAACAATATCATTATCAACCAGGTGGAGATTGCTCCACAGTGCCCAGAATCTAGTTTGAGACATGTACCGACCCAAGTTTGGTACACCTATGAAGCTGTCCCTACTCCAGTAATTGCTGATTCGAGGCAATCTCTTGATCCCCATCAGAATGGTAATGCCCAGGAACGTCCAAATCTCAGGTAAGCTAACACTTTGCCAACTCGATGCACCCTTTTGGAAAGCATACCTATCAGTTTCTACAGCCATCAACTCACAAAGACTGGCCGGCCAAAGCAACAGCAGATATTCCATTGCATTGCTAACACAGGGGTTAAGGTTGTGTGTGGGACCATGCACACCCAAAAAGTGTGGATAACGCCCTGAGTGGAGAGAAGCATGGAGTGCCGTGCGTTGTGCAAACTTACGCCTCTTAGAGGTAGGTGCCATTCCATCCAGATCCATCTGCTCCATCTCCTCCTCCTCCTCCTCCTCCTCCTCCTCCTCCTCAGAGTCATCACAACTGTCAGATGTCACTGCAAAAAAAGCACACTAATTAAATTAGCAGGCCACACCTACATGTACACGTACACTAGCCCACAGCAATATAAATGTGGGCTCAAACACCCACACTGGCACCATACACCCCACACTAATTAAATTAGCTTGCTACACCCCTCACTGGTCTAGTACGGCGGCGCTAGGGCAAATCCCACAAGGTTAGGGCTAGTACGGCGGTGCTAGGGCAAATCCCACAAGGTTAGGGCTAGTACGGCGGTGCTAGGGCAAATCCCACAAGGCTAGGGCTAGTACGGCGGTGCTAGGGCAAATCCCACAAGAAACGAGCTAAACACTAAGGCTAGGGCTAGTACAGCTAGGGCAAATCCCACAAGGCTAGGGCTAGTACGGCGGTGCTAGGGCAAATCCCACAAGAAACGAGCTAAACACTAAGGCTAGGGCTAGTACAGCTAGGGCAAATCCCACAAGGCTAGGGCTAGTACGGCGGTGCTAGGGCAAATCCCACAAGAAACGAGCTAAACACTAAGGCTAGGGCTAGTACAGCTAGGGCAAATCCCACAAGGCTAGGGCTAGTACGGCGCTAGGGCAAATCCCGCAAGAAACGAGCTAAAAACTAGGGCTAGGGCTAGTACAGCTAGGGCAAATCCCACAAGAAACGAGCTAAAAACTAAGGCTAGGGCTAGTACAGCTAGGGCAAATCCCACAAGGCTAGGGCTAGTACGGCGGTGCTAGGGCAAATCCCACAAGAAACAAGCTAAACACTAAGGCTAGGGCTAGTACAGCTAGGGCAAATCCCACAAGGCTAGGGCTAGTACGGCGCTAGGGCAAATCCCGCAAGAAACGAGCTAAAAACTAGGGCTAGGGCTAGTACAGCTAGGGCAAATCCCACAAGAAACGAGCTAAAAACTAAGGCTAGGGCTAGTACAGCTAGGGCAAATCCCACAAGGCTAGGGCTAGTCCAGCTAGGGCAAATCCCACAAGAAATGAGCTAAAAACTAAGGCTAGGGCTAGTACAGCTAGGGCAAATCCCACAAGGCTAGGGCTAGTCCAGCTAGGGCAAATCCCACAAGAAACGAGCTAAACACTAAGGCTAGGGCTAGTACAGCTAGGGCAAATCCCACAAGGCTAGGGCTAGTACGGCGGTGCTAGGGCAAATCCCACAAGAAACGAGCTAAACACTAAGGCTAGGGCTAGTACAGCTAGGGCAAATCCCACAAGGCTAGGGCTAGTACGGCGGTGCTAGGGCAAATCCCACAAGAAACGAGCTAAACACTAAGGCTAGGGCTAGTACAGCTAGGGCAAATCCCACAAGGCTAGGGCTAGTACGGCGCTAGGGCAAATCCCACAAGAAACGAGCTAAAAACTAGGGCTAGGGCTAGTACAGCTAGGGCAAATCCCACAAGAAACGAGCTAAAAACTAAGGCTAGGGCTAGTACAGCTAGGGCAAATCCCACAAGGCTAGGGCTAGTCCAGCTAGGGCAAATCCCACAAGAAATGAGCTAAAAACTAAGGCTAGGGCTAGTACAGCTAGGGCAAATCCCACAAGGCTAGGGCTAGTACGGCGGTGCTAGGGCAAATCCCACAAGAAATGAGCTAAAAACTAAGGCTAGGGCTAGTCCAGCTAGGGCAAATCCCACAAGAAATGAGCTAAAAACTAAGGCTAGGGCTAGTACAGCTAGGGCAAATCCCACAAGGCTAGGGCTAGTACGGCGGTGCTAGGGCAAATCCCACAAGAAATGAGCCAAAAACTAAGGCTAGGGCTAGTACAGCTAGGGCAAATCCCACAAGAAATGAGCTAAAAACTAAGGCTAGGGCTAGTACAGCTAGGGCAAATCCCACAAGGCTAGGGCTAGTACGGCGGTGCTAGGGCAAATCCCACAAGAAATGAGCTAAACACTAAGGCTAGGGCTAGTACAGCTAGGGCAAATCCCACAAGAAACGAACTAAAAACTAAGGCTAGGGCTAGTACAGCTAGGGCCAGTACAGCTAGGGCAAATTCCACAAGAAACACTAAGGCTAGGGCCAGTTCCATAAGAAACACGAGCTAGGGCTGAAATAACGCTTTCTCACCCTCACAGATACACACATCTACCCCATAACGGAGAGAGTATCCTAAACTCACCGCTTTCTTCCTCCAAATACTCGACGAGACCGTCCACCTCCTCATCAGATTCCACCGCCAACGATTCTTCCGAAATTTGGTAGTCCAGTCCGTCCTCGTCTTCTTTTCCTTCCATCCTCGCCGAATCCACCGTCTCTGCTACCTCAAAGTCCGCGAAATCCATGTTTTCAACTAGAGCCATCTGGAGGATAACCCTTTCAATTGAGTTCTGAGCCAGAACGAGTGCAAACGTGACACGGAGCTCCTCATATCTCCGCTCACGTCCGCGTCACCCGTCGTCGCTACGGGCAACCCGTAGCGTCATCTTGACCACACCCCTCCATTTGAAAATCTCCGCTTTTCCCCGGATCCTGGCCGATTCATTCGGCCGGCTAGTGTCAAACGGTCACCGCCTGGTCCTCTAGCCTTGCTTAGTGCCTTCAACAGTTTATCACACTGCTGCTAGGCTTTTTTGCTTTTTTTTTTTTTTTTTTTTTTTTTTTAAGTACTGAAAGTATAGATGAAAGCTACTTCAAAGCTCCGACCGCCACTTCCAAGTGCCGACCGACCACTTCTGAGAGTGCGTGGGAGGTTTTTATCAGATAATGCCGACATGCCGACAATGAATATGCAAATCAGTTCAATATTACATGTATTTTACGCTATTTCCAAAAGTGCGCAAAATTGCGCACTTTTGTAAGCGAAAGGGATATAGAGGGCCTGGTACACACTGCCTGCGCATGCGCCGGGTCTCTATGGTAACACATTACGATAACGTACAAGTACAGCGGGTTTTTGTAATCTTGCACAATCTCGTGCGTAGAGCGTCATACCCACTTTCCTTTGATGTTTCATAGTGCGCATGTTCAGATTTCAAATTACAATGGAAAATGAGCGCATGCGCGTGTCGGTTTACGCTTTCCAGATTGCAAGATCACAAAAAAACAGCTGTACTAGCTCAGGAGCGTCCGTTCGTCCTGAAAAGGATATCACGTACTCAACGGGCAACGAAAGTCAACAAATTTGTGTGGATTTCTCTGAAGCCACTCCGTTGCAGAGATACACCGCTTCCTGCATTGTATGGCTATCCGTGTAGTCGGCCATTTTGGAAACCGCGCATGCGCATTATTAGCATTTTCAAGGAATCGCGCATGCGCAGTGCCGAGGGTTCTGCACTTTAGAGTGCTTTCATTACTGATTGAGTGATCCAATTAGAACATAATTCTACTACTGTGCTTTATAGTATGCTTATGTTTAGCATTTCTGTATATTTTTTACATAGCCTAAACCTGCTGTATAAATACCCTGAAATGTAAACTTCAAGAGATTGTAGATTGATATAAAATGCCTTTGTACAGGCATCATCTAATTTGTGTGCCTCGCCGCGCATGCGCAGCGAGGGTTACTGTAGTTGGGTCTGTCTGTCTGTGTGAACTAGCCTAGTTTCTCGAATGTTAATTCCTGACCAAAACGATAAACATACCTAAAGGGCGATGCAGATCAGATGATTTGTGGGAATTTCGCTATAAAACGTTTCATTTAAAACTTATGGCCTTTATATTCTTACCTACAGCGATATTGCAGCAGTATTCTGCGCAACTTTTCGACGACAGAGCTTTCTAAAGCAAAGGCTAACAGTAAGCTAAACGCTACGACTCAATGTATTAAAGGCAGCGAGCTTCTTTCCGTCTTTTGTCCACAAATCTTCCGTATACTTCCCGTTAGACGCGTTTGAGTAGCGCGTGCGCTTTTTCAAAGATTCGCGTATCTACAAGAAGTAGATGAGTAAATACATTAACACAAAAACAATGTTAGGTAAGCTAAGTCCAGTGATGCTGTGAAAAAAGGATGCTGCAATGATGAAGGTGATGAAGGTGTCATCACAGAAAAACTACAGACTAGTCTAAGAGAGAAGGCATAATATGAGACAAGAATAATAGAATATTATACAGCAACACTCCATAAGGAGGTACATTTGGACAAAACCAAACACTTACTAAAACAGAGTCCGAGTCCGAGTCCGAGTCTGCTTCAATGAGAGAGTCTATGAAATATGGTCACAAGAAAAATCCCCAATGAGATCTGGATACTGTGTACATCCTCAAAGCAACTTGTTTCTGCTATTTCTTGAGATCCATACTGAGTACAGGTAAAACAGGATTTAGGTCGAGACAGTTCTTTGAGAAGTTTCTGAAGAGTTCTAGTTCCCTTTACACCTTTGTCGAGTGTGATGTCCCACAGACTCCTGGAGGTATATTTGGCAACTTGAGCAACAAGGAAACTGGAGGATTTATCTATGATTGAAGTGGATATTAAGACATTGAAGTCTTGTCTAAGGATGTTATTCGGGCAGTATTTATTTTCTCTTGAATATCTGTTTGACTAACAGCTAGACTATATATTCCGATCTACTGATGTTATTCTTCATAGATTTCACAATATTTACAGCACAACCAGGGTCTGAGAGACAGGAGGCAAGGACATCGATGCCCAAGCAGGACTCAAGCATTCTACACTGTTGAAAAATAGATGAATCATACACATCATCAATGGCTAATGCTGCTTAAAGTGTTGTTTGGAGAACTGAGGAGTTTAACCAGAAAAGTTAGCTTTCTGTGTAGTATTCTAGTAGAAACAGAAGGCCAGTGTAGACCAATACAGACAGAATTATTGGAGTATAACTTTCGCAGGTGTAACATGCGACGCCCAATTTCACACTAGAAAGTTTCCAGGGCTTTGAGGCAGCTAGAGTCCAGAATCCAGGTTTCACAGCTATATATATTATTTCAGTTGCACTGAGGGTTTACACTTTAGTACTTTGTGTGTGTATATGTGTGTGGCTAGTCTATAGGTACATGTGATATCTTTCACTCAATGTTTATCAGAGGCAGAGAACCTGGGGGGCAGGGGGGGCTTGAGCCCCCCCACTTTTTGATAAGGGGGGGCTGAGCCCCCCCAAAATTGGAGGTTGTCATGAAGAATGTAATAGCCTATGCCGGATGTATTCAGAATGAATGTAACAGCCCCACCACTTCATGAATGCTGAGCCCCCCCCCCCCCCCCAGTTTTGACATGCTGTCTTTATAGTCATTAGAGAATACCAATATATATGGCTTATGTATCAGCAATTTATGAATAAAAATGAGAAGATGAACAAATCGGGGGAGGGGGGGGGGACCCTATTAACCTCAGGAAAAGAATGATATAAACCTGACTGTTGCAATTGACTTGAACTAGTTATAGTGCAGTGAATGTGTATTATACAGTAATACTAGTGTATAATTGCACAGTCACTGCACTATAGCTATATAATTACAGTGAAACCTTGGCTAGCATGGAGAACATTAATTCCTGTATTTCTGAGAGAAAACTACATAGCCCAAAACTACATAGATATTTTTACGTACGATTGGAAATGCATTCTGGTACACTAGTGATCAGATGCACTAGAGACAATTGCAAGAGGCCGAGGGATCTTACAGTAAGGCACATATTTTTGATGATCACAATAGGGAAAAGCCAAGTCTACCTCAAAGCCCAGTCAGTTGATAGTTGAGCAATAGGGTTGGTTCCACTTCATTATCAGAATTGATGCAAGGTATTGTATACCTACTCCTCCAGTGAGGGAAAATACCAACAGTGTGAATGAATATATAGTGCTCAATTTCTCTAATATGCATTATCTTTATTATTGGCTTGCATGTGCTAAATAGTCTTTCCCTAGGGTGTACTTACTTTGTATGAGTACTTACTTATTATTCATCTAGACAGGCAGTAAATGTGAAAATAAAGAAATTACCAGCTGTACACTATACACATTACATGATACAATTATAAGAAGTTAACAAATTAGTGATGCAACATTCCATAGGCCTGATTGTTAAACACAGGGACGTTATCAGTAGTTACATAGGCCTCATTTGCAGAAGTAGAAATGGCAATGTCATTGTTAACAGTGGTAGAAACATATTCATATGCCTTCTTTTTCTTTAAAGGTAGTTGTGCCATAGGTAATATTTTCTTTGAACTCCATCCTATCCTTAACCTTGTTTGTACCATATGCAACATTGTCAGCTACATTCACAATATGCATTTTTAGTTTGTTCTGTCTCTTCCTCAGATAGACAATCAGAGAGATAACAATGACAGCAGCAACAATTAGCACTACTGCTGCAACACATATTCCTATATAAATATACAATGTAGCATCTTCACTGGGTTCTTCCATTGATGGAGGTGTTGATGGGAATGATGATACTAACACTGTAGTAGTATATCCACTGTATATTTGTGTTGATGAAGATGATATCATTGATGGAAGTGGTGATGCTAACACTGTAGTAGTATATCCACTGTATATTTGTGTTGATGAAGATGATATCATTGATGGGAGTGATGATACTACTGCAATGAAGATATATAGGCAGTACTTAACTAATCAGAGAGTCAGTAGACTCTCTATGTAGGGATGGTACCTACACGCCCATTAGCCACAAGCAAAATGGCTTGAAACTTCCCAAATGGTGCAGTTCTAAGCCTTTTAGACACATACGTATGTCTCTACTAGTGGTACTGTAATCCAACAATACTCTTCGAGTACGAATATAGTCACTTCTACATCTTCTTCAGTAGCTACTATACTGATAGTTAGCACAAAATTGGTCTGCGATACTCACCTTCACTTTAACAACTGCTTTCTAGTCTATGTATATATACTAGCGTAAACTGGGTATGTATACTAAGAGGCAGAGACAGCATGTCAAAAGTGGGGGGGTCGGCATTCATAAAGTAGGGGGTGATTTACATTCATTCTGAATAGGCTATTAGTATTTAATATGTTCTTCATGACAACCTCCAAACCTTCTAGAAGACAGGATGCAGAAGTCACTGACAATTACTAGCTATTCTCATCATATTATAGAGCCAGCTATCGAATGCACATGTATGCGTATCTGTGTGTGTTTGTGTGATGCCTTTTCTCAAAAGCAATAACTATGTACCAATAGTTATGCAACAATAATACCACTGGGGAAAGGCGGTGTTCCCAACAAGGGGAGAGCCTCCCCAGAGAGGCTCCTAACCACTATTTTGGAGTGGGTTCCTTATACAGCTCCAGTCTTGACAGTCTCCAAAATTTGCACGTGGGTGTCTGAGGTAAGGGCTTGGAGGTAGCCATATGCATGCACAAACACCAGTCGAATAAATATAAATCAGATAGAAATTATTATTGTACCATGCCATCATCACCTACTTTGCGGCATAGATACTTCGTTGTATATACTTTGGCACTTACATCCCTACATCACTTATGAAAAATGTTGCACTGATTTTTCATTGAAAATTGATCTGAATTTGCTAATTAATTATTAACCCTCGGCGCGCATGCGCAGGAGGGTTACGGTAGTTGGGTCTGTGTGTGTGTGTGTGTTTGTGTGTCTGTCTGTCTGTCTGTCTGTTAAGTCACATCTCACCTCTGGAGCGTTTATTCGTCCTGAAAATACTGTCACGTACTTAGCGGGCAACGGAGGTCAAAAAATTTGTGGGGTTTTCTTTGAAACCGCTCCGTTCAAGAGTTATGGCGTGAAACGCAAGCGAAAGAGCCAATATGCTAATTAGATCTAGCCTACTCTGGCTTACCCACGATCAGGTATTCCTGTTCGATGTACAGCGAAGCACCAGCGGTTACTGCATGAGAGAGTACAAGTATGCGTATTGCTCTGGTCAAAACTATAGCGCTTCCAGCAGTGTACAGAGCCAACCTTGAGTTTCAATCGCACGTGCCTTTCCAGCATTCGCGCACGCGCGTTATGCGTGCGCTTTCAAGGATTCGCGCACGCGCGGACGCCGAGGGTTCTGCACTTTAGTGCATTCATTGATGTATATATAAAGCCATATAAATACACCACTACTTTGTATTCTAGAATTAAGAATAGGTAACTAAGTATAATCTACCAACAAAATTGGTATGTGTAACAACAATAGCATGCTCCATACAGTGGAAACTTACTGTCATCATTGTCTTTTATGTTGATAGTTGCAACTGTGTCCACTGTAGCTGTTGGAAGGAATCCTGGTTTACTAACACTCACACTGAACTGCTCAGACGACTCAATTCTCATGTCACCAATAATAGTTACAGAAACATTTATAGTTGATGCAGTAGGAGGGAAGACAACAGATGAAGATGGAATAGAAAAGTCCTCATCTCCTGCTGTATTGCTAATCCCTTCAATTCTAAGTGTGTAGGTCTCCTCCGACTCACGAGATTTATTGAGGACCAGGTTGTATGTGAAGTCTGTGTCACCTTCTTCCACATTATGACTTGACTCCACAAATTGAATAACCAAATCTATAAATAGAGAACGAATTCTAGATATGTAGGTACTTAAATGTATTGTGTGCACATAAAGTGAAACATCATTAGTATAGATGTTGGGGCTGAATGAAAGGATAAGCTGACAGTGAGATAGAATTGCTGATGACCTACAATGGATCAGTATTCTACTCATCACTATTTGCTGTCCTAGCAACAGTACACAGGCCTGCATATAGAAACTTGTCAGGAGGAGGAAAAATATTGAGTTTAAGATTTTGACAACCATCTAATTTCCCCAGGGGATGAGGTTAATGCCCTCTCAAATTAAACCTTGGACTATAGTTATGTACACTTACTTTCATTATCTACAATAATCAATAATGTAGTGTTTTTGCCTCCTATCTGAGCTCCCATGGAATCTCCACTGATACCTAGAACTCCAACAAAGTATTGTTCTAAATTCTCCTTAATCTCATCATCAACTATGGGTATGAGAACTTCAGTTGGGCCATTTCCAGCAGGAACTTCCACTGTTATAACATCAGTGATGTAATCCTCACCAGCTGTATATGTGATTATATACAACAATCATCAGGGTCCCATCTGCATCTCTAATAAAATGATCGTGATAGTTAAAGCAGGTGGTCATATGTATAACAAGAGTAAAAGCATAGGGATGCCAGTACCAAAAATCAGTGAGAAACAACTTCTTGACCTTGCAGTCTTGAGCTCCTCAATTTTCATTGGGGTTTAACTACATGCAAGTGCTATTATTAATGGTTTATAGTAGCTGTACTCATCCCAACAAAGATTCTTGCACTGTGTATAGCCAATCAAGGCAAATAATTGTGCTAGACCATTTGAACTATTAGAAGGAGAAATTGGGTTTAGAAATTTCGCATATGTCAGTGTATTTTACTAAGTTTTATCATGTTTAGAGACATTCGTAAGCCATGTTATGTGTCTAGAAGGGCTTAGAGCTGCTCCATTTGCCGTTACATTTGTTAAGCTAATAAACATGGGCGCCACCCCTACACAGAGAGTCTACTGACTCTCTGATAATGAGCCAAATGCTTTAGAAGATACCTCACGTAATATAAAGGAAGGAAGCACACATACGTACGAGTAGCAATGTTGGGACTGTTGGGATCAAAGTCTGTAACATCAAATCCAAAGTCATCAGAGTATTCAGTGGGAGTGATTGTCAGATTGATTGGAACAGCAGTTGCAACACTTTGTACCACACGTACATTGATAACACCAGTTTCCTCACTACCATCTTTATCCGTATCACTGAATTCAAACACTACAACTATAGATACATGTCCATAGTGTATGTGTGGGGGGAGAGTATAGATAATGATATAGTCATTACAAGATATTGTACATGATCGTGATGGTACATCTATTGTTCTGTGTAGTTGCATAAAACCTATGAATACTGACCTCATACAAAGTTACGGAATATCGAGAATCTCAACACAAATTTTAGTAATGGAATGACAATATCATGCTCAGGACTGCATTGAATGTATGAAATACAATAGGTTGGGATAGGGTTAGAAAAACTGAGCCCTGTTAGTATGTGATCCCTTATTGTAGACACATATATGCTTGTAATACATATTTGGGACATCACTTATCCTTGGAGGGCGTCCTGTTTAGAGGGGTTTCCCCATGGAGATACATACCATCACCATCATTAATGATGACAGTGAGTGAAACATTCTGAAACATGACATTAGATGGACCACTCAGGCTCAGAGTCAACATTTCCTGGCCCTCTAGTCCCAGATCATCAGCTACAGCAGTGAAGTTTATACAAGGTTCAGGGTTAACAGAAGTAAGAGTCACTTGCTGAGTATTCAAAAATAAATCTGCAAAGAAATGTAAACAAATAATTAAGAAGCTTTCTTTTAACCTATCAGTATAATAATGCATCATTCTTTCTAAATGCATGCCTTACTGACATGTACAACTGATAGATCTACATGGCATTGTCCTTGTATATAGTATTCATGTGTTACAAGCACCTTGTACTAATGCACAAACCTCACCATCTGCTCCTGCACTGCCTTCAATAAGTGTGACATTGATAACAGTATCATTGAACACTGTTCCCACTGTATTGAGGCACATCGTTCCTGGGCTACCCTCTAGCAGAGTAATCTCATTAGCTTGAAATCCAGTATCAACAGTTACTGTGTGCAAAACACCATATTAATATCACTTAATCAAGCAAGGTAGAGATAACCTATATACAACAACTGATCTACTACGCTAGATCAACTACAGTGGAACCTCTGAACAAGGGACACTTTGGGACCATCCCTTTTGTCCCTTGTAGAGAGGTTGTCCCTACTCAGAGGTTTATATTTTTCCTTTATAATTCCCTCTCAGCTCTCCTATGATTATTTGATCAATAATGTGATAATTGACATATAACAGTTACAGTATAAGCTGTATGACAATTACATTTTCTATGATGTGACTATGCATCACAACGGCCTAGGGGACTATGGACTGGTACCATCAGATGACTATGGACTGGTACCATCAGATGACTATGGACTGGTACCATCAGATGACTGTATTACTTGTCGAGCGGAGCGAGCCTACCTAGTCATGTCAACGGGCCGATTTTTCTGTATACTAGTGTAAAAACATTGTTGAAGGATGTAGGGATTGAAGTGCCAAAAAGTATAGAAACAAGGTCAAAGTGCAGCATGCATGCCGACAAAGGCAGGGGATGATAGCATGCAACAATCATAACATGCATAACCCCTTTTAGTATTTACGGATGTAGGGATATGGTTGGCTATGAGATACAGTCATGGGTATTAAACCACTGCAAGATGTACTGGACATTACACATGAAATATCTGGTCTGATAAAGCTTTCTCCAAAGCGTGATAATACATTTAATTGTATTAAGAAAGAACTTGCACCAGATACCCCTGGTTTTCGAGTACTATGTCCCATGCGCTGGACTGTTAGAGCTAACAGTTTAAAAGTGTGTTAGATATCTATGCAGTATTGCAGACCTTTTGGGAGGAGCGTTTGGAGGAGCCATTGCAATCAGATATCAATGCTAGAATTATTGGTGTACAAGCACAAATGAAATTATTTCACTTTTTTATGGTTTGTCATTGTGCTTCTTAATTCTTAAGCACACAGATAATCTTTCTTGTGTATTACAAGGAGCAAATGTGTCTGCTTCAGAAGGTCAAGTTTTAGCTTCAATGACTCTAGAAACAATACAGTCATTACGAAGTGATGACAACTGCAGGCCCTTTTGGGATTACGTCTGTAAAAATGCATCCAACTTGAAGTAGGAGAACCTCTCTTACCTAGCAGGTGTAAAAGGCCACTTAGATATGAGGAAGGGCTTTCCTCTTGTCACTATCCGGACACACCAGAATCATTTTATAAGCAAATTTATTATGAATGCATTGATTCAATTGTTAATTTGATCAGCCTGGATATAAAACGTATCAATAGATGGAACAGTTGCTAGTAAATGCTGTTCGTGCTCAAGACTACCAAGCTCAACTCACTGCTGTCATTGAGACATATGGAGCTGATTTTGATGCTGCAAGAATTGAAGTTCAACTGGATACATTGCATACCCACCTGAAAGAAGTGAAAGATATAAATTTGCTCGATATCATTAAGTATATAAAATCACTTTCTCCCACACTGAAGTCATTCTTTAGTGAAATAATTACACTTGTAACCTTGATTTTGGTCATGCCAGCTACCAACGCTTTATCAGAGCGTTCATTTTCTCAACTTCAAAGAATTAAAACATATTTAAGAACAACAATGTCTCAGGAAAGACTCAATCATCTAAATGCATACCAAGAGGAACTTGACAGTGTTAATTTAGTAGATGTTGCCAAAGAGTTTATTTGTAATGAGCATAGAGAAAGAGTATTTGGACGTTATTAAGTGTCATTATTAAGCATCATCACATCATTATACATGGATATTGTGTCATGATCATCACTGCCTATGGCAACTGATATCAAAATAATTGCACTAGATATTAAGCTCTCAGAGTGCCGAGGAGGGGGTGGGGGGCATGCTCATAGATGGCACAGCACTACACTTGCATGCTTTGTGATACATTTTACTGCCACCTATGGCCTCACCACTATAAAAATGCTTCCTATACGCCCATGCCTTGTGTAGTTCCACCAGCAAGTTGTCATACACTAAAATCAATTTTGTCATAATAACAATATTGTTTGTTGCATGAGTTTTATCCCATATATACATCAGTTCATCATGTGATACTACAATATTGTACTCCCTAGACAATGACTATTCCTTACATGTGTGAGTCACATGTGTAGGATAGTGGACTACTCTATCACACTCACACATGTAAGGAATAGTCATTGTCTAGGGAGTACAATATTGTAGTATCACATGATGAACTGATGTATGTATGGGATGAAACTCATGCAACAAACAATTTTGCTATTATGACAAAACTGATTTTACACTGTAGGGGCTAAATAATTACTAGGCAAGTTAATGTAAATCCATTACCACTTTTACAGTAAACTATGGAGTGACTACTTAGCATTATAGGGTAAGTGTGTCACTGCAAAGAAAAAGAAGAAGAGGATAAAGAAGAACATGGCAAAATATGGAAATCATTTTTCGGATATTATGTATATCTAAAAACACAGATCAGTTTTTTGCATACAGCTAGTTGTTTGTCATGTGATCTGTACCCTGACATCTCAGCGAGCATGTGCATGAGGAATACTGTAGTCTGTCTGTGTATCCAGTCTCAGACTGTGTATTTTTGCTGGTACTCTATGCTAAAGTGTATATGTTCTAACTGCAAACGTGGTTGTATAAAAGCTGTACCTGAGCTGCTGCATGGAAGTATACAGGTAGTATTTGATAGGCAAGGCTCTCTGAGTGACACACTTTATATATGATGCTAAGTAGTAAGGATAAGAACCTCTAGTTGTTTTCTTTGTTCAGTTAATTCCCTGCATCTGCTACTCTGTGATATTGTAGTCTGCTCTCCTTCCTTTTCTCACCCCAGGCAATGCCCTACCACTCTAAAGATAATATTCTTACCATCAATGTCCCGTATATGAATGACAGTTGTGTTGTATCCCAGAATAATATTATCATATTCTGTCCCAAAGGTCTTAATGAGGGTCAGGGTTATTGTTTCCAACCCTTCACTACCCACTCCATCTTTCTTTAGTGTTATACTGACAGGTGTTGGTTCTTGAAAGAATGTAAAACTGGTACCAGGGAGTGTGTAGTCTTCATTCACTACAAGGAATAAGAGTTCACATCAGATTAGGCAGTACAGTACCATTAGGTGCAATGTTTGCAAGATTACTAAGAGCAAGAAATGTAGGGAAGAAATACAAAGTTTGGGAACTGAGAAGAATTACATGTAGCATTTCCGCCAGCCTCAATGTTGAATGCAAATCCTCCAGGAGGTCTTCTACCATTCTTAGTGTGAAAAATATGGAGAATGATTGTCTCTCCCTCGTCAGCAGTTATAACTGATTGAGGTGAAGCTGAGTCATTGTCTGCAGTAATGTCTTCCACCCATCCATACACTAGAGAGCACAAAATATTACATACATGCACTTTTTGCATATAATATTCAACATACCATAACACAGTCGACAGACTTCTTCCCCTTCAATTATGCGACTTAGAACGCCTTCCTCCAAACAACAGTTACCCATTGAGTCCTCATTAAACATATTGTCACAGTATATATTCCTAGAACAGAGAATGTCCTGTGCAGAACCTGCACCATTGTGAGTAATAAAAAGATACAGTGAGCAGTATAGGTACAATGTCATTAATTAACCTTGTCGTGTGAAGGTCACCAGAAGCAGGAGAACGACCAAGCCGACATTTAGCAGCGACATTGCATCAATGCCTAGCTAGCACCTACCTACCAATAACCTATAGCTAGAGTGGCTACAGCAGCCGCTATAGTCAGCTAGATGCGCGCGCTGCACTATTGCATTCCAAGCTCTATAGTCATGTCTAAAGGTCTTAGAAGTGGTTGACGAGTATTTTCAACGCCCCCGCGAGGATATGAATCAGTATTGTAATCCGGGATGTCGCGGCTTCGCCTGTGTACACAATAAACGAGATACTTTACATGTAGGTCTGCCACCACCTGTCCGTTTGTGCAAGGCCATACATTATCTCCTGGCCACAAAATAACACTGACAGATGTTTAGTCTCGCTGTGCATCTCACAGTTCGCGCATGCGCATTAGAGTTGCCCTCGGCGCGCATGCGCAGCGAAGGTTACGTCTGTCTGTCTTTCCGTTACACCGGATTTCAGGTCCGTTGTCGTTCGTTTTTCCAGTGACGGCTGCACATGCGCATTAGGCTGACCGTATTTGCTCTCATGTAGGCAGATATAGCATAGTGTGTCAGTCAGAGTATACTGTAAAACGGCTACTCAACTTCCTAAGGGGGATTCACCAAAAATAGGAACAAGATTGTAATAACCCGAGTGGTGCACAGTGAACAACTGATTATGATATGACCATACACAACTTCTGTATATAGTTTGGAGTTCAGAGCTCATGCTACCACAAAGATGAATTACAATTCATGTATGCAGACAAGGGATAATTGCATGCAACAATAACAACATGTGTAACAACCCCATGAAATAAAATGTAGGGAGGGGAAGAAGAAGTAATAGAAAGAAAAGAAAGGAACCCAGAAAACTTCACCCCAAACAATACACACAAGACCTACAACATATGATATACATAGACTGCATTTACAGGTACACACAACTGGTTATATATAACTGCAAAAAATGGGTGGTTGTTTTAAACATTAAGGTGTGGTTACCTCAGTTACAACATAGGTATTTTGTAACTACAACCTCCCAAGAGGTATGTAAGATATCCATAAGGAATGATATCTGTGTATCGCATGTGACAATGATACTTCTTGTGATAATACCTTATCTCACAGGGAACACCTACACAGCCCTTGTAACTATACTTCTGTAATGGAAGAGTAGCTCCTATTCATGTATGCAATCAGATAAATTGATGTTTACATATCTTTTGAATACCAAGACAGTTTATAGTCATGTAATGCAACTGAGGCAACCGCACACACTGCTCAAAACAACCACCTATTTTTTGCAGTGTTAACATAGGTGGCACCATCAGTGTTGCTTTCCAGTAAAGGAGTCTGAGGAGCCTTTCACTTTTGTACAAATAGACTCTGAAAGAGTTTCACAGAATATATACTATATACACTGCAAAAAATCAGTGGTTGCAGGTGGTTACCTCAGTTGCAAAATATTGACTACAAACTGTCATGAGACGTGTAGGATATATCCCTTAAGGAATGCCCCTGTATATTTCAAGAGACAGTAAGTCTCCTTGCATGTGATAGTACCTTATCTCTCAGGAGATCTCACATAGCTACATAATCCACTGTACTGTAAATGCTGATTTAAAATGTCAATCTTTAATGTATGCCACATTCCTCCACAATGTATTTATATCCCTTAGGAACTTCATACATTCTTTGAACATCAAGGGAGGTTATAGTCATGCATTTAGAATAATTATGATGCAACTGAGATAACCACACACACTTGGCAAAACAACAACTTACTTTTTGCAGTGATATAAGTCTAGATATTAAGGCATTTTGCTCGTACCAAGTGCTTAAGCAATGAGGAGGAAGAAATGGGTTTCTTTCCCTTGAGATGACCATATATTTACATTTGGCTATGTTTAGTGTTGATTGGACAAAACAGCAAAAAATCATTGAAAAAATTTTATATACATATAAAGTACACATTGATTGCCTTCTGAGAGTGGAAGATGTGCTACACTATGCATCTAGGAACTGTTCAACAGAAGTGGGTCGAGCACCGATCCCTGAGGTACATCAGAAAGGACAGCTTTGGGTTCTGAGGTCTTCCTGTTGACCACCACCCTCTAGCCAGAGATCCAGTTGAGCACATGTAGACCTAAACCAGTTTGCTGTAATTTTACTACTAGATTTTGATGGGGAACAGAATCAAATGTCTTGCGTAAGTCAAAAAAGACTGCACCAATTTCACTGTCTTCCTCAAGAATTCTCAGCCAGTTGTGTGTATTTGCCAGTGGTAAATGAAACAGTTGATTTTCCAGTTAAGTCAACTGCAGCAGCTGTATGGTGATTTAGAGAATGTGTGACAGATCTTGCACCCCTAAGGCACATACCGTAATAGGGAAAAGCCAAGTCTATATCGGAGCCAGTTGATAATTGAGCAATAGGGTTGGTTCCACTTATGAGATAGCATTGATGCAAGGCATTGTAGAATACAGACACATCAGGGGCCTACACTCCTCCAGTGAGGGAAAATACCGACGTTGTGAATGAATAGTGCTCGATTTCTCTAAGGCTTCTCCTAGGGTGTACTTACTTTGTATTTGTACTTCCAACTACTTCATCTAAACAGGTGACAAATGTAGAATGGGAGAACCCATAATATTATTATGTAAAGAAATCACCAGCTGTACACTATAAATGTTATATAATAAGGCATTAATAAAATTAGCTATAGTGATACACCATTCCATGGGCTTGGATGTTAAACACAGGGACGAGTTGCATAGGCCTCATTTGCAGAAATAGTAATGTCAATGTCATTTTTAACCATGGTAGAAACACATTCATATGAATTTTCTTTTCCTTTGAAGGTAGTTGTGCCATAATCGTTTTCACTCAACTCCATCCCACTCTTGCTTTTACAATATGCAACTGTTACATTGTCAGCTACATTCACCATTTTTTGTCTCTTTTTCAGACATACAATCAGAGAGATAACAATGACAGTAGCAACAATTAGCACTACTGCTGCACCACTCATTCCTATATAAATATACAGTGTAACATCTTCACTGGGTTCTTCCATTGATGGAGGTATTGATGGGAATAATGATACAAACACTGTAGTATATCCACTGTTTACTTGTGGTGATGGTGATGATGTAGTTGATGAGAGTGATGATACTAACACTGTGGTATATCGACTGTGTACTTCTGTTGATGGAGATGATGGGAGTGATGATACTAACACTGTAGTATATCCATTAATATTGTGTACTTGTGGTGATGGAGATGTTGTCATTGATGGAAGTGATAATGTTACTGCTGCAATGTATATAGATAAAGACAATACCTAACTAATCAGTGTCAGTGGGCTCTCTATGTAAGGGATATGCTGTATATACACAAGGCTAAACACATTTTATATTAAAATATTGAAGGATGTAGGGATAGGAAGCATCTATGCAGCAAAACATGGGATTATGGCAAGCATATAGCATATAACATCTTTTAATAGGCTTCTCCTCATAATAAGGCCACCATATGATTCCTTATTATAGACACATATGACATTGTGCTTGTAGATGTCCTGATTATATGTTTTGCCATCATCACCTACTTTGCGGCATAGATACTTCGTTGTATATACTTTGGCACTTACATCCCTACATCATTAATGAAAAATGTTGCACTGATTTTTCATTGAAAATTGATCTGAATTTGCTAATTAATTATTCATTGATGGGGTGGTGTCCCCGCAAGGGGACACCACCCCATGGCGTGGCGACGCTCCCGACCACTTTCTCCGGAGTGGCCTGCTGCGGCTCCTGTCCTCGCAGTCTCCGAGACTTGCGCGTGGGTCTCTGAGGTAGAGGCTCGGAGGTAGCCATGCGCAAAAACACCAGTCGAATAAGAGTAATACTTCCCTAGTACTTTCGGTGATCGGTGACCTTCTTCGGGGGAATGACTGGTGATACAAAAACTAGTGTTTATATACTAAAAGGTTAAGCTTCGCAGGACAAAATGCGTTGCGCGCGTGAGTGCTGTATACGGGATAGGCGGTGTGCGGACAAAGGCTCGGTTGTCAGGGTAGAGCGGGAGCATTCCACTCCTACTTCACCTAGGCAACGTCTAGGGCTATGCCATGCGCAGTGTGCAGTGACGCTGTGGAGGGATGGCAGGGGGTGAAATACACATTATTATGATGTAGAGTCAGTGTCTGTGGGGGTGAGGGGTGAATCTGCACAGCAG
Organism: Theonella swinhoei; assembly: GCA_963970385.1. Classification (NCBI taxonomy): domain Eukaryota; kingdom Metazoa; phylum Porifera; class Demospongiae; order Tetractinellida; family Theonellidae; genus Theonella; species Theonella swinhoei. Next base: position 5,069,311 of record OZ019952.1, read on the forward strand.
GTATCTGTAGGGGAGAGACTGGGAGAAAGGGGAGGGTGGTCATAGGGGTAGAAAGGTTTTCCATAGGCAGAGTTAAGGCCATGTGGTAGTAGTGTATGTAGAGTCCTAATCCAAAATGCTTCTCGCTCCGGTAGAGCATCTGGCTCACAGTGCTCTAGCGGAACGATCCTATGGTCTCTTAGGAAGTCATGCGATTTCCTAGCAAAGTGGCGGTATAGGGGGACCCGCCTCTTTGTTTCGGAAGCATGCCGATGCATGCGAAAGCGCACCCTAAGGCTGTTGGAAGTTAAGCCTATGTACAGTTTCTCACATTTGCTGCAGACAATGCAGTAAATGAGAGAGGTATCTGCACATGTGAAAGTTTCATGGAAAGTGTATGGTGTTTTGGACACCGCTGAAAATAGGATACGTCTTCCTTCAGCATTGGGGCACACTTTGCAACGCTTATCGGTACATCGCACTATGCGTGAGTCTAGCCTGGGTATGGGTATGGGGGGTACCTGACCTGTTGGGGGACGTGGAGCTCCTGGAAGTGCTGCTTTCACCAAGGAGTCTGCAATGGTTGGGTTCCTCCGGAAACAGAGCTGGGGCGGGGTAGGAAATAAAGTGGAGAGAGTTGGATCATTGTGTATGGGGGACCAGTATTTGTTTATCAGGCGTGACAATGATGTATAGTAAGGTGAGTAGGTAGTGATAAGTCTAGGTAAGTTTGAGGCAGGGTTAGGGCTAGGGCTAGGGCTAGGGCTAGGGTTGAGGCTGGGAATGTATGAGGCTCTTAAGTCGTATGTGATGTTCCTAAGGATGCTGTCAACAAAGCGTCGGGGGTAGTTTCTACGAAGTAAATGCTTTCTGAATGTACTTATTGTATTGTAGTAAGTGTGTGCATTAGTATTGGAACGTAAGAACCTGATTGCTTCTCCTTTCACGAGTCCTTTGAAGATACTCCTGGGGTGGGAAGAGGAAAAGTGCAGGTATTGAAAGGTGTTGGTGGTTTTAAAGTGTGTGCTTATATCTAGGTGGTTTGTTGTGTTGAACTTCCCTCCCTTAAAAATGTTTAAGTCTAGAAATTCGATGCGCTCATTACTAATGCTCCACGTGAATCTTAGAGTTCTATGTGCTTTGTTAAGCCTATCTAGAAAACCGTCTAGTTCGCTCCTAGTCCCCGTCCAGATGCATAAGATGTCATCTATGTAACGCTTCCAGACAAGAGGCAGGATAGGTTCCTGAGCAAGGAAGGCTCGTTCAAATCTGTCCATGAACAGATTGGCATATGAAGGAGCCATCTTTGTCCCCATCGCCATACCCTGGATCTGCTGGTAGATCTGGCCGTTGAAGCTGAAGACGTTGCACCTAAGGACTATATCAAAGAGCTGGCGTAAGGCATTCCTAGGGATATGTGAGGCTTCAGCAGCTTCTATTGCATCTAAGCAGGCATTCGTACCCTCGTCTTGTGGGATATTCGTGTAAAGGCTTGATACATCTATCGTAACTAGAATCGCGTTGCTCGGGATATGGGTGTTTTCTAATAGGGAGATAAGATGAGGGGAGTCCTTGATGTATGAGGGCATGGTGGGTACCAATGGTTTGATTATGTGGTCAAGAAATGATGAGACGCGCTCGGTGGGTCCACTACAACCACTGACTATGGGCCTAATTCCATGTGGGGTCTTGTGAAGCTTCTTAAGAAAATACATGCGTTGGGTTCTTACCTTTTCAGGGGGAAGCATGTAGGCATGTGTGTATGTGTCAAGGTAGCCTAATTCTTTCATACTGTTAACTAATTCTCCTATGTTCTTGGCTATGGAGGCTGTGGGGTCGGAGTCTAAAGGCTTGTATGTTGAAGCGTCTGCTAGGTGCGAGCTGCCTTCTGAGATGTAGGTGGATCGGTCTTGAACTACGATGCAACTTCCTTTATCGGCTTTCTTGATTACTAGGTCTCTATTCTTACCCAATTCTTGTAGGATTCTGTTGTGGTTGTATGTGAAGTCTGTGTCACCTTCTTCCACATTATGACTTGACTCCACAAATTGAATAACCAAATCTATAAATAGAGAACGAATTCTAGATATGTAGGTACTTAAATGTATTGTGTGCACATAAAGTGAAATATCATTAGTATAGATGTTGGGGCTGAATGAAAGGATAAGCTGACAGTGAGATAGAATTGCTGATGACCTACAATGGATCAGTATTCTACTCATCACTATTTGCTGTCCTAGCAACAGTACACAGGCCTGCATATAGAAACTTGTCAGGAGGAGGAAAAATATTGAGTTTAAGATTTTGACAACCATCTAATTTCCCCAGGGGATGAGGTTAATGCCCTCTCAAATTAAACCTTGGACTATAATTATGTACACTTACTTTCATTATCTACAATAATCAATAATGTAGTGTTTTTGCCTCCTATCTGAGCTCCCATGGAATCTCCACTGATACCTAGAACTCCAACAAAGTATTGTTCTAAATTCTCCTTAATCTCATCATCGACTATGGGTATGGAAACTTCAGTTGGGCCATTTCCAGCAGGAACTTCCACTGTTATAACATCAGTGATGTAATCCTCACCAGCTGTATATGTAATTATATACAACAATCATCAGGGTCTCTTCTGCATCTCTAATAAAATGATCGTGATAGCAGGTGGTCATATGTATAACAACAGTAAAAGCATAGGGATGCCAGTACCAAAAATCAGTGAGAAACAACTTCTTGACCCTGCAGTCTTGAGCTCCTCAATTTTCATTGGGGTTTAACTACATGCAAGTGCTAATATTAATAGTTTATAGTAGCTGTACTCATCCCTACAAAGATACTTGCACTGTGTATGTGAATAAGAAGCCAATCAAGGCAAATAATTGTGCTAGACCATTTGAACTATTAGAAGGAGAAATTGGGATTAGAAATTTCGCATATGTCAGTGTATTTTACCAAGTTTTATCGTGTTTAGAAACATTTGTAGGCCATGTTATGTGTCTAGAAGGGCTTAGAGCTGCTCCGTTTGCCGTTACATTTGTTAAGCTAATAAACATGGGCGCCACCCCTACACAGAGAGTCTACCGACTCTCTGATAATGAGCCAAATGCTTTAGAAGATACCTCACGTAATATAAAGGAAGGAAGCACACATACGTACGAGTAGCAATGTTGGGACTGTTGGGATCAAAGTCTGTAACATCAAATCCAAAGTCATCAGAGTATTCAGTGGGAGTGATTGTCAGATTGATTGGAACAGCAGTTGCAACACTTTGTACCACACGTACATTGATAACACCAGTTTCCTCACTACCATCTTTATCCGTATCACTGAATTCAAACACTACAACTATAGATACATGTCCATAGTGTATGTGTGGGGGGAGAGTATAGATAATGATATAGTCATTACAAGATATTGTACATGATCGTGATGGTACATCTATTGTTCTGTGTAGTTGCATAAAACCTATGAATACTGACCTCATACAAAGTTACGGAATATCGAGAATCTCAACACAAATTTTAGTAATGGAATGACAATATCATGCTCAGGACTGCATTGAATGTATGAAATACAATAGGTTGGGATAGCGTTAGAAAAACTGAGCCCCGTTAGTATGTGATCCCTTATTATAGACACATATATGCTTGTAATACATATTTGGGACATCACTTATCCTTGGAGGGTGTCCTGTTTAGAGGGGTTTCCCCATGGAGATACATACCATCACCATCATTAATGATGACAGTGAGTGAAACATTCTGAAACATGACATTAGATGGACCACTCAGGCTCAGAGTCAACATTTCCTGGCCCTCTAGTCCCAGATCATCAGCTACAGCAGTGAAGTTAATGCAAGGCTCAGGGTTAACAGAAGTAAGAGTCACTTGCTGGGTATTCAAAAATAAATCTGCAAAGAAATGTAAACAAATAATTATTAAGAAGCTTTCTTTTAACCTATCAGTATAATAATGCATCATTCTTTCTAAATGCATGCCTTACTGACATGTACAACTGATAGATCTACATGGCATTGTCCTTGTATATAGTATTCATGTGTTACAAGCACCTTGTACTAATGCACAAACCTCACCATCTGCTCCTGCACTGCTTCCAATAAGTGTGACATTGATAACAGTATCATTGAACACTGTTCCCACTGTATTGAGGCACATCGTTCCTGGGCTACCCTCCAGCAGAGTAATCTCATTAGCTTGAAATCCAGTATCAACAGTTACTGTGTGCAAAACACCATATTAATATCCATCATTAACTTAATCAAGCAAGGTAGAGATAACCTGTATACAACAACTGATCTAATACGCTAGACCAACTACAGTGGAACCTCTGAACAAGGGACACTTTGGGACCATCCCTTTTGTCCCTTGTAGAGAGGTTGTCCCTACTCAGAGGTTTACATTTTTCATTTATAATTCCCTCTCAGCTCTCCTATGATTATTTGATCAATAGTGTGACAATTGACATACAACAGTTACAGTATAAGCTGTATGACAATTACATTTTCTATGATGTGACTATGCATCACAACGGCCTAGGGGACTATGGACTGGTACCATCAGATGACTGTATTACTTGTCGAGCGGAGCGAGCCTACCTAGTCATGTCAATGGGCCGATTTTTCTGTATACTAGTGTAAAAACATTGTTGAAGGATGTAGGCATTGAAGTGCCAAAAAGTATAGAAACAAGGTCAAAGTGCAGCATGCATGCCGACAAAGGCAGGGGATGATAGCATGCAACAATCATAACATGCATAACCCCTTTTAGTATTTACGGATGTAGGGATATGGTTGGCTATGAGATACAGTCATGGGTATTAAAGCACTGCAAGATGTACTGGACATTACACATGAAATATCTGGTCTGATAAAGCTTTCTCCAAAGCGTGATAATACATTTAATTGTATTAAGAAAGAACTTGCACCAGATACCCCTGGTTTTCGAGTACTATGTCCCACACGCTGGACTGTTAGAGCTAACAGTTTAAAAAGTGTGTTAGATAATTATGCTGTATTGTAGACCTTATGGGAGGAGTGTTTGGAGGAGCCATTGAAATCAGATATCAAGGCTAGAATTATTGGTGTACAAGCACAAATGAAATTATTTTACTTTTTTTATGGTTTGTCATTGTGCTTCTTAATTCTTAAGCACACAGATAATCTTTCTTGTGCATCACAAGGAGCAAATGTGTCTGCTTCAGAAGGTCAAGTTTTAGCTTCAATGACTCTAGAAACAATACAGTCATTACGAAGTGATGACAACTGCAGGCTCTTTTGGGATTACGTCTGTAAAAATGCATCCAACTTGAAGTAGGAGAACCTCTCTTACCTAGAGGCGTAAAAGGCCATTTAGATATGAGGAAGGGCTTTTCTCTTGTCACTATGCGGACACACCAGAATCATTTTATAAGCAAATTTATTAACCCTCGGCGCGCATGCGCAGGAGGGTTACGGTAGTTGAGTCTGTGTGTGTGTGTGTGTGTGTGTCTGTGTGTCTGTGTGTCTGTGTGTCTGTCTGTTAAGTCACATTTCACCTCTGGAGCGTCTGTTCGTCCTGAAAATACTTGTGTCACGTACTCAGTTTTTGGGGTTTCAAATTTGTGGGGTTTTCTTTGAAACCGCTCCGTTCAAGAGTTATGGCGTGAAACGAAAGCGAAAGAGCCAATATGCTAATTAGATATAGCCTACTCTGGCTTACCAGCGATCGGGTATTCCCTGTTCGATGTAGAGCGAAGCACTAGCGGTTACTGCATGAGGGAGTACAAGCATGCGTACTGCTCCGGTCAAAGCTATAGTGCTTCCAGCAGTGTACAGAGCCAACCTTGAGTTTCAATCGCACGTGCCTTTCCAGCATTCGCGCACGCGCGTTATAGATTTGCGCACGCGCGGACGCCGAGGGTTCTGCATAGTGCATTCATTAACCCTCGGCGCGCATGCGCAGCGAGGGTTACGGTATTTGGGTCTGTCTGTGTGTCTGTTAAGTCAAATCTCACCCCTGGAGCGTCTGTTCGTCCTGAAAATACTGTCACGTACTCAGCGGGCAACGGAGGTCAAAAAATTTGTGGGGTTTTCTCTGAAACCGCTCCGTTCAAAAGTTATGGCGTCATTTGCTTACCCGTGACATCCTACGAAGTACTGCAGCGACATTCCGCGCACTTTTTCGACGGCATAGCTTTCTAAGGGTCCTAAAAAGGCTAACAATAGGCTAAACACTACCTGGAATACGACTCGATAGTAAGGCAGTGAGCTTCTTTCTCTTTAGTCTCCGTCTTTGACAAAAGGTCTTCCGTATACTTCCCGTTACACGTAAATTTCTATAGCGCCTGCGCGTTCGAGAATTCGCGCATGCAGGTCTAACTCATGATCATGGCGCCGAGGGTTCTGCACTTTAGTGCATTCATTATGAATGCATTCAATTGTTTAACTGTATACAGCAGAGATTTGATCAGCCTGGATATAAAACGTATCAACAGATGGAACAGTTGCTAGTAAATGCTGTTCGTGCTCAAGACTACCAGGCTCAACTCACTGCTGTCATTGAGACATAATTATGGAACTGATTTTGATGCTGCAAGAATTGAGGTTCAACTGGATACATTGCATACCCACCTGAAAGAAGTGAAAGATATAAATTTGCTCGATATCATTAAGTATATGAAATCACTTTCTCCCACACTGAATTCATTCTTTAGTGAAATAGTTACACTTGTAACCTTGATTTTGGTCATGCCAGCTACCAACGCTTTATCAGAGCGTTCATTTTCTCAACTTCGAAGAAAACATATTTAAGAACAACAATGTCTCAGGAAAGACTCAATCATTGCATGATTCTAAATGCATACCAAGAGGAACTTGACAGTGTTAATTTAGTAGATGTTGCCGAAGAGTTTATTTGTAATGAGCATAGAGAAAGAGTATTTGGACGTTATTAAGTGTCATTATTAAGCATCATCACATCATTATACATGGATATTGTGTCATGATCATCACTGCCTATGGCAACTGATATCAAAATAATTGCACTAGATATTAAGCTCTCAGAGTGCCGAGGAGGGGGGTGAGGGGCATGCTCATAGATGGCACAGCACTACACTTGCATGCTTTGTGATACATTTTACTGCCACCTACGGCCTCACCACTATAAAAATGCTTCCTACGCCCATGCCTTGTGTGATTATCTTAGTTCCACCAGTAAGTTGTCATACACTGTAAAATCAATTTTGTCATAATAACAATATTGTTTGTTGCATGAGTTCATCATGTGATACTACAATATTGTACTCCCTAGACAATGACTATTCCTTACATGTGTGAGTCACATGTGTAGGATTAGTGGACTACTCTATCAACACTCACACATGTAAGGAATAGTCATTGTCTAGGGAGTACAATATTGTAGTATCATATGATGAACTGATGTATGTATGGGATGAAACTCATGCAACCAACAATTTTGCTATTATGACAAAACTGATTTTACACTGTAGGGGCTAAATAATTACTAGGCAAGTTAATGTAAATCCATTACCACTTTTACAGTAAACTATGGAGTGACTACTTAGCATTATAGGGTAAGTGTGTCACTGCAAAGAAAAAGAAGAAGAAGAGGATAAGGAAGAACATGGCAAAATATGGAAATCATTTTTCGGATATTATGTATATCTAAAAACACAGATCAATTTTTGCATACAGCTAGTTGTTTGTCATGTGCTCTGTACCCTGACATCTCAGCGAGCATGTGCAGGAGGGATACTGTAGTCTGTCTGTGTATCCAGTCTCAGACTGTGTATTTTTGCTGGTACTCTATGCTAAAGTGTATATGTTCTAACTGCAAACGTGGTTGTATGAAAGCTGTACCTGAGCTGCTGCATGAAAGTATACAAGTAGTATTTGATAGGCAAGGCTCTCTGAGTGACACACTTTATATATGATGCTAAGTAGTAAGGATAAGAACCTCTAGTTGTTTTCTTTGTTCAGTTAATTCCCCGCATCTGCTACTACGTGATATTGTAGTCTGCTCTCCTTCCTTTAATCTCACCCCAGGGAATACCCTACCACTCTAAAGATAATATTCTTACCATCAATGTCCCGTATATGAATGACAGCTGTTCTGTATTCCAGAATAATTCTGTCAGCTACTGGCCCGAAGGTCTGAATGAGGGTCAGGGTTATTGTTTCCAACCCTTCACTAGCCACTCCATCTTTCTCTAGTGTTATACTGACAGGTGTTGGTTCTCGAAAGAATGTAAAACTGGTACCGGGGAGTGTGTAGTCTTCATTCACTACAAGGAATAAGAGTTCACATCAGATTAGGCAGTACAGTACCATTAGGTGCAGACAGATCAATGTATGCAAGATTACTAAAATAAGAGCAAGAAATGTAGGGAAGAAATACAAAGTTTTGGAACTGAGAAGAATTACATGTAGCATTTCCGCCAGCCTCAATGTTGAACATAAATCCTCCAGGAGGACTTCTGCCATTCTTAGTGTGAAAAATATGAAGAATGATTGTCTCTCCCTCGTCAGCAGTTATGACTGATTGAGGTGAAGCTGTGTCATTGTCTTGAGCAATGTCTTCCACCCATCCATAGACTAGAGAGCACAAAATATTACAAACCTGCACTTTTTGCATGTAATATTCAACATACCATAACACAGTTGACAGAGTTCATCCCCTTCAATCATGTGACGTAGAATGCCTTCCTGCACACAACACTCACGCACTGAGTCCACATCAAACATATTGTAACAGTATATATCCCTAGAACAGAAAATGTCCAGTGCAGAACCTGCACCATTGTGAGTAATAAAAAGATACAGTAAGCAGTATAGGTACAATGTCATTAATTAACCTTGTCGCGTGAAGGTCACCAGAAGCAGGAGAACGACCACGCCGACATTTAGCAGCGACATTGCATCAATGCCTAGCTAGGACCTACCTACCAATAACCTATAGCTAGAGTGGCTACAGCAGCGGCTATAGTAAGCGCTAGATGCGCGCGCTGCACTATTGCATTCCTAGTTCTACAGTCATGTCTAAAGGTCTTAGAAGTGGTTGACGAGTATCTCAAACGCCCCCGCGAGGATATGAATCAGTATTGTAATCTGAGATGTCGCGGCTTCGCCTGTGTACACAATAAACCAGATACTTTACATGTAGGTCTGCCACCACCTGTCCGTTTGTGCAAGGTCATACATTATCTCCTGGCCACAAAATAACACTGGCAGATGTTTAGTCTTGCTGTGCACATAGTGTTACAGTTCACGCATGCGCATTAGAGTTATGTTATACTGATTAGAAGGTAATTCTACTCTTCGTATACACTGTGCTTTATATTCTGCTTATTTTTACATAGCCTAAACCTGCTGTATAAATCTATACGTACCCTGAAATTTAAACTTCAGGAGATTGTAGATTGATATATACCTTTGTACCTCTGCCTTTGTAATGTACAGGTGTAGCGTGCCAGAATGGCTCGCGTGCTGAATAGGCTCAGACACATTATGCTTTATTTTTGGCCTATTATGCTATTCTCTTGTGCCTGAAATTTGTACCCATAATGCTTAGTCTTTTACCTATTTATGCTTAGTGTTTTACCCAACCAAAAACCAAAATTTGAAAATCGCCACGAGGAGTCATACATTACATTACTTCTATATAATCTTCTAAAGCGTGTTCTTGTTGACCAGTAAAGGATTGAAAAAACACTCGGTATATACCCGCGTGTGTGCGGCGGGCGGCTAGGCACCAGAGGACGACACTAAAATCGATGACGTAATGAATCGCACGAAAGAATGCAATTACCGACGCCTACCGCGAGGCAAAGACGTAGACCTCTTCAGTTCATTGCATAGTTTAAGAGAGCTATAGAGTCAGAATACTATCCAAACTCAGTAGAGAGATAGAGCATAGGCCAAAGATGGGTGCAACTGATAAATCTGAGTTAAACTAGATATCCACGAAGTGCTACATGACCTCAACTACTTCCCGCTATAAGTCGCTGGAACAGTAGGTGTTCGCCCGGGTTCGATTCTTTTTCTTGAGGTATAGGCTATGGTACATGCCATGTCACGCCCATGTATTTTCAACGGAAGATAGGTTGCAGTGTCAGCAAAAATTGCAATTAGACTGCGATCACGTGATACTGTCGTACCTCAGCTCCTCTGGCTAGGCACGGCCTCACGGGACGGGGCGGCGCGCGTGCAAAATTCTGCCTATTATGCTCAAAATTATGCTCATGTAGCTCTCCATTATGCTCAAAATTATGTCAGCATAATGTGCGCGAGCTGGCTCACATCGCGCGCCGCCCAAATAATTTTTATTTTTTAAATAATCCGCGCGCGCCCCGTTTTTACGTCACGTTACGATGCGTAATTTTTACTGCAATGCAGCTATGCATCAAAGTTGACTGTTGAGCCATTTCTGATTCCACTGTGTAGAGAAATCTAAAGCTGCGTTTACACGACGCTTTTAATCCGGATCTCTATCCGGATTAGCTTAATCCGGATTACGAGTAAACGGACGAATCCGGATTATAATCCGGATCAACTAATCCTACTCAAAGAGTGGATTAAAAGCGGGATTTTGCTGGATCACGGAGTGCCCGAGGCTACTACTCAGTTTCACTACTTTTACACATGCTTCAGAGGCCTTAATGGCAGCATTGTTGACAGCGGCGCTGGACGACTACGATCAACAGTCTGTTTTTCTTCATCTAACTGCTCTAGCTAACTAACACTTACTGATCGAGATCGTGCGTGACAACTGGCTGCTAAATGTGCACGCGAACTCCAGGATTGTCTGGCCAGCCAGCTGAGCGGCGTGCGCGTAAGGGCGGGAAGTTATGCATATGCATACAAGATGAGCTCAAGTCGCGGAGTATCGTGGGAAGAAGCTGAAACTACAACGTTAATTGCAATATGGGGCGATATAAAAATCCAGAAAGAACTAGATGGTGCAAAAAAGAAAAAACTTGTGTATGACAAAATTGCAACACTGATGAGAGAGAAGGGGTACAATAGGGACAGCGAACAATGCAAGACAAAAATTAAAAATTTAAAAAGCACCTACAGATCAATTAAAGACCACAATAACAAAAGTGGAAATGACAAAAAGACATGGCCATTCTATGACCAAATGGATGCTGTGTTAGGACACCGGCCAGCTTCCGACCCTCCAATAGTCCTTGATGCATGCGCAGGAGGTATATCTGTTCAGCCATCTGAAGAAGAGCATGCAAGCGAGTGTGGACAAGGTAAGATCTAATTTCTCATTTCTTCAAGTTTCACACCTTAAAAACAATTCATTCTTTAGCAGATGACACTGAAGTAGCTCAATCACCACCTAAAGAGGAGAGATGTAGGTAATTTGTACACATAGTAGTCATTGTTCCCCCCCCCCCCTCTACATATAGACTCGCCGCCCCAGAAGCAGGTGAAAATGGAAAATACTTCGGGCAGTAAACCACTATGTATGTAACAAAGCTCTTCATATACGTGGATGGCCTTATGTACATGTCATTCTTTCAATCATAGGAAAGCGCAAAACAAGAGGGGAGAGAGTTGTGGAGAGTGCATTAAAAGAACTTAAGGAGATGCAAGACAGGGCAGAGAAAAAATATATGGAATGGGAAGATGAACGATGGAAAAGGGAGTTTGAGATAGAGGAGAGGCGTAGAAGAGAAGATAGGGAGCATGAGAGGATGCTGTTTCAAATGATGTGTGGAGCTCCACAGCCTCCAATTTACACAACATACTCTTTCCCGTACACCCACCTTTCCACATACAGTAGTCAGTGTAATGACAATGAAGGAGAATAGGTATAGCATATACAGTACAGTACATGGTTACAACAGACAGAAATTAATAGAGGCACACTACAACACTGTCAGATATAGAGTTAAGCCACACTTAGTACAACATGCTGAACGGTCAACTTTAATTATTCAGGTACATAGTTAAGGCACTTCTAATGCGATTTCCATCAGTATCATTGGAAGGATGAGTAGATACTCCTGGTGTATCTATTTGCATGTCTGCATCTGCATCATCAGAGTCAAGCCAATGCTCATCAAATACCTCTCCATGGGCCTGGCATAGATTGTGCAATACACAACAAGCACCTACAACTTCTGGTACGTCCTCAATTGCAACACTGAGTTTTTTGCGAAGGCACCTCCACCTGCCTTTAAGGCGCCCAAAGGCATGTTCAACAATGCACGTGTTTTGAGTAATTCAGAACTGTTTGCCAAAGGAGAGCGGGGAGATCTGTTTGAGAGAAGGCAGAAAGTGATTCAGGGAACTAGAGTTCCTGTATTAGTTATAGGGGACCCAGCATATCCTCTCCGACCCTGGCTGATGAAACCATACATTAATACTGGCTCACTTTGTACCTCACAATGAAATTTTAACTATCAACTAAGCAAAACAAGAGTGATTGTGCACCCTCCCAGGATATCCAACGTGTATGTCAGTAAAATTTGCACGATCATCTACCATTGCTTGCAAAATCACGGAATGCCATCCCTTGCGGTTGTAGTAGTCAGATGGACTATCTTGTGGGGCCTCAATGGGGATGTGTGTACCGTCGATAGCCCCTCCACAATGTGGGAATCCCCTCTTTGCAAATCCATTAAGGACTGATGTTAGTTTAGAGCCAAATGGTACTTTAATGTACTTGGGAAGGAGCTCTTTCACAATAGCACAACATACTTCTCTACAGATGAGGCACACTGAAGCTTGTGACAACCCAAACAAATGGCTGATAGTGCGATAATCAGCATTTGTAGCCAAAAACCACAAGGTAACTGCAACCCTCATTTCCACAGATATGCACTTCCTCATTTCAGTGTCTGTTCTTGCTATTTTGTCACGTATTTCATCACATAGGTACATGAATGTTGCCTTGGACATTCGAAAATTCGTGACCCAATCATACGGCTCAAATGAACTGTTCACAACACTTTCCCACCACTCGCTTGAACATTCTCGACTCCATACCTCTCTTTCAGGTCCATACACTTGTGCTACACATGTGCACATCATCAGTACTAGCATTACACGCTGCTCTGATTGACGCCTACGAAATGCCATCATCCGTTTCTTTCTTCTCTTGACTCTTAATGCTGCCTGTCTAGAAGCGTGTTTTCTCTTCTCCAGCAAATGTAGCAATCCTAGCTTAACATCAAACCTCACTTCCATCTTACTATCACTTTTTACTATGTTTACTTACGTGTTCATGCAGTTGCAAAGCACTTTCAATTTCTACTTGCGCGCGCGCACAATTTAAACATAATAGCAAGAAATAACAATGTTAAAGTGAGGAACTCGTCTACATGTACTCATCTACATGTATCTCACACTTTACAGTTTACTGAAACAGCATGTTGAAACAGCTACATGTACCATATTGCTCATACTTACACTTGAAACATCCATTTAGACTCTCTCCGGCTCGAGAATTAGACCCTAGAGACGTCTGAAGCAGGAACTTCCACGGAGCTGCTGACAAAGAAACGACCTATCTCTAGAGAGAACCATTTCTGGTACGCTAGTGTTCATCAAAGTATAGAGCCATTCTAGCACGCTTATTTGCTATTCTGGCACGCTATTATTCTACAGAGAGCAATTCTGGTTCTACTTTGTACTAATATACGTAGTTCCATTTGGGCGCATTGTTATGCACTATAATGATCAAAAAGATCTAACTCCAACACTATTATGAAAAGTATAAAGGGTGTCGTAACAAGGTAATTAGTATACTAAGAAATGCTAAACAAAAGTATCTGAAGTCATTTGAAAAGAAGCAGTTCTGAAAGCTGTGAAAACTCTCAATAGACAGAAAACATCAATACCTACCCTCTCTGAAAACTGTATCAAAGCATCTACTAATGTCAAAAAAAGCTGAAATGCTTAATTCTTTTTTCCACAAGTATTTTAACCACTGACTCAATGTCTCAGTTACACTTTGCTGATCTTGACGATCTAGACCCTGTTGATGAATACTTATGCACAGTTGAAGAAGTTGAACAATATTTAGCTACTGACTCTTAATGTATCAAAGGCAAACGGGCCTGACGGAATTTCAGCAAGAATGCTTAAAGAAACTGCAACTAGTATTGCACCATCAGTAACAAACGTATTCAACCTATCTTTGAAAAGTGGTTGCTTTCCAACACTCTGGAAATTATCACACATTGTGCCAATACCAAAATCAAATGATCACACTAATCCATCAAATTATCAGCCAATATCACTACTATCTGTCTTAAGCAAAGTACTTGAGCGCCACATACACAAGGTATACTTATCGAGCATCTATCTCAACACCATTTATTATCTGAAAAGCAGGCATCCTACAGCGATATTGCAGCGATACAGTGAGCAGTATAGGTACAATGTCATTAATTAACCTTGTCGTGTGAAGGTCACCAGAAGCAGGAGAACGACCAAGTCGACATTTAGCAGCGACATTGCATCAATGCCTAGCTAGGACCTACCTACCAATAACCTATAGCTAGAGTGGCTACAGCAGCGGCTATAGTTAGCTAGATGCGCGCGCTGCACTATCTACAGTCATGTCTAAAGGTCTTAGAAGTGGTTGACCAGTATCTCAAACGCCCCCGCGAGGATATGAATCAGTATTGTAATCTGAGATGTCGCGGCTTCGCCTGTGTACACAATAAACCAGATACTTTACATGTAGGTCTGCCACCACCTGTCCGTTTGTGCAAGGTCATACACTATCTCCTGGCCACAAAATAACACTGGCAGATGTTTAGTCTCGCTGTGCACGGAATGTCACAGTTCGCGCATGAGCATTAGAGTTGCCCTCGGCGCGCATGCGCAGCGAAGGTTACGTCTGTCTGTCCGTTACACCGGATTTCAGGTCCGTTTCTACAGAGGAAGTCATGTAACTTATACCAACTATGTTAGCCTCTGCAATTACTAATTCTCTTTTTTTGTATTATGTGATGAGAACTCCACTTTACTTGTTTCCAAGGCCTACAGTGATCGCATATTTTTATGGCTAGTGTTTGTCAATTCAAGCAGCTGGATAGTTGCATGGTGACAGCACAGTCATAGTTACATGAACGAGTGTGTTCTACAACCTTTCCACTAACTGGTGTACAAGACTTCTGGAAGCAGAAAAGATGTAGTGATTAGCTGTACAGAGTAGATGGGGAGATGCAAGTGATATACGTAACCAGGTCAAACGGTCAAATTTTAGTATGCATGTAGTAGGTTTCTGTGGTTTCCAGGCGGTTACTTTGATCTGGATAGCTGCATATTTAAGATATCACTTGTCGTGATTCGGCAGATTATCTATACTCTAGATCTCCCTCGGGCGATGCGGGCGCTGCGCCATGCATGCACTGGGAACTAGCATCAGATGAGAGCAGATTTGCAGTTCACCTGCGTCAATTATGCTCCGTGGGATAGATTACAAGACCCAATTTGATCCAAGGTTGTACCTTCAGAAATATTATACCCGTGTTACGGGGAACGAGAATGAAGACGCGCCGGTAAGATTTCTACTGCAGCAACGACTCAAATTCTTTGAGAAGTACAGTTGCAAGTGGAATGTAAGAACTGCAAAATTGCTGGAGTTTGGTTGTGGTCCAGTGATATGTCCTCTCATCAGCGCTCCGCAGTATGTACACGAGATCGTTATCGCTGCCCACCTTGAGAGCGAGCGCAGAGAGTTAGAGCTGTGGAAGAACGGTACAGAAGATGCACATGATTGGAGCTCGTTCTTTAAGTATGTAGTCGGAGATTTGGAATCCAAACCTGGAGAGTCCGCTTGGCGAGAACGGGAGGCGCTGTTGCGCAGTCGAGTTACTATTACAAGTTGTGACCTAAATCAGGAGCATCCGATAGGCATCCCGAGTGAACCTGAACCAGAGTTTTCCATCATCTGCACCAGTCTTTGCTTTACAGTTGCATGTAATACGTATGAAGAGTATAAGCAAGGTACGAAGAGACTCGGAAAGCTACTGAAACCTGGAGGCTATCTCATCATGTTTGATGTAGAACGAGCCTCGTTCTATAAAGTAGGGGAAGAAAAGTGGTACGACCTTTATATTACTATGCCCCAAATAAAGGAAGCTATGGAGGAAGCTGGGTTTGATATTCTATTTGCTGAACGCGATCCTTCGACCATGCAGAACATGCAGAATCCAATTAATTTTGACTATACGTGCGCTGCATTTGTTGTGGGTGTTAAAGTGAGGTTTTAGTCCAGAGTGTCATGAATATAGTATAAAAAGTAGTAAGGGCTCACTGTAGGTAAAGCGACACGCGCATGCACTCACGCGCATGCACTCATATTATATTAGCAGAGGCTAAATAAGGCCATCAGCCTATGTTAATGAAATGCTGCGCGCGCATGCGTGTGTCACTTAATAGCATTTAGAGTATCAATAGGCGTATTCTCTCCGTCTGTAAGCGCACGACGTCATCGACTCGGAATCGCCGGGAGATCGTCGCATAACACGAGGAAATCTGGATAAGATGCAGTTTCAGGTCGTTGCTCTTTTCTTTCTTGCTAGAGCCGCGATTGTGCAATCAGCATGCATCAGTAGCAGTGTGTGTGTGTGTATGTGTGTGTGTGTGTGTGTGTGTGTGTGTGTGTGTGTGTGTGTGTTTCTGTTAAGTCACATCTCACCTCTGGAGCGTCTGTTCGTCCTGAAACTTCTGTCACATACTCAGCGGGCAACGGAGGTCAAAAAATATGTAGGGTTTTCTCTGAAACCGCTTCTCAGAAGTTATGGCGTTATTTGCTTACCTACGACATCCTACAGCGAGCGGTGTTCTGCACAACTTTGCGACGGCAGAGCTTTCTGAAGCTCTTAACAAGGCTAACAATAGGCTAAACGCTACCTGGAATACGACTCAATATAAGGCAGTTTAATACGACTCAATGTAAGGCACTTTAGTGCATTCATTAGTAAGAGGTAGAGGATATCCTTACTAGTAGAGTAAGAGGATGTATTATTCACATTTCAAGGAGCTTTGGTTACAGATGGCATTGACTCCTATGCCGTGTTCACTTATCGCTGTGGTGACTTACAGTGGATGAAATACTCGAGGGACAAGATAATAGGGAAGTTTTATGTTGAAATTGGATATTATTTTTTTCAAGTTCATCACATCATAGGCTCCAAAAATGTTACCAAAGAAGTTGCCAGTGCAAACTACCCTAATGTACGGAACAACCTTGTCTATCACCTAACTGCTGGTATGTACATACATTGCTTGGTGTCATGTGTATATTTAGCCAGGGAGAGTTGCCATCATCAATAACTGGCTTCAGCATCTGGTCAGGCAAACAGGTTTCAGTGTCAAGCAGAGATAATTAAGCATAGGTGTAGGAACAGGGGGGGGGGGGGGGGGGGGAGGGTTGCAGGAGGACCTGTGACTCCAATATTTAGAAGGGGGGGCTGCCCACCAATAATTACCTAGCTACCTATTTGAATCAGCTAGTAGACAGTAAGTGTTACTGGTCAATAGTCGGGTTTGACGAGTTTGGGATTTGCATTGGTGACTGTGATGTTTCTACTGCCCTGCATGTATTGTGCAAAACTTTAAGAAAAATGAACATGTCATACATTGATTGTCAATATCACTATCACTATCACTATCACTAGTACTATCACTGTCATCTGACAAATCTTCAGTATTGAACAGATTCTGCATGGTGGAGTATACATAGCATCATAAAATTACACATTGAGTGAAATTTTCACACCTTGAAAGGAACCATTTGCTGCATGCTTCTCAGCTTCAATGCTTCAATCCACTTTTTAATATCCATCTTTGTAACTGATCATAGAGTAGCTATACACAAAGAAAAAGCATAGTATGCACTCCTTACACCATCAGGAAATGATTTCAGTGTGTTAGAGGCAACTTCCACACTTTTAAGTGCTCAACTGTAGCGAGTAGTCAACAGTTTTGCTACAGAAACACACAGTCAGACACATAACCACATCAACAAAAGGAACTTTTCCATTGTTCTCTGAGCATAGTGGAGTATGGCATGGGTAAGAACATCAACTCAATGGGATGGTTGCATCTCTTTTGTCATTCGTGAAAATCTCCACAGATATGACCCAAAGCCATTCAACACACTCACCATCAGATCTAGTACACCGCAATGGACTATAATTGATTAAAGTATGAATTAAGGGTTGATAAAGTATGAATTAAGGGTTCCACAGCTTACCTTCATGAATACTCAACAAAGTTTTTGAACTTTAAGCACACAGAAAGGTATACATAGCTAGCAACCTATAGTTGTTACTTTCTGTTATTATGCACTTTAGGTTATCGATCATATGCACTTTGATGGTGCAATGGCTTCAACAACAGTACTGTATTGGTCAATCATCACAACTCTACCTGATGAATGATATTTCCTGTACCTTAGATAGAAAAGTACTTGACAAACACATCCAAACAAGGCTGTCTCATCCAGTGCTTTATATCTAGAAGCAGATCTGATTGAGCTACCAGCTACAAAGTCATTGCAACAGTATATAGAGAAAAGGATGCTAACAGCTCATGTATATACACTGACATCAGAACTACTAACTTTCTGAAGTTTAGATTTCTGTTTTGATGAGCTTTCTACGAATTCGTCAACAGTGATTTGGTCATAAAAAATATATGACCATCCAAGGGTTCCCTAACACTTTCACCTGCTGCCTTCTTCCTTGGCAACCCAAAGATGGCATCCATGGAAACTATATAACATCTTTCTGCTCCTCTGGAAATAGGTATAGCAGTCTTACACACATGTAAAAGTATCTCACTTGTGTATGACCTCTCTTGAACATGCTGGACAAATATTCCCTTATAATTGTGAGCCAGTTGCTGTCTCTATGGTTATTCCCACAAATATTATATTGATACAGATAAGTACAAAGAAAGGTTGGATGGCACAGCTCACGCTTCATAAATCTAGTATATACATTGTCTAAACAGCAGTCACAGTCCTAACCTGTATTCTTCAAATGCATCTATCATGGACTTATAAATATCCTTCTTCTAAAGTGAGCAATAACACAATAACATAATCCATCCTGCATGATTCACTCTTACCCTCTCTAACAAAAGTGGGCATTAAAAAACAAAGCTCATCTTTGACTGCAACGTGACATTCAAGAAACAGTGCTTCTACCAGATCCAACAAATCAGGTAAATCCCAATTTTGGGTACTGTGGGCTAGCAGGCTATATCCTGGCACGGACCATAGAGACAGCAACTGGCTCACAATTACAATATTGGAACAACGCTTTATGCTCCATGCCTGGATTAGAACAAAGATTATCAATGGAACAATAAAATATTACCTTACCACTATGATTTTGCATGCATGCACCAGAACAATCATGGTTGGGCAGGTTGGGGATTGCTCTAAGAGATTGCTGAAATTGCCAGGGATAAAAGACTCCTTCCTGTAGAAATCAGTTTAAACACACAGTCAAGGCTTCCATTAAACCAGTACTGAGATAAAGTGCTCAATCGTAAAACTAATCTTAGCTAGACGGAGAACCGATAACCCAGTCCCTATCTAGGGAGATGGAGAACTGAGAACCCTGTCTCTATCTAGGGAGATGGAGAAGAGAGAACTCTGTCTCTATCTAGAGGGATGGAGAACTGAGAACCCTGTCTCTATCTAGGGAGATGGAGAACTGAGAACCCTGTCTCTATCTAGGGAGATGGAGAAGAGAGAACTCTGTCTCTATCTAGAGGGATGGAGAACCAAGAGCCCAGTCCCTATCTAGCGAGGTGGAGAACCCGAGAACGCAGTCCCTATCTAGGGAGATGGAGAACCGAGAACTCAGTCCCTATCTAGGGAGATGGAGAACTGAGAATCCAGTCCCTATCTAGGGAGATGGAGAACTGAGAACCCAGTCCCTACCTAGGGAGATGAAGAATTGAGAACCCAGTCCCTATCTAGGGAGATGAAGAACCGAGAACTCAGTCCCTATCTAGGGAGATGAAGAACTGAGAACCCAGTCCCTATCTAGGGAGATGGAGAACCGAGAACCCAGTCCCAATCTAGGGAGATGGAGAACCGAGAACCCAGTCCCATCTAGGGAGATGAAGAATTGAGAACCTAGTCTCTATCTTTAAAAGCCAGTTCTCTGAGTTCTCAGTTCTCCATCTCCCTAGATAGGGTCTAAATTTCCCTAGATAGGGGAGTGGGTTCTCGATTCTCCATCTCACTATAGATAGGGACTGGGTTCTTGGTTCTCCATCTCCCTAGATAGGGGACTGGGTTCTCGGTTCGGTACCATTAGCGCATGCGTATAACGTTAGCGAGTAGCGGGAGCGTATTAGCTAAAACGGGGTTAACATGGAAACTATATATTACATAGTGTGCACGATCTGCGGTGGCGCAGTGTATTTTTAAACGTTTGTGTAAACGCTAACAACATTCAAGACGGAAGTAATTGATTCATCAGTACACTTCCTGTCACGCGCGTGCACGCCAAGCCTTGCCACGTGTACGCCAGTGTGCCCCTTAGCCGAAGTACTCTGCCACTCAGTAAACTTCGGCTAAGGGGCACACTGGCGTACACGTGGCAAGGCTTGGCGTGCACGCGCGTGACAGGAAGTGTACTCTGACACTCAGTAAACTTCGGCTAAGGGGCACACTGGCGTACACGTGGCAAGGCTTGGCGTGCACGCGCGTGACAGGAAGTGTACTGATGAATCAATTACTTCTGTCTTGAATGTTGTTAGCGTTTACGCAAACCACACGTTTAAAAATACACTGCCCCACCGCAGATCGTACACATCTATGTAATATATAGTATGAAGGGCCTTTTACCTCTACCTAATCATGCGCATGTACTGGAAATTTTAGACATGTTTGTGTACTGTATTTTTAGTGTACGTGCATGGCCTTGCAACGTTTTAGTGTACTGAATTTGTAGTGTACGTGCAGGGCCTTGCAACGTGTATTTGTAGCATTGCAACATTCGCAATCGCTTAAAATATTAAAAGAAGGTAGGTTGTAAAGTGGCAGTCGGAAGATGGAAATCGGAAGTCGTGCAGAGTGGAAGTCGGTGACCCTTCTGGGCTTCCGTAATCGACCCATCACTGGTTGATACCCAGTTTCGAACTACAGTGGAACCTCCTATAACGGACCCTCCGAGAAAGCGGACACCCACGCTATAACGGACACTTGCCGTATTACAGATTGAAAATGCCATATCTGTAATACATTAGCAACCTCCGAGAAGCGGAGGCTTCCGGATTCCGGACAGCGGACAAAATCTTTGTGCCGAACGGCGCTCTACCATGCATTTTTGCCTCTAAATAGCGGACACCCGAAAGCCACTCCCCTAAAGTGTGTATTGGCCAGATAATTGTCAATATTACACATCAATTAGCAAGACAGACACCTTTACTTGACTATTTTACACACTAACTCATGCACAAACTTCACTACATTTCTTATATTCCACCCCGTTATATAGAAAGTTATAAAATTAAAATATTTCATGAACCTCCGCGATAAGGACAACCTCCGAAGAAAGGCAAAAGTGCCGTTACCAAAGTGTCCTTTCTTCGGATGTTCCACTGTATTCGTACATGCGTGATGGCATAAAGTTCCAGAACCGTGTCATAGTGGATTTGGATTCCCCTCCCCGAGTAATATGCCCTAGGGGATTTGGCATCCCTGTACCAAATTCCCAAGTGGATTTGGCACCCCCCGCGGTATCCCTCTCCCCGTATTTTAACAGCAGGAATGAACAAGCACAAATCTAAGTAGACTTGATCGGTGTACTTGCTTTCCATACTTACGTTATGAAAGTAGATAGCCAGCATGACAACCGTTTTAGTGTGAAGTATGTATCTTGCTGCACAGTCGTACTGCGAACATCTTGCTGCAGGGTCGTAGCTATACTGCGCACATCTTGCTGCACGGTCGTACTGCGAACACGACTGGTACCTAAAAAGTGGGTTCAATGTGACCTGCCTCATTCGGAATAGCCGAGCGCAATGGAACAAACCAAGCTACCACTCACCGACCTAGAAGGGCAAGAAGAATCACTACCCGCCGACACCATCAACGAGGAGCAGTCACTGCCCGCCGAAGACCAGGACCGTCGCAGTACATCACCCGCTCATACTGACGGCCACGAGAAGATAAGGAGCAACGCAGATAAGGTAAAGGAGCAGCAATCACTAAAGGAAGATGAACTTCAGACATACGCTGAGCTACACGGATATCTGTCCTGTAAGACGTATCCGTGTGATCTACTACAGCTGAAAAGGCAGTAATAAGGAAGTGGGCCAAACATTTTGAATTGGTAGCTGGGGTTCTACATTACAAGGACAAAGCGTCTGATTGCAGTTTCTTTGACAGGTATGTACTTTTTTGGTTCTGTTTGCATTCCTTTAATAGCTATTATATATATATATATGCAGGTTATTACCAACAGGAAAACCAAACATGAAATTCTGATGGCCTGTCACGATGATAATGTTGGTGGATGTCACTTTGGTCGTGACAAAACAGTAGAGAAAGTTAGCTACATCCTGGAAGAAGGTCCAAAAATTTATCTGGATTTCTCTGAAACTGCTCCGTTGCAGAGATGTACCGCTTCCTGCATTGTATGACTGTCCGTCTATTTAAAAGGAGCTCCAATCGTGTGCATCTTCTGTCCTAGCTCTAACTCTTTGCTCTCGCTCTCAAGGTGGGCAGCGATAACTATTTCTTGCACATATGATGAGCGCTGATGAGAGGACATATCACTATCTATCATAAGTAAATATACAGCTATCCAGATTAAAGGAACCGCCTGGAAGCCACAGAAAGAAACAAGGTCAAAGTGCAGTATGCATGCAGACAAAGGCAGGGGATAATAGCATGCAACAATAATAACATGTGTATTACACAGTATGGTAGTACGCGTGCTATATATCACTGCAAAAAATGGGTGGTTGTTTTAACCATTAGGTGTGCATGGTTACCTCAGTTGCAACACAGCTATTTTAACTACAACCTCCCAAGAGCTATGTAGGATATCCATAAGGAATGATGTCTGTGTATCTCAAGTGACAGTGATACTCCCTGTAATATTAATTATCTTATCTCACAGAGGAAGACAAGTGATAGATCTATCATAAGTAAATATACAGCTATCCAGATTAAAGGAACCGCCTGGAAGCCACAGAAAGAAACAAGGTCAAAGTGCAGTGTGCATGCAGACAAAGGCAGGGGATAGTAGCATGCAACAATAATAACATGTGTATTACACAGTATGGTAGTACGCGTGCTATATATCACTGCAAAAAATGGGTGGTTGTTTTAACCATTAGGTGTGCATGGTTACCTCAGTTGCAACACAGCTATTTTAACTACAACCTCCCAAGAGCTATGTAGGATATCCATAAGGAATGATGTCTGTGTATCTCAAGTGACAGTGATACTCCCTGTAATATTATCTTATCTCACAGAGGAAGTCACCTAACCTATACTATGTGAGCCTCTGCAATTACTAATTCTCTTTTTTTGTATTATGTGATGAGAACTCCACTTTACTTGTTTCCAAGGCCTACAGTGATCGAAACATTGGTATATTTTTATGGCTAGTGTTTGTCAATTCAAGCAGCTAGATAGTTGCATGGTGACAGCACAGTCATAGTTACATGAACGCTAGACCTTGCATAGAAACAGTGACTGGTGTACAAGACTTCTGGAAGCAGAAAAGATGTAGTGATTAGCTGTACAGAGTAGATGGGGAGATGCAAGTGATAACGTAACCAGGTCAAAAGGTCAAAATTTTAGTATGCATGTAGTAGCTTTCCGTGGTTTCCAGGCGGTTACTTTGATCTGGATAGCTGCATATTTAAGATATCACTTGTCGTGATTCGGCAGATTATCTATACTCTAGATCTCCCTCGGGCGATGCGGGCGCTGCACCATGCATGCACCATCAGATGAGAGCAGATTTGCAGTTCACTTGCTTCAATTATGCTTCGTGGGATAGATTACAAGACCCAATTTGATCCAAGGTTGTACCTTCAGAAATATTATACCCGTGCTACGGGGAACGAGAATGAAGACGCGCCGGTAAGATTTCTACTGCAGCAACGACTCAATTTCTTTGAGAAGTACAGTTGCAAGTGGAACGTAAGAACTGCAAAATTGCTGGAGTTTGGTTGTGGTCCAGTGATATGTCCTCTCATCAGCGCTCCGCAGTATGTACACGAGATCGTTATCGCTGCCCACCTTGAGAGCGAGCGCAGAGAGTTAGAGCTGTGGAAGAACGGTACAGAAGATGCACATGATTGGAGCTCGTTCTTTAAGTATGTAGTCGGAGATTTGGAATCCAAACCTGGAGAGTCCGCTTGGCGAGAACGGGAGGCGCTGTTGCGCAGTCGAGTTACTATTACAAGTTGTGACCTAAATCAGGAGCATCCGATAGGCATCCCGAGTGAACCTGAACCAGAGTTTTCCATCATCTGCACCAGTCTTTGCTTTACAGTTGCATGTAATACGTATGAAGAGTATAAGCAAGGTACGAAGAGACTCGGAAAGCTACTGAAACCTGGAGGCTATCTCATCATGTTTGATGTAGAACGAGCCTCGTTCTATAAAGTAGGGGAAGAAAAATGGTACGACCTTTATATTACTATGCCCCAAATAAAGGAAGCTATGGAGGAAGCTGGGTTTGATATTCTATTTGCTGAACGCGATCCTTCGACCATGCAGAACATGCAGAATCCAATTAATTTTGACTGTACGTGCACTGCATTTGTTGTGGGCGTTAAAGTGAGGTTTTAGTCCATGAATATAGTATAAAAAGTAGTAAGTGGGCTCACTGTAGATTAAGCGACACGCGCATGAACTCATTTTCCATTGTATTTTTAAATCTGCACATGCGCACTATGAAACATCAAAGGAAAGTGGGTATGACGCTCTACGCAAGAGATTGTGCAAGATTACAAAAGAACGCTGTATTAGCAGAGGCTAAATAAGGCTATCAGCCTATGTTAATGAAATGCTTCGCGCGCATGCGTGTGTCACTTCAGAGCATGATTGTTAAAACCCGAGTATCAATATGCGTATTCTCTCCGTCTGCAAGCGCACGACGTCATCGATTCGGAATCGGGAGATCGTCGCATAACATTAACTGGCTTCAGCATCTGGTCAGGCAAACAGGTTTCAGTGTCAAGCAGAGATGATTAAGCATAGGTGTAGGGTTGCAGAAGGATTGTCGGGTTTGACAAGTTTGGGATCTTCCTACTCCACAGTTAAGGATCAGTCCAACAGGCCTTCAGCTTTCTGGGAGATTGTCCTGGCCTTATATGCTATTCACCTAGTTAGACCAGACAAAGTTGATTTGCCCAATTTCCATTTCAAACTTGACATGGGAGGGAGGCTGGGACGAGCTGTTTCATAATGGATGCATTGGTGTTATCCTTGCATAGAGTCTACTGCCTCTCTGATTGAAAGCTTAGTCAGCATGAATATAGTGTGAAGTTATTATAGGTTTTTTTTGTGCATAGTTATTGAAACTCCACTTTACCGATATTGGAGTACTTCTGGTGACCACTTGTATACTACTAATGGTAGTGAGATTGGAGTGACTGGATCTGGACATATTGTAAATAATGGCTACACCTCTGAAGGGATTGATTGCTACCTCGCAACAAGTAGAAAATTCCATGCCACTTTATCGCTATTGGCAAAAATATACCACTGATAATTTCTATACTATACACTCAATTGAAATAGGAACTACAACACCAGGAGAGGTTGGCCTTCATGGCTAAAAAAGTGAAGGCATAGCAGGGTATCACTACTGGAGAATTTTACATGAAAAGTCTTTGAAAATTTCATTGTATGTTGCAAGTCTTTTCATAGATAATGAATATTTTAGACCCTATGAAAACTTGACTTTTACAAGATATTTCATAGCCATGAAATTACTAAAACCCCTTGAAAATTTGCTCTCAAAAGGCCATGAAAAATTCCACGGGGTTTTCATGGACTTGTGTGTAACCATCTCCTAATGAAATCCATATGAAAATATCATGGAAAAGGCAATGAAAATACAGCTATGAATGGTCCATGAAATGCATATGATATTGCAATGAAAATATAGCAGTGATGTCAGCTACAGATATTGCATTGAAAAATCAATGAAAGTATACATAATTCATGAGCAGTGTGCATTCATTAGAGTAGAAATAAGGTAGCTTGCAATCCAGAATATCAACAGTACTAGGTGCCAGACTCAATAGTTAGCTTTGCCTTCTTTTTCTTGCAAAATCTGTGGCTGGAATCCAAATGTCCATGGTTACAAAACTTCAAAGAACAGAATTATTATGTGCATGAATACACATTATAGTTGACCTTGATATGATATTAGAGAGTCGGTAGACTCTCTAATAGTGCCAACCAGGGGGGTCGGAAAAGCTGGCACATGCAGCAATATTTGCCGAATCAGGTGGCAGAAATGCATGTATTTTTACGTTAATGAGTTTTGAGTGACAGCTCCCAACAGATGTTAGTTCTAGGACGCTAAGAAGTGCAACGATTCACACATGGTCAGCCCCACAAGACACAATCTCATGATTGATAATGATGCAACCTTCTTCAACTCGCCAAGCATGGAGGGAGAATCGTTGGACTGTTAAAACCCTCTCACATCTACTGTGTAGGCTTATATAACTTTGTTAATAGCAGTGTGCAGCAGGATTGGAAGAGAGCGCATGGGAACATTACAGTGTACTTGTGCAGAGGAATCTGTTTGGAATGTCATGAATGTCATGTGACTTTCACATAAGCGCATTCGCATGTATGAGCTTTTACAGTAGTATTACAATAGGAGTATACACCTAACTAATACTGTAAAAACTTGAAAACCTTGTGTTTGAGGAGGTGAAATAAGTAGCTGTGTTCAGAAACCCCTTCCCATTTGGAAACCCGTGCCCTAAGGTATGAGCCTCTTTAGACACAAAACATGGCTTACAAGTGTTTCTGTACATTATCAGAGAGTCGGTAGACTCTCTATGTAGGGATGGCACCGACACGACACGCCCATTTTCCCTTATAGAATGGCTCAAAACTCCCAAACACGACAGTTACAAGTCCTTTTAGACACATATACGTACTTTACGAGTGTGTCTGTACCCGCTAAGACTCTCAAAGTACGTAAAATACACAGCTACAGTGACTTACGGAAATTGGCCAAACCGCACTTTTGTTCATCATCTTCTTCTTCAGTTGAACTGACCTACCGCCAAAGTGGAACAAGTAATCTCGATGGTTTTTCGCACAAAACGATTCCTTTCCATTTTGTGTGTGATCCTTGACCAAGAGAATCTTCGTAACTTCACTCGAACTGTATAATCGAAAAATTTCCTTATTTGTTGGAAGCCATTTTGTACATGTGCACGTGCATTCCACGTTTCAGGAGGTGGGGCTCAAGCACGCGCAGGAGTATAAGGGGGTGGGGCTCGTGCGTTCGGATTTGCATAAGTGAAACAACTTGTCAAGTGTATAAATCACGTGATAGGTCACATATAAGCGGGCTGCAGTAAAGCTGGCCTTCCGTTCGTGCTGCTTTTCGCTGCGCTGATGTTTTGCTGTTTGTGTACTTCTTATTTTGGCACCTTCTCTTTTTCATTATTTTAGCCCAGCGGTACAATCACTCTCAGGTACGTCTGTTTATATTACTGTAGATTTGTACCCACTGCAATCAAATTATTAAATACAGAGCCCCGAGTCCCGCCAGTTCGTGTGCCCTGAAAGCCCTTCGCTACTGCTCCGATTTACAATCGCAATCGCTTTCAGGTACATCAGTCGTAAGATGATACATCGGCCATGTTTTCACTGCAACTAATGTCCTTTTTACACGAAGGTAGTCTCCCAGTTGATGACACTGCTCCGTTTCAGTACAATCATTTTCAGGTACATTAGTGCGGGTCATACATTCACATATATAATAATATTCACTGCAACTTATAGAGTCCTCTGCCAGTCTGAGTGGTCTGAAGATGCTCTGCTGCTGCTGATTGAATCCGAGTTTAAGAGCTAAGTTCATTGTTTGTGTTTGCTTGTGTTGTGTACACATGATGCCTTCTTCTTCACAACAAAAAAGGCTTATCAGAAAAAATACTACCAACAACGTAGAGTAAATGTACGTAATGCTGACAACATTTCTTCCATGATTGTTAAAGCAAGGTCCAAGTTGACCAAAACCTTATAAAGCTACATGAATCTGTAGCAAAACAAATCCCCAGGGTTTTGGGGACAACTATGTGTAGATTAGCAGCTGGGAGACTGCTACACATGTAACCCTGTAAAGTGTATGCTGGATTTTGCTCAATAGTGTTACGTCCATTAAGTCCCTCCAAATTACTCAAAGGGAGGACTTTGGTAAAGGGTGTTACACTATAGCCTCAGAGCCACTTTTCTATGACTCAGCTTACCAGCATGTAAATTAAGAGAGACATTTCTGTACCTAATACTGGATGGCCTGTGTGTTGTAGCTAAAGAACTCCACAACTCCACACTGATGACAAAGGTGCATGTGCACAGAGAAAGAAATGGGAGTGCTCTATTCAGTATAAATCTCAATACTGACACAGAGGTACCACTACTACTGGAACAAGCCAATGGGCGTCCTTTAAGACCACCAGAGGAAAATTCAATTACTGGACAATAGCATCATTAGGAAACACTATCACATTTGTCTAAGGCATGCCAGACTGGCTGCCTTCAAGGCATCAGGTTGCCAAAGTCAACTACCAAGGGCAGCTGCTACACACGCGCATATTTCCCTGTGTTGAGGCAGTTCTTGCATGTTGTTCAGTTTCATGGGAAGAACAGAGTGCCATGAGGAAGTTGCAATGCCAGTCTAACACCTCCTGACATGCACAGTGAAATAAATTTATTACAGCAGATGCTAACTGTCTTTTCAGATCCTTGGCATACGTAATAACTGGCTATTCGTACTGCTATTTTACAGCAAATGGTAGACATTGTGTGTCACACAGATACATGCAAGTGGACTGAGCAATCAGTCATTCTGAAATATGTGGGTAAGCGGCAATGAATTTGACCAACCCCAAGTGTGCTATAAGATGTAAGTACTCCCTAATGGACTAATGACAGCAACTTGCTATGGCTTATAGTACTTGCCTACAGTATGTGAAAGTATACATATTAGTGTATTTATATACAAGTACATATTGCTCTGTGGAGATGTTAGCTAACCACAATAATGCATGAGGAATAAGGCTACATTGGAGAATATATAGCTTACATAAAGCATGAATTGTGTGTTTTACCATCATACTTCAACACCTATATATTTATGGAAAGAAATATCCACAAACTGCAATACATGTGGTTGAGAAACATGACATGCATAGCCTGAGTAACTTCTCTATATCTATTATCAGGCCAACTACATGACGTTTGCAATGTGAAGTAGTTATAGCATGCCCCCTGGATGGTGTAGCTATAGATGTGTCACTGTTTGCACATTGGGGTTGGGTGAGTCACTCACTGACAGACTGGCATATTCATATAACGCAGTTAACAATAACTTGTCAGAGTGCACATCACTTCATACTACAATGTGCAGGTGTGACATGTAGCTATCACATCCACTATAATGCAGCTATATACAGGTCAAAAAACAATCACAGTTTTAACCACCCTCTACATGTAAAGTAATCAAGATGAATAGCCTAAATGATGGAGACACTATCAACCAACATCACTGCCAAGTCATTATTAAATGATCCTGAAAAAAACTCAGGATCCAGCTGGGATTCGAACCCAGGACCTTCTGATTACTAGTCAGACACTCTTACCACTGAGCCACTGGATCTCTTGTGGCAGACGAGGAGTGTAGGATTGATGTTAATATCCTAAGGATTGAGTTCAAACCCAGACAATGACTTGGCTATACACAGGCAAGGCATATACAACATGCAAAGCATGTTAAACTCAAACTTCGCCTTAATCAGACCGCCGGGGTAAAACCACATGTACATTCTTCTGTCTGCAATATATTGGAATGAAAAACAATGAAATACTTGTGAACCTTATACACTAAGCTCTGTGTAGTTGTGACAACTCATTAAAAATGTGTATTCTAACTTAGATCCTTTCCCTTTTCTCCGCTAGACTTCCTTCATCCGATCTTGCATTCTACCAAACAGAGCCTGGTCAACCTCATTTTACCTCTTTCCAACCACATGCATGTATTTCCAGCTGTAATCTCATCAATAATTCCTCCATGTCAGATCCTCATTTCCTTACCTAATCTGACCATGTATTTTTGTAATGGTGATGCATCATTGTATATTTTATTATATTATGGCCTTTGTATTATCCACACTTCATTTGTCAAGTCCTACTACTGATTACACTGTCTATTCCAACAATATTTTCTCATGTACAATAATAGTTCCTCACTATCAGTAGCAGTATGTTGTATCTTGTTCTCAATTCTGAATATGGCTTATGTAACAATAACATAGTAACAAGTAGAATCTAAAACAAGCAAGTAGGAATACTAGGAATGGTAAAGCATTCCACAAAGAAGCAGAAATGGACACTGCTAGGTACCCAAGAAAAACAAGTGAAACAAGTATAAAAAAACATTTCATTAAAATGTCCTACTACTGATGTACGGTGAACAACTGATTATGGTATGACCATACACAACTTATGCAGGAAATACCATGTGAAAATTATGCATGCAGACTAAACAAAACATATATAGTTTGGAGTTCAGAGTTCCCCTCCCTACATTTTACTTTGTGGGGTTACGCATGTTGTTATTGTTGCATGCAATTATCCCTTGTCTGCATACACGAATTGTAATTCATCTTTGTGGCAGCGTGAACTCTGAACTCCAAACTATATATGTTTTGTTTAGTCTGCATGCATAATTTTCACATGGCATTTCCTGCATACATAAGTTGTGTATGGTCATACCATAATCAGTTGTTCACTGTACACCACTCACAATCTTGTTCCTTTACTTTTTGGCACAACCATCCCTACATCCTTCAACATTTTAATGAAATGTTTTTTTATACTTTACAACTCTAAAATGGGTAAATAGGCAGACAGATACAATCACATACATCAAATGGCTTGATTTCTCTATCTCAATCTTCTACTTCTTTGTCAAACAGCAAAAATTGCTACATTTACATGTATTTACCCACATTATTGTTTCTTACTCTTGTCTGGAGCACTCTCCCACTTGCCAAGCTCAAGGGGAACAAATGGGCCAATCGGGCAGGGAACTGCACTTCAAGTATCTACACAAGCAGTATATTTTTTGTATTTATATACATGTAATACAATAAAGTTTTATACCTCACATCTCTCCATTGCGGGCTTAGTGAGCTTCACCAGCATCTCGGAGAACGTTCCTCTGTGTGGACCGCTCACTCCCGGTAGCCACACGCATATGTAAACGGTCTAGCCGAACGAGTCAGTCAACGGGCGTCGAAAAAAGCAAGAAGTAAGCGACTCAAGTCAGGGATTAGTCACAACCCAGTGAAGGCAAAGGCTGACAGCAGCTGCTTGTGCAGCTGTCACGTTCCGTGTCTTTGTTTACGTTCCGTGTCTTTCCGTTTACGTTCATGTCTTTCCGTTTACGTTCCGTGTCCTTCCGTGTCTTTCCGTGTCGTTCCGTTTTCAACTTTGTCAGTCTTCACTCTAACTTAGAGTGGCTGCAACTGATGCACGATGATGAACTCTAAGAAGAAAGCTGGAAGCAAGACCCTTTGCCTTATGTATGTAAGCTCTTATGTTTGCATGTAGAAATGAGTGAATAGATCTAGTAGTGGTAGCTCAAGAGCTAATGTACATGTATCATAGTATTTGGTGCGGAACATACGCAAGGCTTTCAGCAGAGATATTACACAAAAAAAACACGTACAAATACATTATGTTAGGTACTAATGTGAGCTCATGCCCCAACCACAGGAGTCTATTGTGCATTGAAGAGTCTGGGAACGAGACTAAAAGTGAACATAATGTGCAAGTCCATCAGCTGAGTCATATGACACAACTATAGTCTATCTAATCACTATGTAATTCTTCTCTTCACTATAGTGCTCAATGATGAGTCATCTGTGGTCACATCTGCCTTCATTGTCTTCAGTTTGGTCGTGTAATCTGCTTCATTGTGATGGCTGCTACTTCAGTCTGACTGCATGCCTGCTTCGTTGTGATTGCTGCTACTTCAGTCTGACTGCATGCCTGCTTCGTTGTGGTGGCTGCTACTTCAGTCTGTCTGTGTGTCCGGCTTCGTTGTGGTGGCTGCTACTTCAGTGTGGCTGTGTGTCCGGCTTCGTTGTGGTGGCTGCTACTTCAGTCTGGCTGCGTGCCGGCTTCGTTGTGGTGGCTGCTACTTCAGTGTGGCTGCATGCGTGCCGGCTTCGTTGTGGTGGCTACTACTTCAGTCTGGTTGTGTGTCCGGCTTCGTTGTGGTGGCTGCCACTTCAGTCTGGCTGCGTGCCGGCTTCGTTGTGGTGGCTGCTACTTCAGTCTGGCTGCGTGCCGGCTTCGTTGTGGTGGCTGCTACTTCAGTCTGGCTGCGTGCCGGCTTCGTTGTGGTGGCTGCTACTTCAGTCTGGCTGTGTGCCGGCTTCATTGTGGTGGCTGTTACTTCAGTCTGGCTGTGTGTCTGGCTTCGTTGTGCTGGCTGCTACTTCAGTCTGGTTGTGTGATTGGCTTTGTTGTGGTGGCTGCTACTTCAGTCTGGCTGTGTGTCCGGCTTCGTTGTGGTGGCTGCTACTTCAGTCTGGCTGCGTGCCGGCTTCATTGTGGTGGCTGCTACTTCAGTCTGGCTGTGTGTCTGGCTTCGTTGTGGTGGCTGCTACTTCAGTCTGGTTGTGTGATTGGCTTCGTTGTTGTGGGTGCTACTTCAGTCTGTTCATGTGTCATGTTTGAAATTGATCTATATACTGGAATGTGTATTGCAGTATCGGCTCTCTTCATTCAGTGTCATGCACAGAACAATTATGTTATTATTCTGAATTATGACCTTTGCACCTACCAAAAAATTGCATGGGTATTACTCATTTTAGAGAGGGGCTAGGCAGTATTGACATTTATGCACCGTTTTATCTATTTCAAATTGGGTGTTATAATTAGCCAATGAAAAACATGGGCTCAAAATTAAAAGCCTTTTCATTGTATGGTGAGTGTTACCATGTGTCAATGAAAGGTCAATTAATTGTGGTCAACTCAAAATTCACAACCGTTTCATTGGTTTGAAAAATTCAAAGGGTGTATTTCATTGCCTTTTTCATTGGCTGAGCCTTTTCTTTAAAATTAAGAGGATTTTCACATCCCAATGAAAATGCAATGACACAAGTTTTCAGTGCCTGTTGGTCAATTTCACAGCATTGTAATGGGGTATTCATTTACTTTTCATACAATTTAACTCCAGTAGTGATATTGTTACCCAAAGAGATGTCGAATACTGTTCCATTGTATCGCTATTGGAAATCGCAGATTTATGACCACCTTTACAATAAGAATGAGTTTGGCACTGTAACTCCTGGAGAGAACGGAAACCACTACTATGTTTCAGAAAGCATAGCTTGCCATGTATTACCATACAATCAGCAGAGAGATATGTAAAAGTGTTAATGTGCTGGATTGATGACATCATTGATTTATGTACTTTTCACAGGTTGATTACATGCATAGAACTATAGGCATCACAGTCTTTGTAAAGAGAAGAAGGGGAATATTCCACATGTGTACCAAACTGATGCCACTCTGGGGTCATCAGGTGTAGGTTGCTCTCATGCTCATCTAGTTAAGATAGCTACTCTGGATTGAGATTGCAGTGATCTGATCAGTGTATTACTGCAAGTGTTACTATGTAAGGTGTTCGGTTCTAGAACATCCCCCAGAACCAGTGTACCCACAACAAGTCAATGCTTTGTGTTCGTATCATAAATTATTCAATTACTTTGGAATTAGAGTAATATAAAAGTGGATTTTTACAGAATACTGAGTATTGTGGGTAAGGAGGAGTAACTTTGAATGTTATTGTCTGCAGCATTAGTATACAGGTGAGGTGGTATTTGTTGTATCTACACACATACCTAAGTAGCTAACATTTATGAAGCATACAAACGTATGCGTATATAAATTATATCACTGCAAAAAATTACTGACTAACAGGTGGTGAGTAGAACTCCTCAGTTGCAAAATATTCCCTTATTGGTGAGCATACTACCTCTCATGAGATGTGTAGGATATCTCTTTAGCACTATGTATTTCAAGAGACAGTAAGACTGCTTGTGATAGTACCTTATTTCAAGGGGAAATCACATACTTAACCCACTGTACTGTAAATGCTGTATTAAAGCGTTAACGTCATGGACTAGCCCGAGAATTAACCTTTATATATACACCGCATTTCAATGGGAACTTTATACATTCCTTGCTATAATTAGATTATCAGTGATGCAACTGAGATAGCAACACATACTTTTTGCAGTATACATATATATATTGACGGTTGAGTTTCTCCTTTCCATCAGACATGCAATGCGATAACACTGCCCCAATCCCATACTCTGAGGCATCACAGGCGAGATGTATTTCTAGACTGGGATCAAAGTGCACTAGGACCTGTGATGAGAGGGAGTAATTTCTTGGACTTCTGAAAGGTTGTTGTGTGTGTCTGTGTCCAATGCCATTTCTGGTCATGCTGTAGTAGTTGGTAGAGTGAAGCTAGGGCTGTAGACAGATGAGGAATGAAATTGGAATAGTAGGACAACAGCCCAAGATATGCTTTCAACTCGGTGACATTGCAGGGGTGTGGTGCCTCTTGTATCACGCGCACCTTACCGGTAGAGGGTGGAGCCTGTCGGAATCTATTTTGTAGGCAACGGAGGGTGCCATAAAGACACATTTTTCCTTCCAGAGGTGCAGTCCCGCGGCTTGCAACCATTTGAGAACTTCTTCAAGGGCCACCATGTGAGCTTCCTCTGTAGGCCCGGTCGTCCAAATAGACAACCACATGTGGAATCCTACACAGTACAAGTAAATAAAAAATTTAGGAAATTTGAAAGGAAATATAGGGATTGCATAAAAAGGAAAGGAGACAAGATTGGGACACAGACATGTTATGAAATATCAACGTAACATTATGGGTACGTCGATATACCATAACATGTCTGTGTCCCAATCTTGTCTCCTTTCCTTTTTATGCAATCCCTATATTTCCTTTCAAATTTCCTAAATTTTTTATTTACTTGTCTCCCATCATTTTTTTATGGACCTAACTACATGCATTTTGCTATTTTTGTAGTTTACTTGGTAGCAAACATATTAGCTAATAGAGCTTGTAGCCTGAGGCTATCTAACATTTTTATCGCAACATAAATTGTTTGTGAATTATATTGTACCAAATTTTACTTTTAGTGGAGCTTTTGTTAATGAAATACAGCAAAGTAGTGCCTGGGGCTACGATTTTATCTCAGCATTAATTATTGGGATATTAAGCTTTAACACCACACAAATTTCCACATTTTGTGCTACTTTTTTAGCGAGATATAGCTAACTATTGCCTGAGGATATTTTGTTGTTATATTACAAGTTTTACATTGTTTACAGAGATTTTATCACAACATTGATCATTGGGGTATTAAGCTCTACCATCACACCAATTTTCACATTTAGTAGAGCTTCTGCTAGTAAGATACGGTAATGCTAGCCTGAGGCTATTTTTACAAGATTTACATAGTTTACAGAGATTTTATCACAATGTTGATCTTTGGGGTATTAAGCATTACCATTATACCAATTTTCACATTTAGTAGAGCTTCTGTTAGTAAGATGCAGTAATGCTAGCCTGAGGCTATTTTTTACAAGATTTACATGGTTTACAGAGATTTTATCACAATGTTGATCTTTAGGGTAGTAAGATTTACCATCATACCGATTTTCACATTTAGTAGAGCTTCTGTTAGTAAGATACAGTAATGTTAGCCTGAGGCTATTTTTTACAAGATTTACATAGTTTCCAGAGATTTTATCACAATGTTGATCTTTAGGGTATTAAGCTCTACCATCACACCAATTTCCACATTTAGTGGAGCTTTTGTTAGTGAGATACAGTAATGCTTGCCTGAGGCTATTTGTTGTTGTATTTCAAGATTTACATTGTTTACAGAGATCTTATCACAACGTTGATCATTAGCGTATTACACTTTACCATCATACCAATTTCCATATTCAATGGAGCTTTTATTAGTGAGATACAGTAATCCTTGCCTGAGGCTATTTGTTGTTATATTACAAGATTTACATTGTTTACAGAGATTTTATCACAACGTTGATCATTGGGGTATTGAACTATACTATCATAAAAAATTTCACATTTAGCAGCCCTTTCATTAGTCAGATATAGGATTGTGTGGCCCCATTAATAATACATGGCCTGAGGCTATTTTTGTTTATTTTACAAGAAGTACATTGTTTACAAAATTTTTAACATGACGATGCACTATCCCCGGTGGAACTACATAACTGTACCAAGTTTCATGTTTAGATGTATTACCGTTAGTGAGTTACGCTTGTTCAAGCGGAAGAAGAAGAAGAAGAAGATGGAGAATTTACAAAACGGACTTTTGTTAATTTAACACCTTTCTCGCGCATCAAATTATACCATTTTATAATCACAGTTAGTTTCTGGGTATAGTTACACATTCATGTCAACAGAAGTCCAGTAGGTAGCAAACTGAAAGTGAAAGTGATGAAAAACCTTATATATGGTTTTCAATGGGAATAGACCATAGCAATCCCTATATACACAGTACTACCGTACTGTGTGATATAGTGACTCCATAACCCTCTGAAATATGCCTGGGGCAGAGGCAACACCAAAAGGGAGTCGATTATATTGGAATAGCCCCCTATGTGTGTTTATTACTGCAAACTTACGGGAATCCTCTGCTACGGTATCTGCTGGTATGCCTGGGACATGACCAATTTGGTAAAGCTCTTTCTCCCTGCCAGTTTAGCGAAAAGGTCCTCAATCTTGGGAATTGGATATCGATCTAGCTTGGACGCAGTGTTCACAGACTGCTTGAAGTCACCACAGGTTCTGAGTGATTGTTTATCTGCCTTCAGTACAGGCACTATTGGCACCGCCCAGTCTGCAAACTGCACTGTTTCAATGATGCCTTCCCCTTGTAAGCGCTCCAGTTCGGCCTCGACTTTACTTCTCAGTGCATATGGGATCGTCCTTGCCTTGCAGTATCGCGGTTGGGCAGTGGGGTCCACCTGAATTGTTGCTTCATGCCCGATTAATTTTCCCAGGCCCTCTCGGAACACCTCACTGTAGGCTCCTAACAACTGTGCTAGGTGTGCTATGGCTCCAATTGATTTCCAATCCAGGCGAATGGTGGTTAGCCAGTTACGTCCAAACAGGCTTGGGCCTGCACCAGCCACCACCAGGATCGGTAAGGTTTCGTGCTGTCCTAGATACGATACTACTTCCATTTCCCCCAATGTGGTCAGGTAGTGCCCCGAGTAGGCAGATAACCGAGTCTGTGATGGCTTTAACACATGGTTTGGGAATACTTGATGGTATGTTTGCTCAGATATCAGAGACATGCATGCCCCAGTATCCACCTCCATTGTTAGTGGCTTCCCATTGATTTCTAGGTTCACCAGGTACGGCCTGTTGGACTTACCAGTGACTTCAGAGCTCTGGTGTGAGCTAATGCCTCAAAGTCTGGCTATCATCTTCTCTTAATTGAAACATCCTGACTCCAAGACCTCGCCCTCCTGAACCAGTGCGCGTTCCTCTATTGTGTGCAGGGAACCCTCCCCGCTGTTTGGTAACTATACATGCATCCTTGATGTGGCACAATTGTGGCACCTAGCATTCTTCAAAGGGCATTGGGCAGGGCTGTGGTTACTACGGCCGCAACTGCAAAAACTGTAGTCTAGGCTGTTCGCAGTTTCTATGGCTTCACTGCATGTAGCTGCTTCGTCCTAGTTGCAAAGGCACCGCTCGGGGAATGGTAAGGTTCGCTTCCACCAGCGGTTTTTTCTGTATCGCTGCGTTTTGCAATCCACACACGAATCTGTCGCGGAGAGCCTCATCCAAGAAAGGTCCATATTCACAATTATGCACAGATCTGCCACATCGCTAGTCGGCAGCCGCGGGGCCCTGTTGTCGCCTGTTAAAGTTAAAACACTCAGAGATAACCAGCTGTTTTGGCTCGTAATGATCCAACAAGGCCTTCACAACGTCATTGAACGACTTCTCTTGCAACTTGGTCAGCGCCATTAAACTGCGGAGTACCTGGAACGTGATATATAACAGGGGCAGAGAACCTGGTGGGGGCACCAAAATTGGAGGTGTCATGAAGAACACTAATAGCCTATGCCAGATGTATTCAGAATGAATGTAATAACCCCCCACTTCATGAATGCCGAGCCCCCCCCCCCCCCCCCCCCCCCCCCATTTTTGACAGGTGTCATAGTGGATTTGGCTTCCCCGGTTTACGGCATCCCCGAGTAATATACCCTAGGGGATTTGGCATCCCCGTACCAAATTCCCTAAGTGGATTTGGCATCCCCCGTGGTATCCCTCGGGGAATTTGGTATCCCCGTATTTTAGCAGCAGGAATGAACAAGCACAAATCTAAGTAGACTTGATCGGTGTACTTGCTTTCCATACTTAAGGTATGATAGTAGATAGCCAGCATGACAACCGTTTTAGTGTGGGGTATGTATCTTGCTGCACAGTCGTACTGCGAACATTTTGCTGCACGGTCGTAGCTACTGCGCACATCTTGCTGCAAGGTCGTACTGCGAACACGATGGATACCTTAAAAGGCCCGTATTATGGACAGCAAATCTGCTGGAAATAGTCTACCATCATCTTTAGAGTGCCAAATTGCTCGTATCTATTCCTCTAAAAAAGAAAAATTCACAGTTGAGATGGTTCCTGTTCACCAGCAGGAAGGGAGTGAGGACTGTGGTGTTTTCGCGATAGCTTATGCTGTTGAATTGGCCTTTAGTGATGATCCTCTTGCAGTAATCTACAGGCAAGAGAGCATGCGTAGCCACTTGGAGAGTTGTCTCTGTGAGGGAAAACTTTCACCTTTTCCCCGTGGCCGGCGTGGCAAAATATCTGGCAACCATCGAGGTGTACTGCACCTGCAAACTCCCTGAAAGCTTTGATGACATGGTAGAATTAATGTGAAGCGTGCTTAACATGGTACCACTGTAGTGACACATGTATCGTTGTTGTGGATATACAGGAAAAGAAAAGCAACGGAAGTGCAATTACTGTGCACCAAAGTCAAAAGCGGAAGTATTGACTTGCTAGATTGACTTGAAATATCACTATCTTGTGTACCTGTATACCAGTTGTAATCTATATATGCATTCTTTTGTTTACTGTTATTGGCTTCTGTATTGAATGAACATTTAGTGCGGGGTGCTATATTCCCTAGGGTATACTACTCGGGGATGCCAAATTCCCTAAAATCTGGGGGGTGCCAAATTCCCTGTGGGGATGCCAAAATCCCTAGGGAATTTTACTCGGGGATGCCAAATCCCCTGGGATGCCATATCCCCTGTGACACCGGCATGCAGTTTCGCTCCGTCCCTAAGGTAGAGATGCTACAATGTAACACACCCCAGTGGCCTTAGCCTGTCTAGAACTGTAGCCGATAGCGCTGGAATTCCGGCTGTAGTGTTACTGATATGGTTACCAAAGGACTGACGCCCTGAATCGCTAGTTTCAACCACGTACGTACTCAAACTTACTCTCACGCACGTCCCACACCCTTATCTCTTGCTAGCATAGAGCGGCATACTGTGCCGAGTAAGCGTATCTGAACACGCCACCTGCTGTACTTCAAAGGAATGCTGCGTCGCTGAACTAGCGGGGGCGCGCGCGTTTCCCCCGTGCTCTATATCTATAATCCATGGTAAAACTGAATTCGAAGTGAAGTAATTTTATAGTTCAGTGCTACTTGAAGTATTGAGCCATATAGAGACTGGACTACTGTAGCTACTTTGCTTAGCTATTCATGCATTAGTTCCTGTAGCTATCACCCACTCTCATATATATAGTGGATGAATACATGATAAAGAAACATCTAGAAGGTAAACAGGACATGAGGGAGATTAGCTACAGCAAGTTCATGTAGACATACAGGTGCTAAGAGTAAAGAGTGGGTGATACAGGAACTAATACATGAATAGCTACTTTGAAGTTAGGTGATAACCCTTAGCTATTCAGTTACTGTATCACTCACTCTTTACTCATAGTGGATGAACACATACGATACAGAAACATCAAGGTATATAAACAGGATGTGGGGTGTGAAGATTAGCTAGAGCAAGTGTAGACATACAGGTGCTAAATTAAGTGTGTATGCAATTTCTATAATCAGTTAGTATAAAGTTGAATATGCACTCAAGTAACAATCACTTCTAGGTTAAGATTTTCCCATAGCTAGACTGCGTGTACCCTTCATAAACATGAAAGTCATAGGATACTGATCTTGGGTAGTTGCAAACCTGCTGATAGTCAGGTCACAGAACCCAGCATCTTTCATGGAACTCATGGCAATCCTAGAATTAACACCAACATCCCTGAATTTGACACCAGCATTCAGTTGTAAAATCCAACTTTGCTTTCGACACCATATATCAGGAGTAAGCCTCCGGGTTTAACAAGCTTCCCGAGTCGACGCATTAGCAAACCGTACTCCTCGTGCGTATTTGCAACGCTCTCTAACACCAAGGAACTGATCACCACGTCATACATGTGGTTGTAATCGTCTTCAATAAGTGACTCTTCCGTGAGATCACACGTAACCACTGCTCTTACTGATTTCCGCACTTGTTCCTGCCTCTTTTCCACCTCGCCTTCATCTTTTCCCTCCAATTCCTGAACTACATACCTGAAATGTTTAGACCAGTCGAATGCAGCTGCGCTTCCATCCAACCACAGACGGAGTGATTGGCGATTTTTA
Source organism: Theonella swinhoei (assembly GCA_963970385.1). Taxonomy (NCBI): domain Eukaryota; kingdom Metazoa; phylum Porifera; class Demospongiae; order Tetractinellida; family Theonellidae; genus Theonella; species Theonella swinhoei. Next base: position 5,110,355 of record OZ019952.1, read on the forward strand.
TCAGTTAAGTCTGATAACACTATCTCGGAGGCTTTCGTGACGGCAGATATGGTGCCCATGACAACTGGACCAGATCCAAACTCCAACACTTTCAGACCGTTGGGAAGACTTCCGAACACACTGTGATAACATTGAAGGACGTGCTGCAAACGACCTGTATTTTCTGGTGTATTATATACATAATGTTCCAGGAACGCAGCAGAGTCAAACTTGCTCTGATAGTCCGTTTTAGTATAGAAAACATTGGCGCTGGTCATATTTTCCCCACTGCCAACCTACAGTTATGCACTACAATTGCCAATTCAAGATAGAATATCCAACGTTTCGACGGCAGAACAATTATACGTAACTAAAGGTGACAATTATTTGCCAGTATAATTATGCGAATTTAGGGTTATATTTCAGAAGGCTCGGTCTCCATATCAACTGTGGTATTGGCCCAAATATCTAGCTCAGACAGCTAGAAATCTGCAAATATATCAAACAGCTTTACTACCCACAAAAAAGGTTGAGTGAATCAACTCAGAATTGGAACTGACTTCAAGGGTGAGCAACTGTCCTGACTCTCGCCCAGCTCCTGGTACTTTGCTTGTCTTGGGACTCCATGCCATTTGTTTCAAAACACCCTTTTCCAGTATTTAGGGGCATGTACACCCATAGTCATTATACAAGTACATGTACAGACAAGAGCTGTGTCAGGTAACCAGGTATATATATAGGCATGTTGATTACATTCCATAAATGACAGACATTCCATAGATGACAGGTTAAATCTATATGTAGAGTCAATGGATGCGCATTCTTGAGGAATGTTAGTGACTCGTCGTGATGCAGGATACCTACCTCAGCAAGATGATGTTGGATGTATGAAACTTGATGTAAAGCTTATTGATCCAGATTGGTGACACTTCACTTCCTTCATCACTGTTAATAATTCTGAGCTGTGGTTTGAGCCTGATAACTTGATATTTTAGTGATCTGTCCAAGATTTTAGGATTCTCCCAGTTAATCATGTAGCTTGCCAGGCAATTGCTGATTTGTATAGGTGACCTAATTATAATCTAGCAGCAGATTTGCATTCTTAATCTGGTCTGTAGCTAATTCTCTCTTAGTTAGGTGTTTTCACAACACAACGATGACTCCTGAATGTAAAGCGGAGATATTCTCTCCTGAACATGCATTAGTGCGTGAGTTTATATTGACCATATGCTACTGTGTAAAATTACACATTGCATGCTTTGGTTAGATGTCTAATCCTGGACACTAGTACTCACCACAGTATTATGGATGTTGTGTATTTTTTACTCTGAACACTGCAAAAACATGATGGTTATTTTAACACAAAATGTGGTTAACTCAGTTGCATATGTAGTCACTCATTCATGTAAATGACAATTTAATGGCTGTTGAATTAGTTATCTCAGTTGCAGTCTTGTATATTCAGACAGAATGCTGTGTACAATGGTGACATTAAACTTAATTAAATTGTCAATTACATGAAAGAGTGACTACACATGCAACTGAGGTAAACACTTTGTGTTAAAATAACCATCAGGTTTTGCAGTGTTGCAGTTGCAGTAATTATAGTTGTAGTTGTGGTTCACCTCAAAAGATAGCAGCAATCATTGCACTGCACACAAATTAAATTCTGCTGTTCCAACTAGAACTCAACCTCAAGATCTCGGATGGTGTTGTTTAGGGTGAAATAGATGCCACGTTTACTCAGAAGTTCTTCGTGTGTTCCAACCTCTGCTACTTTGCCACTTTTTATTACAACAATGCAATCAGCAATGTAAATGGTAGAGAGACGGTGAGCAATGACAATGGTAGTTCTGCCCTCCCTGGCTTTTTCTAGAGCATCCTGTACTATCTTCTCACTCTCTGCGTCCAGAGCAGAGGTGGCCTCATCCAGGAGGAGAATTTTGGGGTTCCTTACCAGTGCACGGGCAATGGCAATGCGCTGTTTCTGACCTCCAGACAGCTGGGTACCCTTACTGCCTACATTGGTGCTGTAACCCTGCAAAAAAAGAGAAAGATGTCTCTTGGCCAAACAGCTGGTCACAGGTACTTACCTGTGGCAGAGAGTCAATGAAGGTGTGGATGTTGGCAGTCTTGGCAGCCTCGACCACCTCCTCATCCGATACTTCTCTGAAGTTGGCTCCATAGCGGATATTCTCGGCTATGGAGGTGTCAAAGAGGACAGGCTCCTGAGACACAATGCCAACCTGGGAGCGCAGCCAGCGGATGTTGAGGTCTTTCAGATTAGTACCGTCCAGAGTCAGACTACCAGACAGGGGATCGTAGAATCTCTCAATCAGTGAGATCACAGTACTTTTGCCACACCCACTGGGGCCCACCAGAGCCAATGTCTGTCCTGGCTTCACTGACACATTCATGCCCTGCAAAACTTTAACTCCTGGCCGTGAAGGATACTCAAAAATAACATCACTAGCATCAATTTTTCCTTCAACTCCTTCCTGAAGAGAAGCATGAAACAATACATATACATGTTAGAGATGCTTCGATCTATTCATCAAGTTGTCCTTTTTTTCAGTCCTTATTAGAGGGTTCCATCACTAGGGTATACAAAATACCATATTTTATACTTACAGGTATATTGCCCTCATCAGAGTAGTTATCTATGACTGGTTTACGATCCAGCATGAAGAAGATACGGTTTGCAGAGAGTTTGCCCCTTGTTAGATTGGGGATATATGCACTAGCTTGGCTTATTGCTAGTCCTCCATACACAATTGCAAGGAAAACCCGAAAAACATTAAAGAATTCCACATAGGCAATGTCGTCAGTTGGTCTGGTGACTAGGAACGCTCCAAATCTGAACACAATGGCATATAAAATGAAAATAATACTCTTTGAGAATCCATAGGCTATGCCATAGACTGGTGTGTTGTAAACAGAGGTCCTGCATGGAATAGAGGAGTAATTAAGAGACCCCTTTAACTATGATACTTGCAAGGGTATCAATCAGTGTTCAAGCTACTGAATTACATGTAGGGCTTACTTGTACATGGTCTTGATTCTCTCTGAGTACTGTTTGGAGAAGTTATCTTCCACTCCCAGCCCCACCACTGTGCGGATGTTGTCAATGGAGTCTATAGCCACTTTTCCTGCATGCTCCAGAGCCGCCTTGTTGCGAGCAATATTGCAGGTGAGGACACGGCTCTGGACAACCATACCAATGACTAGCAGTGGTACAATGGGGATCATAAAAAGGGTCATCATCCATGAGTACACAAATGCTACAACAAGAGAGAACACCAGGGCAAAGAGTGTTTCTATCAAAGTGCTCAGTTGGCTACCAGTGGCCTGTGGAGTGAGGAAGGGTGGGGATATATGAGATAGAGTAGTTTATAACTACATATTCATGCATAAACTAACCCCTTGAACCTGCCCAGCATCACTGGCTAGCCGAGTGGTGAGTGCCCCAGTTGAATTCCTCTCATCGTCAAACCAGCCAATCTCCTGACGCAGCATGGCCTTAAATGTCAGATGGCGAAGTCGTTGGGTCAGCCTGTCCCCAGACACAGCAAAACAGAGAGTCTGTAGCACAGAAAACTCGATTGAAGCATATACATATACACGTATTACCCAAGGGATGCCTCTTTAATAGGGATACACCTTCAGGTCGCACATCTACTTTAATACCCCTATATGTAGCTAGGCAGCCACCTTTAAGAACATGGCAATTGCTAAGCCTGCAGCAAAGCCCAGAAAAGTTGCTGCCCATGGAGTAATACCATCCAACACATCATCTGATGCCATTTGAAACACTTGTAGAACCTCTCCAAAGAAAATGGAAAAGATTGGGAAAGCACTCCCCTTCACCATAGCTGCGAATACCCCAATGGCTATCAGCCACCATTCTGGTCCATTGGTCTTCATGAGACGCAGAAATGATGCCTTAGGAATCTCCTTGTCCCACTCTGCTTGACGCTTGGAAGATGCCTGCTTTTTTAAGACTTCACCAACTGCCTGCATGGGAGTGGAGGAATACAACACAGGTATTCTAGTTAGGCCTTGACAGCTAACAGTTACATTATGCTGATATAATGAGCCATTCTAGTATAATAGGCATAAAGAAATAAACATAATCTGTAGGAAGTAAGTATCAGTGAAACTACCACTTGTACTATGATGTGCTGCTAAATGGAGATTTAGGGAAAACCATCATCTGCAAAGGCCTAATTTTAATACAGTATGGATATCGCATATTCTGGTGCACCAGGCTCACTTGTCTCTGAACATCTCCACCAGAGTCTGATCCATGCTTTGACCTATGCCTCATTGCCAGTAATTGCCCTGCATCACTCTGAACAAACAGTTTATCTGCTTCATACGACTGGAGATAAAAAAATGAGTAAGGTGAAATACTGCTGTACAGAACTGCTTTAATCAATACCTGTGCAGTGATTAGCTCATAGTAGAGTCCTTTGTTGTCGATGAGCTCAGAATGTGTTCCCCACTCCACAACCTGGCCTCCATCTATTGAGGCTATCATGTCTGCTGTCTGGATGGTAGAGAGGCGGTGAGCTATGATGATAGTTGTCCTGCCAATCCTCGCTTTATCCAAAGCATCCTGCACTATCTTCTCACTCTCCATGTCCAGTGCAGAGGTGGCCTCATCCAGGAGGAGGAGTTTGGGATTTCTCACCAGGGCACGGGCTATGGCAATGCGCTGTTTCTGACCTCCAGACAGCTGGACACCTCGTTCCCCTGACTGGGTATCATATCCATCAGGTAGCTCCATGATGAAATCGTGAGCATTAGCATTCTTAGCAGCTGTCTGAATCTCTTCCAAGGTAGCTCCTTCTTTTCCAAACCCAATATTCTCAGCGATAGTGGTATCAAACAGCACTGGCTCTTGACTCACAATACTAATACTGGAACGTAGCCAGTTCAGGTTTAGAGAGCTGACATCATTACCTCCAACTACCACCTGAAATGCATTAATTATGTGTCAGTAAACATTTGCTATGGAATTCTTTGTAAATGTAAATGTTCTAGCCTAACCCATTATTGAGTATATATCAGTGGTGACTGATTTGTCAACCTGAGAATGAAGACAGGATGCTCACCTTTCCACTGAGAGGGTCATAGAATCTCTCAATCAGAGAGACCACAGTACTCTTGCCACACCCACTGGGGCCCACCAGAGCCACAGTCTGACCATTCTTGACCTTCAGTGAAAACTGGTTTAAAACTGGTATATCCGGTCTGGTAGGGTAGGCAAAATTCACATTTTGAAATTCCACAGTGCTGTCAAAGTCACTGGGTATTTTTCCTTCAAGACTATACACATCAATGGGAGGGACCTGAGCAAGGAATCAGGAATTACATAACACATCGCACTATGGCCTGGTGTTACCAATATCATGTGGTGCCAAACATTGTCAAGTGGTGTCTCACCCGGTCAATTGTTTTGAAAACTACTCCACCTGCACCAGAGGCAACCTGCAGTGCCTCCAAGTTGGGAGCTGCTTGACCCAGAGAGGAAGCTCCGACCATAACAGCATAGAACACCTATTCACCAGTAAGTGAGTAAGAGGTCACAAGTACTACTTGTGTATATATATATATCACTGCAAAAAGTAAGTTATTGTTATGACAAGTGTGTGTGGTTATCTCAGATACATTATATTCTAAATGCATGACTATAATCTCCCTTGGTGTTCAAAGAATGTATGAAGTTCCTAAGGGATATTAAATGCATTATGGAGTATATAATAAAGGTTACTCCTCTATGACCTTTTAATACAGCAATACAGTACAGTGGGTTATGTATGTGATTTCCCCTTGAATTAAGATACTATCATTGAAATACATAGAGGCAATTCCTAAAGGGATATCCTACTCATAGGTAGTATACCCTTAGGTAACCACACCTGTTAGTCAAAACAACCACTGATTTTTTGCGGTGACATCAGTACTACTAATGTAGTGCTAATTGAAACTGATTATGTCACAGGACAATCACATGCTCTTACAGTTAAAATCTTTCCAGCAGTCAATATCTCCACTGAGATGAGATATGCACCAAACCTAAAGTAGAAGATAGAAAATAACAGAGGCCCTAGGAGTCAAAGAAAAAGTCATTTGTGATGCATGAAACAGTCACAATAAATTAAACAGGTGCTAAAATGCTATGAAAATGAAGGGAATGGAAGTAAGATTATATACTGACTCTGTACTTACCAGAAAGCAACTGAGTATGCTGCAAAGAGAAAGAAGAACATGATTCCAAGTAGACTCCCTGAAATAAACCCCTTCTGGGTACTAAATTTTATAGCTGACTTCAGCTTTGCATCGTACTGCTCAAGCGCCTTCTTTTCCCCTCCAAATGCAAAGACAGTTCTTATGGAGGCCAGCACCTCCTCCGCCACAGCTCCAGCAGCAGCATACTGCTTCTGCTCCAGACTTGTAAACTTAGCTGTCACCTATACAGAAAGAAATGTGTTGTAGAGACTGGTCTGTTCATTTCACTTATTGGCAACATAATTATTGAATGCCTTCCAAGATAGATATCAATGAGCATGTACCTTGCCAAAGGTGATGGTGATTACAATAATGAGTGGTGTGTAGGCAAGCATGACGAGCGTGAGTCGCCATTCTTGTGTGAAGGACACCACAAACGCAGCAAAGAAAGTACTCACAAATTGAATTAAAATGGAAAATTTCTCTCCAATTCCATCTGCAATCTTTTGAATATCACTTTATGTAGAAAAAAAGAGGGAGGGGCAAATGGGAGAAGAAAAACCAATATTAATACTCCCTGTGGCACACACTCTAAAATCTCTTACTCTGATAGGTGGCTGGAGAGCTCACCACTAGGACTTGCATCAAACCATCCGATATTCTGTCGCAAAATGGCTTGGTAGAACTTCTTTCGAATCTGATAAATCTGTCTTCCAGCCACTACCTCAAAGAGGAGAGACTGCAGGCCACTAATGATAAACGTAGCCACAGCAATACCAACAAATATGTAACATTGTATTTCAATGATGTCAGTAAATCTGGCATTGTCTACGCACACCCTTCCTTCCCCATATATCCTGGATATGATGTTGTGCATTGTTGTTGAGACATCCTCGAAATTAAATTGAGCATCACAGTCAATGATTCCATTTGTAATGTTAACAGAGAGAGAAACAGATATGTTTGACAAGTTGAAAATAGCTTCAACAGCATCGGCTAGGCCTGAATTTTGTGGATTAACAGTAGCAGCAGATACAGCATGATCAATAAAAGCATCTGTCAGCTCTCCAAATATGAGCATCACGATGGGAAATGCAGCACCATGTAAAATGGCACAGATGATGGCAATAAAGAGCAAGATCTTGTCCATCACTGATGAAAATCTAAACTGTGTTGTGTGTATTTGTGTTTGTGTGTGTGTGTGTCCGTGTTCTTGCCATACGTTATATACAAGGTATACACATACCAGTTTGAAGAGACTAACTGGTTTAGGCTTCACATTCTCATCTCTAGTCCCAGTCTCCTTTCCCACAGGGGTAGTCTCCCTTTAAATATTTTGACAACAATTCATGCACACCACAAAGAGAATGTAATACATGTAACTTACTCAGCGGACATCTTCCCGAGTTTGTCTTGAACCACATCTTGGTCAGAGTTTGATTGTAGCAATGGGATCTCATCTGATGACATTGTTCCTTAGGAAGGAGGTAGAATTTAAGAGGGATTGATCATGCAGAAAGTCTGGAATGTGTGAAGAGTTAGGTAGGTGTAGAGGTAAATTACAGTGTACCTGTATGTTGGGGTCCTTCTACGTGTAAACTGTCATTACATTATTATTATATCAGTAAGCTAGATAATGCTGGTAAGCAGGGTAATGATGGTGCGCTAGGCAACGATAGTAAAGGTAAGGGACTGTCCTGCGATATCTTATGTCCCCTATCTGACATGTAGTTAACGGAGCAGCCACAGCCCCTCCACATAAGTAAAGGGGTGGAGCTGAAGCATAGTGAAGCTCCACCCCCTTTTGATAGGGGAGGAGGCTGGCTCGCGACAAAGACTACACGGAAGGTGAGGCAACCAGCCATCATTACCCTTCTTACCAGCATTATCGTGCTAGCTTATCAAATGATGTCATATAAGGACAGTTTACACATAGAACCATATGTTGTGTGCAGCTAAGTAGGTAGTACATGTGCTGTGGGAATGTTAAGTAGTAGAGGCCTTTAATTTGTAGAGGAGACAGATATATAAATTTACACATGCTTAATACTATAGAGAGAAAAGAATATGTGGAAGTTGGAGTGTGCTTTAGTTAGAAATATGTTGTAGGGAGGTGTGTAAACAAGAACTCTTTGGTGAGGACTTGTTCAGTATGACTGGTAAGAGCAATAACTGCAGTAAGACTGGTAAGAGCAGTACAGCCAACTTGCTAGGGACTGCATGGAGGTGAAGAACAAACCTGTGGTAAGTATATACTGTTCCTCGGGCAAGGAGGAAACAGATGGCAAGGATTTGTCTGTGTGTGTGTACATGTGGCTCTATTGTGGGTGGGTGTTCAGTGGCGTGGTGCTATGGCCGTTTTAGTCTGGCGGCGAACACTATCCAATCGTTGAGTACGTGTTGCAACCTCGGCCTTAGAGACTAGAAGATGTGACTGAACGCATCATAGCAAATCATACGAGCAGTCCAGGTTTGAGTATATACATAAAGCGATGCTCACCTTCTTGTTAATGATGTCTGTGATCCGTAGGTTTGTCTTTCAGATTGTATATGCGAAAAGGCTAATGACGCTGCACGCAGACGTGCATTATTCAGAATACTGCCACCTCCTCTTGCGGAAATGCAGCCCCTCCCCTTTAAGCTGCACTCCTGCCCAGCCGTAACAGTAATTTAGAGGGTAGCGCAGAAAATTACGCAATGGGGCGCGTAATTAAGTATTAAAATTTCTGCAATGTGGGAACCTCCAATCAGATTGCTAGTTTGACCAATACTTAGTGGAAAGGGGCATATAGATCTATTTATATATAAGCAACTACGTAGTACTGTACAGAAATGTCATGTTGCCAATAGGCTAGCGTACTGTTTTCATTCCTTGTCATCAACAATGTAGGTATCTAGCTAACTTATAAGTTCTCATCATTGCGAATTTCAATTGTTCCATTTATATATAAGCAACTACGTAGTACTGTACAGAAATGTCATGTTGCCAATAGGCTAGCGTACTGTTTTCATTCCTTGTCATCAACAATGTAGGTATCTAGCTAACTTATAAGTTCTCATCATTGCGAATTTCAATTGTTCCATTTGCTGGGTCTAGTCTAATTTTATCTCTGTCCAGATCAGCAGTCCCCTCAAGAGTAACATAAAACATCTCATTACTCTCTGGTACATCATCATTCACAATTGGTATACAATGACACCATGTCATGTTACACTTCTCAAAATCCAGAGTCACAGGAGTATTTTCCATGGGAACCACTGAGAATGAAATCATACAAAGCTTCATTGTATAGTACCATACATCAACTACATACATACCTGCAGTGCCATCTAGAGCTGTTAATATGATCGCAAAAGGAAATTGAATGGAGCAATTGACAGAGGAGCTGTACACTGTGACACAAATCTATATATCTCTTGGAGCTCCCTCTAATACTGGGTAGCAGGGCCGTTCCCAGGATTTTTATGGGGGGGGTTCTTTTTGCAAAAATATGGACTCCTACGGGTGAATGCCTTTAGCATTAGCACCAGTACATGTGATTGTAGCTGTGTGTGAACAATAATCATGGGCAATTCTAGAGATATTTTTGAGTAGTTTCTGGTATATGCATGTGCAAACCTAGGGGGGTCTGGGGGCATGCTCCCCCAGGAAAATTTTGATTTTTAGATGCTCTGAGACCACTTCTAGTGCATTTTCAGGCATGATGAACAGCATACGGGAAAGAATATATTATGCATATTCACAGAACAATATACAACACATTCTGACTTGTAAAGGCATTATGAATCCAAAACTTCATACGACGTGGCTCATCTCCGTCAGATCTGCTATAATAATAGCTACGTAGACTAATACACCTGTCCACGTTGCATGTATGCTCCGCCCACTTAGTTTTGTGATCGATCGTGTAGTGCTAGTGATACGACTGGAGGAAGGCAACCGTTAGTAAAGTCGATAGATTTATCTACTACGGGAGTTTCAGGAACGCTTGAGACGCCTAGCTAGAAGCCCTAGCCCTAGCTCCAGCCCGATTCTGACTAGTTTCTGGAAACCCGACTAGACACGCCATTGATGAGATGAATAACGCCCGATTTATAATAATATGCTACGCTCACGTGGTCGCGTGTTTTACACAATTGCGCGATTAGAGAAAGTGTGGTCATGCGTGGATCCATGGAGTGTGCGACTGCGATATACTACGACGAGCGAATGTAAAAGCGGACCTTTACCTGTTGCGGGGGGGGGGGGTTCGTCCGAACCCTCCGAACCCCCCCTGGGTACGGCCATGGGGTAGTATGTCTTTTTCAACACCCACTAAAGAATATATGGAACAAACAGTTTAGGAACACCCTTAGCTAGCTAGCCTTGTTAAAACACTACACGTCCATGGGAAATAGACAAATAGCCAACTAATGTGTACCAGAAAAACTCTGTACTATGTATTAAAGCCTACTATTAAACCTCCATACATACCAATTCTTATTGGCTTATGGAAAGCTCGTGGCAGATAAATTATATGTATCTTGAAACTCACAAATGCTGCAGTTCTGAGCCTATTTACACACGTGCATATCCTACTCTACAAGTGGTTCTATACTCTGATAGTACGGAAAATTGAAAAATGCTGATTTCTCCGTCTTCTTTTTCTCACTGGGACAAGAAGAAGTCTCGAGGCAGAGGATGAGGTTCACAGAGAAATTGGAGGAATTTGATGAAAAAGGGTAGGTCGTCTACCCATTCTGTGCCGAGAACCAGGTTCAGAAATATAGCAGGATCGGACTGGGACAAGGAGAAGTTTCGAGGCAGAGTATTGCAATACTGGAATACACGTGACCATTTAGTTACGCGCATGCGCGAACGGTGTGTCTTTCTTCCCTTCCTCCCGAAGAGCCTAGGTAACGAGGCTAGTAGTTCTGTATGTGATGTGTGTAGCAGTAGAAAGAGTATTGTGTTGAACTTTATTCGAGTGCTATCCGTAGTGCAAGCGGACCCATTGTTACAGCATGCACACACATTTTTCATTTGTGACACACTCTAAGTGGGAATTCAGTCAGGGAGAAATGAGTCTCCACTAACACACTCAGCAACCTCAAGATTCCCTATACATACCAGTGGAGCAATTGGGTTAATTCATACCAATTGCAGTTCAGAAAAGTTGCTGTGACGACCAAGATCTAGACCAAGAAAAACTCTTCATTGGACCTTTCCTGACTAGGATATCCGTATTAATTTTTAGACACCAACTTCTCATTGTGCATGTGTTCACTGCTGTGACCTTGCATGCACACTTTCAAGAGAATTGAGCCTCAGTTCACATCCCTATTAGCTATACATGTAGTAGGTGTTAAGAACTCATGACAATGCAGATATTAAGCTCTAATTTAAACCTGGTATGGTTTTCAGATAACAAAGATGTTGGTTCAGCCTGTCTCCAGACACAGCAAGCGTGGAAAATTACATCTAGGGCATGTCTTTATGTCGGAACTAAGTACAAAATTTAAAATTCTGGAATGTAGAAACCTCCAATCAGATTGCTAGTCTTACCATTATTTGTGCAAAGGGACATATAATTATATTAAAACCAGCTGTTTCCACACATAAATTGAAGTATTACTGTACACAAATGTCTGTAATAAATAATACCCATATTAATTTGCCAATAAGCTGGCATATTGGTTTTTATTTCTTGTCATCAACAATATTTTTCTCATCATCGTAAATTTCAACTGTTCCATTCACTGGGTCTAGTCTAATTTTGTCTCTGTCCATACCATCTGTCACCTCAAGAGTAACATAAAACATTTCAACATTCTCTACTTCATCATCATCCACAATTGGTATACAATGACATTGTATCATGCTACACATCTCAAATTCCAGGGTCACAGGAGTTGTTTGATTGTAATCCATGGGAGCCACTGAGAATGAAATTATATATACATAGCTTCATTGATATACATAGCACCATGCATTGACTACATATATACATACCTGCAGTGCCATCTATGGCTGTGAGTGTGACAGCAAAAGGAAATTCAATGGGACAATTGACAGAGGAGCTGTACACTGTGACACAAATCTCTAGTCCTCCTATAGTTTCCTCTGATACTGGGTAGTGTATCTTTTCCAATCCCACTAAAGAATATATGGAATGATATCAGTTTTGCAGCACCTTAATATGCTCTTAGCTAGCCTTGTAAACATTACATAGCCATGGAAAATAGACAAACAGCCAACTACTATGTATGTACCAGAAAACATTGTGTACTAAGTATTAAAGCCTACTATTAAACCTCCAATTCTTATTGGCTTATGGAAAGTTCATGGCAGATATTTTTATCATTGTTTTTTAAATGGTTTAACGTCCATGTACATCTTTATGGATTAAGTAACACTTGCTTACAACGTGGAGTGTCATCAACAATGTGAATTGTTCCATTCACTGGGTCTAGTCTAATTTTATCTCTGTCCAAATCAGCAGTCCCCTCAAGAGTAACATAAAACATCTCATTGCTCTCTGGTACATCATCATCCACAATTGATATATAATGACACCGTTTCATGTTACACTTCTCAAATTTCAGGGTTATAGGAGGATTTTGACTATAATCCATGGGAGCCACTGAGAATGAAATTATACATGGTTTCATTGATAGATTGACTGACTACACACGTACCTGCAGTGCCATCTACAGCTGTTAGTATGACAGCAAAGGGAAATTCAATGGGACACTCGACAGAATAGCTGTTCAATGTGACACAGATCTCTAATTCGCCAATTGTTTTCTCTGATAACGTGTAGTATGTCTTCTCCAAGCCCACCACAGCTACTAAAGAAGTATAAAGTTGTCCCACATTACAGATTCTCTAAAGATGCCCATTAGCCCTGTAGGGCACTACATTACACAAATACTCTATGACAATGTTGGTGCTCTCTATATTGTGGGATGGCACAACACCAATTGGCCATTAAATCTTAACTCACAAAAATGCTGCAGTTATAAACCTTTTACACACATGCCTATGAGTATCCTACTCTACAAGTGGTTCTATACCTGACAATACTCTGATAGTACACTGCGACAGTGATACATGGAAAATTGATTTCTCTGCATTGTTTTTCTCAGTTCAAACCTTACATGCTTTGTTTTATTCTTGTAGCTACACATACAACTTAAATTGTACTTCTTTCAGAATGATAAGCCAGCTAGAACATCCTGGAATGCAGTACAACTGTCTGTATATATCACATATGCGGTGCAAGAAGTCACAAAACATACTCAACACTTGCTTACAAGCTAAGGTATTTCGGTCCTCATAATCCAAAATATGAATTATTCCATTCACTGGTTCTAGTAGCATTATATCTCTGTCCATATCAGCAGTCCCCTCGAGAGTAACATAAAATATCTCATCATTCTCAGATATGTCATCATCCACAATTGGTATACAATGGCATTTTGTCACATTACACTCATGAAATTCCATGGTCACAGGAGTTGTTTGGTTGTAATCCATGGGGGCCACTGAGAATGAAATCATACATAGCTTCATTGATATATATCATGCATCAACTACATACGTACCTGCAGTGCCATCTTTAGCTGTTAGCGTGACAGAATACGGAAATTCAATGGGGCACTCAACAGAGGAGCCATTCATTGTGACACAAATCTCTAGTTCTCCTATAGTTTCCTCTGATACTGGGTAGTATGCCTTCTCCAACCCCACCACAATCACTAAAGCAGTATTTCAAAAAGTCATACAGTATCACAGACACTGTGAACATACTTATTAGCCTTGTGGGGTACTACATTCCATAGACTGGCACAAATACACTATATATGTATATGTAATGGTAACCTTAAGGTGTATATACTTCTTTCAAAATGACTGGGAATAATACAACTGTTACTGTATCAAGACCAAGATACAACACTTGCTTACAAGTTAGCTCAGCACCAAAAATAGTAATAGTTCCATTGACTGGGTCTAGTTTAATTTTATCTCTGTCCAGATCGGCAGTTCCCTCAAGAGTAACATAAAACATCTCATTACTCTCTGGTACATCATCATTCACAATCGGTATACAATGGCACTGTGTCATGTTATACTTATCAAATTCCAGGGTCACAGGAGTTGTTTGATTGTAATCCATGGGAGCCACTGAGAATGAAATTGTACATAGCTACATTAATATACATAGCACCATATACACATTGACGTACTTGCAGTGCCATCTATAGCTGTTAGGCTGACAGCAAATGGAAAATCAATGGGACACTCAACAGAGGAATTGGAATTGTTAACTGTGACACAAATCTCTACTCCTCCTATACTCTCCTCTGACACTGGATAGTATGTCTTCTCCAAGCCCACAATAACCCCTAAAGAATAATGTCATACAGTATCACAGGCATTCTGAAAATGTTCATTAGTCTTGTGGGATACTACATTTTGTGGACTTGCACAAATACCCTATGTACTTTAAACTTTCAAACCACAGAACAACTGTTTGTATCAAAGTACAATGCCTCTATACATGTGCACGCTGACACAAATCTCTCCTATAGTTGCCTCTGATACTGTGTAGTGTGTCTTCTCCAAGCCCACCACAGCCACTAGAAGTAGTTTAAAGGTAACCTAGTTGCCAAGTTTAGAAATTCATGGCTTAAACTTGGGGTTCACTGTAGTTTTGAATTACATTGTGAAGGTTGATTTGAATGTGTTAATTCTTCATTAAATCAGATGGATCAGGCATAGAGCAATACATACTTCTGTTGCCTGGTAGAGTAACAGATCAAAGGCTAAAGTGTGCCAACATATCATGTATGGCACACATATTACATCACTAATTACATGAGGCTTGAAAGGGAGTGGTTAGTGGCTGAGACACCATAGAAATGAAGCCTTCAGCCTCTCTCAAACCAACCCTTGTACACTTACTTTCATCATCTTCAATAACAAGTAAAATAGTGTTGTTGGCTCCTATCCGAGTTCCTATGGAATCTCCACTGATGCCTAGAACTCCAACAAAGTATTGTTCTAAATTCTCCTTAATCTCATCATCAATTATGGGTATGAGAACTTCAGTTGGGCCATTTCCAGCAGGAACCACCACTGTTATAACATCAGTGATGTAATCTTCACCAGCTGTATGTAGGATTATCAATCTCTGCAATCATTAGCGATTATACAGACAAACATGCCTTAAAACACATCACATGGAAACATACATACGAGTTGCATTGTTGGGACAGTTTGGATCATAATCTGGAACATCAAATCCAAAGTCATCCGAGTATTCAGTGGGAGTGATTGTCAGATTGATTGGAACAGCAGTTGTAATACTTTGTACCACACGTACAGTGATAACACCAGTTTCCTCACTACCATCTTTATCCGTATCACTGAATTCAAACACTACAACTGCATGTGTAATGGAATGTCTCATTAATGACAATACTAGATCAGGACTGCATATGACACAGACTTTACACATGTAGGGTCTAGGGTAAATCTCATAAGTTGGAGGAGACTTACACTCTTAGAATTGAGCACTGTTAAAACTGGGATGGTAGTACCAAGAATCATAGAAGCAAAGTGCAGCATTCAGACAAAGGAAGAGGATGATAGTAATAACATGCACAATTCCATCTGTAATTACTAAAAGGAGTTACATATTATTGTTGCATGCCATCACCCCCTACTTTTGCCAGAATGCTGCTCCTTGCTCTATGATTTAGGGGTAGCAACATATGCATGTTTACCTAACATTCAATAGAATTTTACCACCATCCCTACATAGAGAGTCTATGTATGTGCTTATACACTTGTAGGAAAGAGAATTTCCTGATTAGAGGTTTGGAAATACACAGAAATATGTCATTTAAGGACATCAACACCAC
This sequence comes from Theonella swinhoei, assembly GCA_963970385.1. Taxonomy (NCBI): domain Eukaryota; kingdom Metazoa; phylum Porifera; class Demospongiae; order Tetractinellida; family Theonellidae; genus Theonella; species Theonella swinhoei. Next base: position 5,126,477 of record OZ019952.1, read on the forward strand.
TGCTTATCAGGGAGTCGGGAGACTCTCTATGTAGGGATGGCGCCGACACGCCCATTAAGCACGGCTCAGAAATCTCGAACGCGGCAGTTATAAGCCCTTTTAGAAACATAGTATGGCCTACGAGTGTTTCTAGACACGATAACACTCTCAAATGCGGTAAAGTACACCGTTACAATGACATAGGTGAAATTGCCAAAACCCCAATTTGTTCAACATCTTCTTCTTCAGTAAACAAACCTATCATACAAACGGTACAGGTATTTACCATCATTTTTGCATGAAACATTCCCCCGCGGAGTGCCTGTGCCCAACAGAATCTTCATAGGACTTTTCCTGCACAAGTAGAGCTAGTAATACACGTATTTCCGTATACAGGAACGCCATCTCCTCATTATTATCGCGTGTGATTTCACGTGACCGAGAGGAGCAAAAGCGGTGGGGCTCGCCCGTGAAATATATACTACTGCATGTATTTGGCAATAAAAAACCAAGTGAAACAAGAGCGAAAAACGTTTCATTGAATGTGTTAACAAATTCTTCATGTATGAACCAACCAAACCTTGTACACTTACTTGTCTGGAAACAAATGAATGAGTTTAAGATTTTGACAAAACTATCCATCCACGGATTAATTTAATTCACCCTTCAGCCTCTCTCAAACCAAACCTTGTACACTTACTTTCATCATCTTCAATAATAAGTAAAATAGTGTTGTTGGCTCCTATCTGAGCTTCTGTGGAATTTCCACTGATGTCTAGAACTCCAACAAAGTATTGCTCGAAATTCTCCTTAATCTTGTCATCAACTATGGGAATGGAAACATCAGTTGGGCCTTTTCCAGCAGGAACCACCACTGTTATAACATCAGTAATGTAATCTTCACCAGCTGTATGTGGGATTATCAATCTCTGCAATCATTTGCGATTATATACAGACAAACATGTCTTAAAACACATCACATGGAAACATACATACGAGTTGCATTGTTGGGACAGTTTGGATCATAATCTGGAACATCAAATCCAAAGTCATCCGAGTATTCAGTGGGAGTGATTGTCAGAGTGATTGGAACAGCAGTTGCGACACTTTGTACCACACGTACATTGATAACACCAGTTTTCTCACTACCATTTTTATCCGTAGCATTGAATTCAAACACTACAACTGTATATATGTGTAATGGAATGTCTCATTAATGACAATACTAGTTAATGACTAGTACTGTATATGAAACACTTTACATAGGAAGAAATGGGTAAAACTGAGCCCTGTTAACAATTATGGATGTAGGAATGATAGTGCCAAGAAATAGAAACAAGGTGCAGCATTCACACAAAAAGGCATGCAATAATAATAACATGCATAAACTCCATCTGTAATTACAGCTAGGAGGCGTTATGTACTATTGTTGCATCCCATCACCCCAGCTTTTGCCAGAATGCTGCTCCTTGTTTATATGATTGATGTGTAGCACCATGTGTGAATCTAACATTTGATTTTCATGCAGAATTTTACTACCATCCCTACATTGAGAGCCTATCAAATCTGTATGTATCTGCTTGTACACTTATAGGAAGGAATTATCACTGCAAAAAAGAGGTGGTTGTTTTGACCAGTGTTTGTGGTCACCTCAGTTGCATTACATGACTATAACCTGCCTTGGTATTCAAAAGATATGTGGAACATAAATATTATGATAAGGTGTTATCACTGGGAATATCATTGTCATATCACTGTGAGTATCATTGTCACTTGAGATACACAGACATCATTCCTTAGGGATAGCCTATACCTCTTGGGAGGTTGTAATTAAAATAGCTGAGGTAACCATGCACACCTAATGGTTAAAACAACCACCCATTTTTTGCAGTGATATAGGTGGTTTGGAAATAATTATACAGAAATTATGGCATTTAGGACATCGACACCACTTCATATTCTTATTTGTCCTAAAGGTGTCCGGATTAGAGGGCTCTACCATGAATATTCACCGTTATCAATGATGATGACAAAAAGTAAAACAATCTGAAATGTGATATTAGGTGGACCACTTAGGCTCAGAGTCAACATTTCCAGTCCCAGATCATCAGCTACAGCAGTGAAGCTAATGCAAGGCTCAGGGTTAACAGCAGTAAGAGTCATTTGCGTGGTATTCAAAACTAAATCTGCAATGAGAAATGTAGAAGAACATGAAAAAAGATCAGTTTACAATTTTCATAAACTCTAAATATTTCTTTCAACATACACAACAATTGTGTAATGTCCCTCAGAAATAGAAGCAATCGTAATGACATGGACAACATTTTAGATATTATGTCTGTAATATTATACTGGTATTTTTCCACAATAATCTACAAACAAGTTTCACAAAAAACCTCACCATCTGCTCCAGCACTGCCTTCAATAAGTGTGATATCAATTGGAGTGTCAGAGCACACATCTCCTACTGTATTGAGGCATATTTCTCCTGAGGTACCCTCTAGCAGAGTAATTTCATTACTTTGAAATCCAGTCTTAACTGTGAGGGAGAAATTTATACACATGTTAGCCATTATGTTAACACAAAAATGACAATGACTTGATTCTTTCTGCAGTTTTATCAACAATTTGTTGTAGGCAACTGAAAAATTAAACTAATGTATTGGATGAAAGGTAAAAACTCTGGAGATTTTGTCAACAGTGTGTATTTTTAGCACTATATGTTCACTTAAGTGGCTTGTTACATAGCACTAGTATCTGCAAATCTGGTTGCATTAAAGGTGGACCTGAACTACAGTATAGTGCATGAAAGGTAGACAGTGCTTGATTCACACTTCCTTCTTAACACAGTATGGTAGTACTCTATGTATTGCTATTATCTATCTCTATTGTCACTTTCAGTTTCAGTTTGTTGTCTACTGGACTTTTGTGAACATGATTATGTTCATAAAATATATAATTTAATGCATGACAAGCAAGCTGACTATCAGGATCACTGCAACATGTCACTTTGCACAGTGATGTAGCTCCACTTTTAAATAAAAGAGCATGTAGTCAGCAGCTCTTTACATTGTTTATTGACTCAAAACATTAGGTAACCACCATACCACCCATGCACATTATTTATATGTCAGTAAATGCTTGCATAGTTTAGTGAGCCCCAATTTATTTAGAGCACATTTTAAAACTATCTCCAAGATATTGGTTTGGTTTTGATGACAAATAGCCCTACCAATGTCCTTTAGTGTAATAACAACTGTCTTGGGTTCCAGAATAATATGGTCATCTACTGGCTCTATGACTGGACTGATGGTCAGGTTTATTGTCTCCAACCCTTCACAAGCCATTCCATCATTCTGTAGGATTACAGTGATAGGTATTGGTTCCTCATGGAGTGTGAAATTGGTATTAGAGGGGAGTGTGTAGTCTTCATTCACTACAAGGAATAAGAGTTGAATTAAGTATGAAGAATTGACATCAATGTTGTTGTATTGTTTGTTGCATGAATTTCATCCCATAACTTCATCAGTTCATCATGTAAGTATTAGTTGTTACATGGGCCCGAGTGCCAACATATCCTGTGTGAGCACGAGGGCCCATGCAACAACTAATTTGTTGCCATTTCTATGGTTTTCAGCCCCTAACCAGTCCCTTACTAGCCTCATATAATTAGTTATGTAATATGTGTGCCACACATGATATGTTGGCACACTTTAGCCTTTGATCTGTTACTCTACCAGGCAACAATAATTATTATATTTCCAATAATTAGTGGTCAACAATCCTGGAGCAGAAAGGATGTAGTACAGATTACTACCACTAACTACATCTTCACATTATTGACTATATACCACTAACTACATCTTTAAATTATTGATCACTAATTTTCTAAATTTGGTGGCCAATAATCCTGGAAGTAGTTAGTTAGTTAGTTAGCCTTTGATCTGTTACTCTACCAGGCAACAATACTACAATATCCCATGGCCTATTGACAATGACTGTATATGTCCTTACAGGTGTGATACTCAATGAGTATATTCAGTGAGTAGATATGTCTTTAAATGTGTGGTACTACAGTAGCTATACTATGTCATTTATAGACTATCGCTATATATGTCCTTACATGTGCGATACTACACACTAACGATTACTTTACCTCTTGCATGGTTGTGACAGTGGCATTAACAACTTGTCATAGGAAACAGAACTAACCACACAAGGGGTAAAATAACCCCACCATCTTTAGAGTATACAGTATCCTACTATCTAAAAAAGTTTAGGCAGTGACATTTCCTTAATTACATGTGTGGTACTACAGTATCTTACTACCGAAAAATTTTAGGCAGTAACATGTCCTTACATGCATGTGTACAGTATCGTACTACCTAAAATATTGTAGGCAGTGACATGTCTTTAATTATATGTGTGGTACATGTGTGGTACTACAGTATCTTACTACTGAAAAATTTTAGGCAGTAACATGTCCTTACATGTACTACAGTGTCTTACTACCTAAAAATTGTAGGCAGTGACATGTCTTTAATTACATGTGTGGTACTACAGTATCTTACTACCTAAAAACATTTACAGGTAGTGACATGTCCTTACATGTGTGATACTACAGTATCATAGCTACTATACCTAGGAAGTGACATGTCCTTAAAGGTGTAACTGTTGATAGAGTAGTCCATTATAATTCCCCTATACATGTGATCCATTGATGGGACTACTGACCTATACTCTCTACAGAATGCAATGCACAATCATGCATAATACAGTACTGTTGCCAAGGTTTCTTTAGGAGCGGTGGGAAGGGGGAAACTCCCTGCTCCCTTGGGAATCTAGATATTGGCATAAAATTCACTTATTATTTCACTGTTACCCCTACCCTCATTTTTGGTAGATGGATTGACCTCCCCAGACCAATTGCAGCATATATTTAGACCATGCAGTTGCATGAATGGATATGGAATGCAAGAATAGAAGGAATTAGATGTAAAGTGTGGGAAAAGAATTACATGTAGCATTTCCACCAGCCTCAATGTTGAACATTATAAATTCTTCTGGAGGACTTCCACCATTCTTAGTGTAGAAAATATTGAGAGTAATATTCTCTCCCTCTTCAGCAGTTATGTCTGATTGAGGTAAAGCTGAATCATTGTCTGGAGCAATGTCCTCCACCCATCCATACACTAGACAGCACAAAATTATATACATTCAACAAACCCGAACTTTTTGTACATGAACATCAACATACCATAACACAGTTGACAGTTTTCATCAGCAATATCCACTACCCTTTGTTGGAAACTTAGAATGCTTTCCTGCAAACAACAGTCACGCACTGAGTCCCCATCAACTGTATTGTTACAGCCCACATCCCTAGAACAGCGTACACTCTGTCCCGCTCCAGATTCTGCGTGTGAGTTGCAATCTATAAAATTATATAATTTAGCTTGAGAAAAATATTTACCTTGTCGTGTGAAGGTTACCAAAAGTAGGAAAACGAGCACTCTGATATTTAGCATTGACATTGTAGCAACTACGCACGTACCAATAGAGCCACCAGAGTCAAGAGCCAAACTTTTATACCCAGGTACGCACGCGCGCTGCACTACGAGAGCTATATAGTCGATTGCATTCCTAGGAGAAGAAGTTCTATTCAACGCCTCTGCGGGGTGCGGGGGTTCCTGGGGATCCGTGGATCCCTCATCGGTCTTCGTAATGGTCTTATGTAGAAGGTTGGAGCCTCTGTTGAACTTAGCTTTAACCTCTGAGAGGCTAGTAACGTATGTTGTCACGTGATGTAATCTAGAATACATTCTTGTGGGTGAATGCCTTTCATTGTCGTTATATATCACGTTCCAGGTACACCGCAATTTAATGGCGCTGACCAAGTTGCAAGAGAAGTCGTTCGATGACGTTATGAAGGCCCTGTTGGATCATTACGAGCCAAAAGGTTATCTTAATGGACAGATAGTAGAACGGAATTGCGCGTTTCACGGAGAGTTTGGAGGAAAAAGGGTAGGTCGTATACCCATTCTGTACCGAAAACCAGGTTCAGAAATCTAGCAGGATCGGACTGGAACAAGGAGAAGTTTCGAGGCAGAGTATTGCAATACTGAGGTTCTGACCGAGGAATACATGTGACCATTTAGTTACGTGCATGCGCGAACGGTGTGTCTTTCTTCCCTTCCTCCCGAAGAGCCTAGGTAACGAGGCTAGTAGTTCTGTATGTGATGTGTGTGTGGCAGTAGAAAGAGTATTGTGTTGAACTTTGTTGGAGTGCTATCCGTAGTGCAAGCGGACCCATTGTTACAGCATGCACACACATTTTTCATTTGTGACAGACTCTAATTGGGAATTCAGTCAGGGAGAAATGAGTCTCCACTAACACACTCAGCAACCTCCAGACTCCCTATACATACCAATTAGGCAATTGGGTTAATTCATACCAATTGCAGTTCAGAAAAACTCTTCATTGGACCTTTCCTGACTAGGATATCCCCCACCGGTACCAATTGTAACTTCTCATTGTGCATGTGTGTTCACTGCATGGTGTGACTTGCATGCACACTTTCAAGAGAATTGAGCCTGACATTACATTTCACATCCCTATTAGCCATACATGTATTAGGTGTTAAGAACTCATGAAACAATGCAGAGGTTAACTACCTTTAATTTAAACCTGGTATGGTTTTCTGATGGCAAAGACGTTGGGTCAGCCTACCTCCAGACACAGCAAAACAGACTAGCGTGGAAAATTACATCTAGGGCATGTCTTTAGGTCAGAACTAAGTAAGAAATTTAAAATTCTGGAATGTGAAAACCTCCATGCAATCAGATTGCTAGTCTTACCATTAAAAAAGGGACATATAATTATATAAAAACCAGCTGTTATATAACCATTTATTACCTAGCCATATTGCCCAGCAATGTATAATTTCCTATTCCGCGTTGGGCAATATTTTCCCATATTGCCCAGTTATATTGCCCAGTCAGTTTTAGCCAATTAAATTTCAGAGCGCATTGCGCATTGCGCGTTAGGCGTATTGTTAGCAACGAGTGAACGGTAAAATGGTGGAGTTTTAACACCAGGTTGAAGACGAGCTAGGTAATAAACAGCTTATTACGTGGTTTATCGGGCAATATTGCGAGTTATTGCACTCGTGTGTGAGTATTACCCTCGCCTTCGGCTCGGGCAATACCTCACACACTCGTGCAATAACTTGCCATATTGCCCGATATCCCACGCAATAAGATATAAAGTGTAAAAAACATTTCATTAAAATGTTGAAGGATGTAGGGATGGTAGTGCCAAAAATTAAAGAAACAAGATTGTAATGACCCGAGTGGTGCACAGTGAACAACTGATTATGATGTGACCCCCATACACAACATGTATGCAGGGAAATGATTAAAAACCATAATTATGCATTTGGAAATTATGCATGCACAATGACAGACTAACAACATAACGTATAGTTTGGAGTTTAGAGTTCACGCGCTACCACAAAGATGGATTACAATTCATGCATGTATGCAGACAAGGGATACATTGCATGCAACAATAACAACATGCGTAACCCCATGAAATAAAATGTAGGGAGGGGTTACGCATGTTGTTATTGTTGCATGCAATGTATCCCTTGTCTGCATACATGCATGAATTGTAATCCATCTTTGTGGTAGTAGTCGGAGCCATTATAGGCATATAACAACATGCGTAACCCCATGAAATAAAATGTAGGGAGGGGTTACGCATGTTGTTATTGTTGCATGCAATGTATCCCTTGTCTGCATACATGCATGAATTGTAATCCATCTTTGTGGTAGCGCGTGAACTCTAAACTCCAAACTATACGTTATGTTGTTAGTCTGTCATTGTGCATGCATAATTTCCAAATGCATAATTATGGTTTTTAATCATTTCCCTGCATACATGTTGTGTATGGGGGTCACATCATAATCAGTTGTTCACTGTGCACCACTCGGGTCATTACAATCTTGTTTCTTTAATTTTTGGCACTACCATCCCTACATCCTTCAACATTTTAATGAAATGTTTTTTACACTTGTTTCACTAGTTTTTCTTGGGTATAATACATACCTAGCAGTGTCCACTTCAAATTCTGCTTCCTCGTGGATTGCTTTATCATCTCTACTTACTTATTTTGCATTCTACTTGTTACTATAATGTTGCAACAAGAATATTGTTATTGAAGTTATACTCAGAGAACTGAGAACAAGATATAACATACTGCTATTGATTGTGAGTGAATATTATTGTTCGTGAGAAAATATTGCTGGGAATAGATGTAATCAGTAGTAGGACTTGACAAAGGAAGTGTGGAAAGTACAAAGGCCATAATATAACAAAGATGTACAATAATGGATCATCATACAACATGGTCAGATTAGGTAAGGCATTAATAGGAAATGAGGACACAACATGGAGGAATTATTGATGAGATGACAGCTGGAAATACATGTCGTTTTCATGAGTAACAATGCATGTAGTTCTTACATATAGTGACAACATTTTGGGAGGTGCCACTGGAACCCCCAGGGGAAAAACGGAGATAAAAAGGGAAAACTCAGGAAAACCCCAGGAACAGAACATGTTCTGGAAGTGCTGTTAAGGGTTTCAGTTGGTTATATACTGGAAATGGATTCAGACAGAGAGAGATCTATATGGCAGAGTGGGGAATATTAGAGGAAGGTGCACACAAACAGAGGTACTGTATATACACCCATAAGTGACTCAGCACTGCTTACATATAACTAGATGAATGCTTGCAGCATTGTGGGTGAGCAGCAGGGCCATAGCAGGCACTGCGGCCAGTGCGGTTTCAGCCGCACCAGTTCTACACGATCCAGCGTGCATGCGCATGAGGTACTGAGCAATTGAGTTGCGCAACTGCGCTGGCACTATACATGGAAGCATGCACTGCAGCAATCTTTGACATGGCTAGTTCTTTCCTTGGATGTACCTCACCAATCAAAACGATCTTTTGGCGCTAAGGGGGTTCTCCGTAGTTTTCAGGCCTCACCACTCATAATTTGCTTGCTACGGGCCTGAGCAGAGTGAACCCACTTACCCATAAGCTTAATAGTGTGTGCACGTGCATGACGACGATATTCAGTATTTGGTGACAATGCTGTATCATACAGAAATATATCTAGTGGTACAACTAGGTGTACCTGCTCCACCCTCCTATGACTCTATTATCTCACCTGATATGTTGTCAGATTAATGGCTCCGACTACTGAGTGCAGGTAAGAAAAAGGTAAAATGCGTGGCTTTGTTTGGTAGAATGCAAGATCTGGGAAGGTAGAGGATGAAGGAAGTCTAAAGGGAAAAGGATCAGCAAGAATACACATTTTGTAATGCACAGCTACACACAGTCTTATTGGCTTAGTGCACAAGGTATACCACAACTATTTCATTAAGTACAATCCAACAACACTTGTATTGCAGCCAGATGTACCATGTAGAGGGTGATTGTTTTTTGACCTGCAGCTGCACCCCTTAGTGGATGTGATATATAGCTAAGTGGCCACCTACACATTGTAGTACAAAGTGATGTGCACTGTTGTTAACTGCATGATACTGAGTATGCAGTCTGTCAGTGAGTGATTATCGAACCCAAAGTGTGCAACAATGACAGATCTCTAGCTGCACTATCCAGGGGACATGCTATGGCTACTTCACATCTGCATATTCTATATCTGTGCTTTGTTCATAGCTTGAGTTTACTTTCTGGTAGTTGCCTGAATACTCTGTATACCTCACGCAGGAACTACAGGGAAATACTCTGAGTTGACTTACAACCACCACTATACATTGGAACAAGCCAATGGGCGGCCACAGAGGAAAATTCAATTACTTCACAATAGTGGGACACTATCACATTTGTCTAAGGCATGCCTGACTTCTTGTATTGGCTTATCAAAGGCCAGAAGGTCAGATGGCATCAATCTCTGTGTCAGTAACCGGTTCACACTGACTACGTATTCAGCACTCCCATTTCTTTCTCTGTACATGTGCACATGCAACATTTGTCATCAGTGTGGGAGTTCTTCAGCTACAACACACTGGTCATCCTCATTTAATAGGTATGGAAATATCTCTCTTTACATGCTGGTAAGCCTAGTCATCGAAAAATGGCTCTGAGGCCATAGTGTGACACCCTTTACCAAAGTCCTACCTCTGAGTTCTGTGGATCTTACTAATGCTCTTGAGCAAAAAAAAAAACTAACAGGCTCTTTATGGACTTGCACAGCTTTGTTTAGTAGTCTCCTACCTTATCTAGACATGGTCCTCCCCAAAACCCTGGGCATTTGTTTGGCTTGTCAGCATCACTCTACGTTATTTTTTATGGTAAGCCTTTTTGTTGTGAAGAAGGCATTACCAAAGCAAACACAAACAATGAACTTAGCTCTTAACTCTATCCAGGGATTCCAGCAGCAGCAGAGCGTCTTCAGACCACACAGACTGCTACATAAGTTGCAGTGAATGTCCAGGCTGTATATAAATACACTTATATATCTGAAAATGATTGTAGTGAAACGGAGCAGAATATCATGGACTGGGATGAGCCCACCTTCGTAAAACGGACATTAGTTGCAGTGAAAACATCAGTGGCCGATGTAATATTTAATACGACTGATGTACCTGAAAGTGATTGCGATTGTGAATCGGAGCAGTAGCGAAGGGCCTTCAGGACACACAAACAGGCGGGACTCTGTATTTATGAGAAAAGATAAAAGTGGATACCAAACTACAGTAAAACTGACGTACCTGAGAGTGATGGTACCGCCGGGGTGAAATAGTCGGACGAATGAAAAAGCGCAGCAAACTTGAGCGCAGAGAAGTGTCAAAATGACGATGAACAGCAAGTAGATGAACGACAAAACAAAAGCAGCGCGGCGAAAAGCAGCAAGTAGACTAGCAGCCCGCTTTCTAATCTATGAACGTGAGGGCTGCGCATATTATGTTGACGCAGGCGCGATCGTCTAATAGCGCATGAGTGATCACATCACAAATATGCAATCAACGAGGAAATGGCGTCCGACTATACGGAAGTGCTCGTAAATCCTTGTCGTTCTCGTGCGAGAGGGATCCTACGACGATTCTGCTGGCCTAGGATCACACACGAAAGTGAAAGGAGTCGTTTCATGCAAAAACCAAGGAGAGTACTTGTGCCACTTTTGCGGTAGGCCAGTTTAACTGAAGAAGAAGAAGAAGAAGAAGAAGATGATGAACACAAAAAATCCAAAAAGGGGGGTGTGGCCAATTCCGTAAGTCATCGTAGCTGTGTATTTTACGTACTTTGAGGGTCTTAGCGGGTACAGAATCACTCGTAGAGTACGTGTATATGTCTAAAAGGGATTCTAACTGCCGCGTTTGGGAGTTCTGAGGCATTCTATTTTGGAAAATGGGCGTGTCCTGTCGGCGCCATCCCTACATAGAGAGTCTACCGACTCTCTGATATATATAACCATATAATTATATAAAAACCACACATAAAAATGAAGTAGTATTGTACACAAATGTCTGTAATAAATAATACCCATATTTGCCAATAAGCTGGCATACTGGTTTTTATTCCTTGTCATCAACAATATTTTTCTCATCATCGTAAATTTCAATTGTTCCATTCACTGGGTCTAGTCTAATTTTGTCTCTGTCCATACCATCTGTCACCTCAAGAGTAACATAAAACATTTCAACATTCTCTACTTCATCATCATCCACAATTGGTATACAATGACATTGTATCATGCTACACATCTCAAATTCCAGGGTCACAGGAGTTGTTTGTTTGTAATCCATGGGAGCCACTGAGAATGAAATTATACATGGTTTCATTGATATACATAACACCATACATTGACTACATACATACCTGCAGTGCCATCTATGGCTGTGAGTGTGACAGCAAAAGGAAATTCAATGGGACAATTGGCAGAGGAGCTGTACACTGTGACACAAATCTCTAGTTCTCCTATAGTTTCCTCTGATACGGGGTAGTGTATCTTTTCCAATCCCACTAAAGAATATATGGAATGATATCAGTTTTGCAGTACCTTAATATGCTCTTAGCTAGCCTTGTAAAACATTACACAGCCATGGAAAATAGCCAACTACTATGTATGTACCAGAAAACATTGTGTACTAAGTATTAAAGCCTACTATTAAACCTCCAATTCTTATTGGCTTATGGAAAGTTCATGGCAGATATTTTTATCATTGTTTTTTAAATGGTTTAAAGTCCATGTACATCTTTCAAAATATAACTGGATGTAGTGCAACTCTCTTTATGGATTAAGTACACTTGCTTACAACGTGGAGTGTCATCGACAATGTGAATTGTTCCTTTCACTGGGTCTAGTCTAATTTTATCTCTGTCCAAATCAGCAGTCCCCTCAAGAGTAACATAAAACATCTCATTGCTCTCTGGTACATCATCATTCACAATTGGTATACAATGACACCGTTTCATGTTACACTTCTCAAATTCCAGGGTCACTGGAGTTGTTTGATTGTAATCCATGGGAGCCACTGAGAATGAAATTATACATGGTTTCATTGATACATTGACTGACTACACACGTACCTGCAGTGCCATCTACAGCTGTTAGTATGACAGCAAAGGGAAATTCAATGGGACACTCGACAGAATAGCTGTTCAATGTGACACAGATCTCTAATTCACGAATTGTTTCCTCTGATAATGGATAGTATGTCTTCTCCAAGCCCACTACAGCTACTAAAGAAGTATAAAGTTGTCCCACATTACAGATTCTCTAAAGATGCCCATTAGCCCTGTAGGGCACTACATTACACAAATACTCTATGACAATGTTGGTGCTCTCTATATTGTGGGATGGCACAACACCAATTGGCCTTTAAATCTTAACTCACAAAAATGCTGCAGTTATAAACCTTTTACACACATGCCTATCCTACTCTACAAGTGGTTCTATACCTGACAATACTCTGATAGTACGATACATGGAAAATTGATTTCTCCGTCTTCAGTTCAAACCTTACATGCTTTGTTTTATTCTTGTAGCTACACATACAACTTAAAGTGTATTTCTTTCAGAATGACAAGCCAGCTAGAACATTCTGGAATTCAGTACAACTGTCTGTATATATCACATATGCGTTGCAAGAAGTCACAAAACATACTCAACACTTGCTTACAACTTTGGTCCTCATCCAAAATATGAATTATTCCATTCACTGGTTCTAGTAGCATTTTATCTCTGTCGATGTCAGCAGTCCCCTCGAGAGTAACATGAAACATCTCATCATTCTCAGATATGTCATCATCCACAATTGGTATACAATGGCATTTTGTCATATTACACTCATGAAATTCCATGGTCACAGGAGTTGTTTGATTGTAATCCATGGGGGCCACTGAGAATGAAATCATACATAGCTTCATTGATATATATCATGCATCAACTACATACGTACCTGCAGTGCCATCTTTAGCTGTTAGCGTGACAGAATAGGGAAATTCAATGGGGCACTCAACAGAGGAGCCATTCACTGTGACACAAATCTGTACTTCTCCTATTTTTTTCTCTGATACTGGGTAGTATGTCTTCTCCAACCCCATCACAATCACTAAAGCAGTATTTCAAAAAGTCATACAGTATCACAGACACTGTGAACATACTTATTAGCCTTGTGGGGCACTACACTCCATAGACGGGCACAAATACACTATATATGTATATGTACTGGTAACCTTAAGGTGTATATACTTCTTTCAAAATGACTGGGAATAATACAACTGTTACTGTATCAAGACTAAGATACAACACTTGCTTACAAGCATCAAAAATAGTAATAGTTCCATTGACTGGGTCTAGTTTAATTTTATCTCTGTCCAGATCAGCAGTCCCCTCAAGAGTAACATAAAACATCTCATTACTCTCTGGTACATCATCATCCACAATTGGTATACAATAACACTGTGTCATGTCACACTTCTCAAATTCCAGGGTCACAGGAGTATTTTGACTATAATCCATGGGAGCCACTGAGAATGAAATTGTACATAGCTTCATTAATATACAGAGCACCATATACACATTGACTACATATATATGTACCTGCAGTGCCATCTATAGCTGTTAGGTTGACAGCAAATGGAAAATCAATGGGACACTCAACAGAGGAATAGGAATTGTCAACTGTGACACAAATCTCTACTCCTCCTATACTCTCCTCTGACACTGGATAGTATGTCTTCACCAAGCCCACAATAACCCCTAAAGAATAATGTCATACAGTATCACAGGCACTCTGAAAATGTTCATTAGTCTTGTGGGATACTACATTTCGTGGACTTGCACAAATACCCTATGTACCTTAAACTTTCAAAACCACAGAACAACTGTTTGTATCAAAGTACAATGTCTCTATACATGTGCACGCTCTATATCTCCTATAGTTGCCTCTGATACTGTGTAGTGTGTCTTCTCCAAGCCCACCACAGCCACTAGAAGTAGTTTAAAGGTATTATAGATAACCTTAACTGGATAGTTGCCAAGTTTAGAAATTCAAAAAATATACAGGGCTTAAACTTGGGGTTCACTGTAGTTTTGAATTACATTGTGAAGGTTGATTTGAATGTGTTAATTCTTCATTGAATCAGATGGATCAGGCATAGAGCAATACATACACTGCACTTTGTATATATGCTTAAGAACAGGTAAACAGAGGCATTAATAACATGATGCAATTTGCCTCATATCACACAGTACGGTAGTACTGTGTATATAGGGATTGCTATGGTCTATTCCCATTGAAAACCATATATAAGCATTTTGTTCATTTTCACTTTCAATTTGAAGTTGATTTCACTTTTAATGATATCAAGGTGAAGAATATGTGAAAAATAACCATGAAACAAAAAATGGTTGATCTGTGATGTAAGATAAGCGTAATATCTCAAAAAGTGCTTTTCACATTTTTGCCATGTTCTTCATCTTCTTCTTCTTCTTCTTCTTCTTCTTCTTCTTCTTCTTGAAGAAGCGTAACTCAATAACCATAAAATCAATGAAATTGAATCTTTGCATGTGGAAATATATCAATACGTACTGGGGAATAGAGGTATAATTCTTTCGTTAACCCTTGTAGTTCATGTACTACTGATCGTTATCTCTCCCAGAAATGTATTATGAATGAGGATAACTAATGAGCAAAACTCAGCAACCATGGTAACCATCAACCTGAAAGTTAACATGTGTAGAGATATCATCGCTAATAGCAACATGACAAAAGCATATGTTATTAACCCTTGTGATTCTTGTAATAATGATGTTGACACTCCTCACAATGCAATACATGTACATGTATATAGCGATTACGTAATTTCATTTTGAATGTACGTGCATAGTACATACGTTTTACGTATATAGTTAGCTTGCGTCATACAATAAAACGATTACGTCATGAGACAAGACTCATTAATGACGTCATTTACACCAGCCGCGCATGCGCAAAAGCTTAGCAACTAGCGCGTAACAACTAGGCAGGGAGTGAACTGGCTGATAGAGAACGTGTTGACGATTTGTATAGCAACTAGCACTTAGTACTACATAAGCAAAACAGAGATGTGTTGACGATTCTTGTGCTACTCTCACCGTCAGAACACTGCACATGCGTACAGTGCTCTGCCTCTACGTAGGGCCTATGTACCTCGGTAAGCTTATATCATAGATACCATATAGTATATATGCTTATATGCCGTCTGCTGGAGAAACGGCACGCTATTCTACCACGATACTATATACCACCAAGCCAAAGCGCTGGTGACTGATAGTACGTTGCTAGCAGGTTTGCTTATAGACCGAAGTGTAGGCAGCTGCTGCTTGCAACCAAACCACGCCCTCAGTACTAATCACGCATTTATACAGTAGCTCAATACTTGGTCAGATGTTTAAAGATATGGAGAGAACATGCTAGGGAGAATTATTGCTTACAATAGTAAAAAAAATGACAAGAGACAAGTAAATAAAAAATTTAGGAAATTTGAAGTGTAATATAGGAATTGCATAAAAATGAACAGAGACAAGATTGGGACACAGACATGCTATATACATCAATGTACTACAAGGTATGTTGATGTACATAGCATGTCTGTGTCCCAATCTTGTCTCTGTTCATTTTTATGCAATTCCTATATTACACTTCAAATTTCCTAAATTTTTTATTTACTTGTAGCTAATAACGTACTGCCATCATTGTCTGTTATGTTGATAGTTGCATCTGCATCCACTGAAGCTAATGGAAATGATCCATTTCTATCAACACTCACACTGAACTGCTCAGTCAACTCAATTCTCCTGTCACCAATAATAGTTACAGGAACATTTATAGTTGATGCAGTAGCAGGGAAGACAACAGATGAAGATGGAATAGAAAAGTCCTCATCTCCTGCTGTATTGCTAATCCCTTCAATTCTAAGTGTGTAGGTCTCCTCCGACTCATGAGATTTATTGAGAACCAGGTTGTATGTGAAGTCTGTGTCACCTTCTTCCACATTATGACTTGACTCCACAAATTGAATAACCAAATCTATATAGAGAAAACAGAGAATGTATGCAGCTATTTTATATGAAAAATCACTCCTAGAGATGCTGAGAAAGGCAAGGCAACAATAACAACACAACAGAAAGTCAAAGCAACACAACTCAACTCGCCCGAAACAGTCATTTTTCAAAGAAAATTGGCTGCCTCAGGTGGGACTCAAACCCATGACCATAGCTTTCCAGGTGATCCTCCTGAGCTACCAAGGCAGCTCAGCTGGCTGGGCCGAATCCTGCATATAAATCAGAAAGCATCTCAACCTGACAAACAGGTGAACTCAAATTTAGTATTTAGGAGAAGGCCGCAATAATCAAACCAGCTAGACACCAACCCCCAAACCAAGTATTGTGCATGAACAATCACTCCAAGATATGCTGAGAAAGGCAAGGCAACAACAACACAACAGAAAGGCAAAGCAACACAACACAACTCACCCAAAAACAGTCATTTTTCAAAGAAAAATTGGCTGCCTCGGGTGGAACTCAAACCCATGACCATCAACTTTCCAGGCAATGCTCTTACCAACTGGGCTACCGAGGCAGCTCAGCTGACTGGGTTGAATCCTGTATACAAATCAGAAAGCATCTCAACCTGACAAACAGGTGAACTCAAACTTAGTATTTATGTACCCATCATGCAATTACAATTAAATGAAAGGATGAGTTGTACCACACAATTTGAAAGTGGGATAGAATCACTGATGACATGTAATGGTTTACTGGTATAACAAATGATACATATAGAAACATGCACAGGAATCTTCATGCATGAATATGGGAAACAGCCAGCATCGAGATGTCCCTCAAAACTCTGCGTGCACACCATGCTCACACCATATAGGTACACAGAGTTTTGATGGTGTAAACACAGATATCTCAATGCCAGCTATTTCGCGTATTCGTGCAGGAAGGTTCCTGTGATGGGGAGAACAAAATGATTGAGTTTAAGATTTTGATGAAATCATCCAAAGCCAATTAGTTTAATGCCCCCTCAGCCTCTCTCAAACCAAACCTTGTACACTTACTCTCATCATCTGTAATAATAAGTAAAGTAGTGTTTATGGCTCCTATCTGAGCTCCTGTGGAATCTCCACTGATGTCTAGAACTCCAACAAAGTATTGCTCGAAATTCTCCTTAATCTTGTCATCAACTATGGGTATGGGAACTTCAGTTGGGCCATTTCCAGCAGGAACCTCTACTGTTATAACATCAGTGATGTAATCTTCACCAGCTGTATGTGTGATTATATGCAATAATCAGCAGTCTGCATCTCTGATAAAGTGACAGTTACAAGCAATTGGTGGTCATATGTACAGTGAGCCAAATGCCTTAAAAGACACCTCACATAATATAAAGGAAGGAAGCATACATACGTACGAGTAGCAATGTTGGGACTGTTGGGATCATAATCTGGAACATCAAATCCAAAGTCATCAGAGTATTCAGTGGGAGTGATTGTCAGATTGATTGGAACAGCAGTTGCAACACTTTGTACCACACGTACATTGATAACACCACTTTCCTCACTACCATCTTTATCCATATCATCGAATTCAAACCTTACAACTGCATGTGATGGAATGTCTCATTAAATAGATGAGGACTGAAATAGGTAGGGATAGGGGTAAGAAAAGGGTAAAACTGACCCCTTAACAAGAATAAAAACATTTGGATTTAGGGACGGTAGTGCCAAAAATCATAGAAACAAGGTGCAGCATTCAGACAAAATAAAAAGGATGATAGAATACCATGCACAACTCCATTTACAATTACTATTGTTGCATGCCTTCAACCCTTCCTTTTGCCAGAATGCTGCTCCTTGTTTCTATGAATTATGTGTAGCAACATATGTGTATCTACATTCAATTTTCATGCAGAATTTTGCCACCATCCCTGCATATAGAGTGTACCAAATCTCTGATCTTAATGTATGTATAACAGTTCTCCAAATGTATTGAGGCACACCATTTCTGAGCTACCCTCTAGCAGAGTAATCTCACTAGCTTGAAATCCAGTCTCAACTGTGAAAAAAGCATATGTTAACCATGCATGACGTGTACTAGCTCTTGAGTGTTGATTTGAATGCGTTAACCAATTCTTGCATGGAAGTATATGTACATGTACATACATAATATTTTAGGCTTACAACCCTATGATTTATGCAACTAGGTGTATTGAGGACCAGGTTGTATGTGAAGTTTGTGTCACCTTCTTCCACATTATGATTTGACTCCACAAATCGAATAACCAAATCTATATAGAGGGTACCAATTTTAGTCTATGTATGCACCAGAACATATGTAGATATGTAGGTATACATAAAATAGAATTGAAGTAATAGTACAGTGGTGTTAACGTTTGAGTTGAATGAAAGGAGGAACTATACATCAACCACACAATGCACTGACTATGATAGTGGGATAGAATCACTGATGACCTACAATGCATTAGTACATGTAGACAACATAATGCTTGTATATCATAGAGTCGGTAGACTCTATATGTAGGGATGGCGCAGACACGCCCATTAGCCCCATACAAAAGTAACGTCTCGAACGCAGATGTTATAGGCTTTTTCAGACAAACAACCTGCTCTGCGAGTGCTTCTATACACTATAATACTCTCAAACTCCATAAAATATACAGCTACGGTGATTCTCGGAAAATTGTAAAAACGCTGATGTTCATCATCATCTTCTTATTCTTCTTTCTTCTTCAGTTCAAACGGCCTACCGCGAAACTGAGATTAATAATCGCTCTAATTCTTTCACAAAAATCATTTATACTGGAGCGTACATGATCCTTGATGAAAAAAATCTTCATACCTTCTCCCAAAGCCCGTCAAACTCCAGTTTTGCAAGCTTAGAAGCGTTAGTTTAGACGCCATTTTCTTGTTTGCTCACGTGCCGAACACGTGGTTAGAAGTTTTGTCGTGGTTGTGGTTCGTCGCGCTGTTTAGCTACCAGCGTTGCTCCTTTGTGTCCGTTTCTTTGAACGACTAACTGTTCCAGGCAACTGGACCCACTGTTGTACTCAGTAAGCAATATTCGTACAAGACAGGATATAGGAGTCTTGCTGGCTATCCTCATAGGTATGCAAGGGAGGTAGAATTCTGCACGAAAGCCAGTATGTTTACACACAGTAAAAACTAGTGAAACAAGTGTAAAAACTTTTTCACTAAAATGTAAGGATGGAAGTGCCGAAAAGTATAGAAAGTTCAGCATGCATGCAGGCAAAGGCAGGGGTAGCCTCGTCCCCAGGCTCTCTTTTTCTTTGTGGGAGGGGCGGGGAAAAAAGAGAGCCTGGTATCCACTGTCTGCGCATGCTCGAAAATTACCGGTTATTTTCGTATAATACATCGTTTATTCCCATACAGAATAAACGGAGGAATGTAACGGTCATCGCAGTTAGAGTATACGGATCAAGCCACACAGCTGCGCATCAACGCAGCTAGGACCGCTTGTGTCATATTTTGTTTGTCGGTGTGTAGTAGAAGCATAGATACTATACCTTACGGAAGGTATAGTATCTATGGTAGAAGGTCAGGGGAAATTTAGCCGAGGCTTATTGGATTGACTTACAGGTGCTAGCCATTGAGACCAGGCTAACAAACCTAAAAGACAGGAGAGGGCGTGCTTGACAGCAAAAGAGAACTCACAGCCGACGCGGTCTTGGTACGTAACACAAATACAGTGGCAAGTATACGGATTAGATTACTGTGCAATTTCACGGTAATATACAATGGAATACGATTACCCAAAATCTGGGTAATTTTCGAGCATGCGCAGACAGTGGATACCAGGCTCCCGCCCATCCCACAAAGAAAAAGAGAGCCTGGGGATGAGGCTAAGGCAGGGGATGATAGCATGCAACAATCATAACATGCGTAACCCCATATCCCTCTACATCTGTAAATACTATATGGGGTTATGCATGTTATGATTGTTGCATGCTATCATCCCCGGCCTTTGTCCGTATGCATGCTGAACTTTGACCTTGTTTCTATACTTTTCGGCCCTTCCATGCCTACATTCTTCAACATTTTAGTGAAAATGTTTTTACACTTTAGAACTGGGGTGGGGATGTTGAGTTTAAGATTTGACAAAAAACATCTAAAAAGAACCTGGAGTGAAGTCATTTTCAGCCACTCTCAATTAAGTAAAGCCTTGGACTACATTCTACACACACTTACTCTCATCATCTGTAATATTAAGTAAAGTAGTGTTTATGGCTCCTATCTGAGCTCCCATGGAATCTCCACTGATGCCTAGAACTCCAACAAAGTATTGCTCGAAATTCTCCTTAATCTGGTCATCAACTATGGGTATGGGAACTTCAGTTGGGCCATTTCCAGCAGGAACCTCCACTGTTATAACATCAGTGATATAATCTTCACCAGCTGTATATGTGTGATTATATGCAATAATCAGCAGGGTCTCCTCAGTATCTCTGATAAAATTATAGTTATAAGCAATGGCAATAGCCACATGCCTTACAAAAAAGGAAACATACATATGTACGTACGAGTAGCAATGTTGGGACTGTTGGGATCATAATCTGGAACATCAAATCCAAAGTCATCAGAGTATTCAGTGGGAGTGATTGTCAGATTGATTGAAACTGCGGTTGCTACACTTTGTATCACATGTACTTTGATAATACCAGTTTCTTCACTGCCATCATTTCCATTATCACTGAATTCAAACTCTACAACTATAGATACAAATGTGTGTGGGTGGAAGGGGGGAGAGTACAGATCATCACATGTATATGATTGTTAAGGTATATCTATTGCTCTAGTTGTATGACTATTGACCTCATGCAAAGTTACATACATTGGTATGTGATGAATATCTTAATGAGAATACCAAGTTCATGCAGGACCAGAACATGCATGAATGTATAAAACACATGTTGGGATAGGGGAAGTCTATATTGCTATCATACGTATATGTACATTAGCAGGGAATAAAATGTCCAGATTATGTGGTTTTACTGGTTGAAATGTACACAAACATGACATTTGGGACATCAGACATCCTATATCAAAACTATTTCACAGTTTTTACTGGGTCTATAGCAAAGGAGTGTGACATCCTTGCAACAGTCCTTATTCTAAGGGTATCCTGTTTAGAGAGATTCCCACAGAGATACATACCATCACCATCATCAATGATGACAGTGAGCGAAATATTCTTTAATATGACATTAGATGGACCACTCAGGTTCAGAGTCAACATTTCCTGGCCCTCCAGTCCCAGATCATCAGCTACAGCAGTGAAGTTAATGCAAGGTTCAGGGTTAACAGCAGTAATAGTCACTTGCTGGGTATTCAAAATTAAGTCTGTAAAGAGAAATGTATAGAAGAACATGAAAAAGGTCAGTTGTCAATCTTCATAAATTACCCACAAACCCTAAATTTTTCTTTCAACATACTCACCAGTTTATATACTAACTTTTATCTACACTAGCCAGGAATAGATTTGAAATAGCCAAACGTTTCGACCACTAACTGTGGTCCTCTTCAGTGGCAAGTACAAAAAAAGGAATGCAGCGGCTATTTATATTAAGGATATCAGGTAACTAAGGAAAATGGACACAAAGAGGCAACAAAGGAATGCTAACATAACTCAGTAGCTAAGAAAGGCAAAAAAACAAAATAGAAGGCAACTGAGGAATGCAAAGAAATGTGTAGAAAGTAAATTATATAAAATCCTAAAGAATGTAATATAAAAATATAAAAATAATATTATAAAGATAAATAAACCTAAAAAGACAGCCAAACACCGGCAAAAGGGACCCCATGTCACGGTTTATAGTGGTGTGTGTCTGGATAAACCAAGACTCCAAAAAACAACGCTGTTTTTGATTCTGTTCTTGGGCTAAGACCGAAACCCCTTGAAAATTCATTTGATGTTGTTCGTTCCAGACATGGTCCGCCACAGCTGATACATCACATTTAGCATTCTTTATTGCTGCCTTGTGTTCATTAATTCTCTTTTCCAAAAGTCTACCAGTCTGACCAATGTAAACAGCTGGACATGTTGTGCAAGGTATTCTATATATAATGTTATTTTTCTTCTCAAGAGGAGTTGGATCTTTAACATGGACCAGATGTTGCCGTAAAATGGAAACCGGTTAAAAACAACACAAACGTTGACAGATGACATGGTGTGTTTAATTACATCTGAAAGTCCTTTAACATAGGGAAGAACAATTGTTTTGCAGTACTGTGTTTCTTCATGTTGTAAAGTTCAAGTTGGCCTCTTTTCTAAACGCCTCACAAAGGAAGCAGGATAATGGTTGAGACATAAAGAACCATAGATTCGTTCACATTCTGATCGTAAGTGTTGAGTAGAAGAAGAGTGGGTGTTGGCTCTACTGAACAACGTACGAACTACTGCATTTTTATGTGTCGAAAGATGGCGAGAAGTGAAATCTAGATACTTATCTGTATGGATAGGTTTTCTGTAAACACTAGTACTAATAGAACCTTCATCACTTCTTTGTAATTGAACATCCAGGAGAGGTAAATAACCCTGGGCATTCTCACTCTCTAGAGTAAACTGAATGGATGGTTCGATGTTGTTGATATGCTGAAAAAGTGATGCAACCAAGTCTTTAGGTGCTATACAGAAGACATCATCTACATATTGCTTCCAACATTTAAGGGGGGTTGTAAAAGTTTCCAGTGCTCTCTTTTCAACATCTTCCATTACCATATTTACCATCACAACAGACAGCTTTTTTGTACTTGCCACTGAAGAGGACCACAGTTAGTGGTCGAAACGTTTGGCTAATTCAAATCTATTCCTGGATAGTGTATGTTGATGAAAGTTAGTATGTCTTCTCCTAAGAGTTTTTGCATGCACACCAATTTGTAATCTCCCTCCACAAGATTTAGGCACAGTCCTACTGACGTGGAAAACTTTTCACGTATTATGTCTTTAGCATATACTAATGCTTTTCTACAATAATGTTATTGTATGTGCTACAAGCAAGTTACACAGAAACCTCACCATCTGCTCCAGCACTGCCTTCAATAAGTGTGACATTGACAACAGTATCACCGAACACTGTTTCCACTGTATTGAGACACATCATTCCTGGGCTACCCTCTAGCAGAGTAATCTCATTAGCTTGAAATCCAGTCTCGACTGTGAAGGAAACAAATACACAGGTTAGCCATTCCATTATTAATCCTATTCTTTCTGCAGTTGTCTACATTTTCATAAACAATTTGTTGTAGGCAACTGAAAAATTAAGTAACCTATTGGAGTGAGTCTGACTGGAAATTTTGTCAACAGTGTATTTTTGGCACTGTTACAGTACATGTTTCAATATATTTAGAGCATATTCCCCGACATATTTATTGGGTTTTGATAACAAATAGCCCTACCATCAATGTCCTGTAGATTAATAACAACTGCTCTGTATTCCAGAATAATACTGTCAAGTACTGTCCCGAAGGTCTGAATGAGGGTCAGGGTTATTGTCTCCAACCCTTCACCAGCCACTCCATCTTTCTGTAGTGTTATACTGACAGGTGTTGGTTCTCGAAAGAATGTAAAACTGGTATTGGGGAGTGTGTAGTCTTCATTCACTACAAGGAATAAACTTCGCATTATTACGAATTAACATCAATGTTGTTGTATTGTTTGTTGCATGAATTTCATCCCATAACTTCATCAGTTCATCATGTAATACTACAACATCCTACGGCCTATTGACAATGACTGTACCTTGATACTCAATGAGTATATTCAAAGAGTAGATATGTCCTTACATGTGTGATACTACATGATACTACAGTAGCTATCCTACGACCTTTATAGACTATTACTATATATGTCCATACATGTGTGATACTATTGTATCCTACTACCTAGGCAGTGACATGTCCTTACAGGTGTGACTGTTGATAGAGTAGTCCATTATTCCACAATCCCCCTATACATGCCATTCATTGATGTGACTAATGACAATCATGCATTCATTTAGCGAGGTGGGAAGGGGATCATTTGCCCTACTTAGAAACTCTGCCTCCCCTTGGGAATCTCACTAATTAGTTCTCTGTCGCCCCTCCCCCTCATTTTTGGTAGTTAGATTTTGCCCTCTCCAGACCATATTTCTGAAAGAAACACTAACTGCAGTCATATGTGTAGACCATGCAGTTTCATGAATGCGTATAACATACGTATATATGGAGTGCAAGAATAGAAGGAGGGAGAAACTAAAGTTAGAATAAATAATAAAGTGTGAGAAAAGAATTACATGTAGCATTTCCACCAGCCTCAATGTTGAACGTAAATCCTCCAGGAGGACTTCTTCCATTCTTAGTGTGAAAAATATGGAGAATAATTGTCTCTCCCTCGTCAGCAGTTATGTCTGATTGAGGTGAAGCTGTGTCATTGCCTGGAGCAATGTCTTCCACCCATCCATACACTAGAGAGCACAAAATATTACAAACCTGCACTTTTTGTATATAATATTCAACATACCATAACACCGTTGACAGACTTCATCCCCTTCAATTCGAGAACTTAGAACGCCTTCCTGCACACAACAGTCACGCACTGAGTCCTCCTTAAATGTATTAGTACAGTTTGGGTTCCTAGAACAGAGAATGCCTTGTGCAGATCCTACGTGTGAGTTGCACGCAGTCTATATACAGATGTAGTGAACGAAGTATTTATTTTACCTTGTCGTGTGAAGATTACCAAAAGCAGGAAAACGACCACTCTGATATTTAGCACTGACATCGCATTAAGCTACCAGCTACGCACGTACCAATAGAGCCTAGAGCCAAACCTTTATTTCGCTACGCAGGTGCGCGCGCTGCAATAGTCAATTGCATTCCTAGCATGTTCAAAAAGAAGCAGTTGGGCAACAACGCCTCTGCGAGGTGGGTGAGTGCGGGGGTTCCTGAGGACACCTCACTCGGTCTCCTAATGGTCTTATGAGGAAGGTTGGAGCCTCTCTGCTCTTGAATTTCGAGATGACGTCACATCAATTATGTACACCATTACCGGTGTCGGAGGAACAGTGGACCCCCCGGACTGGTGGACCCCCGGTCCACCGATCTTAGGACAGGTGGACCTAGGGGGTCCTAGGACCAGTGGACTCCCCCCTGAACAGGTGGACCCCCATTGCCTGCATGACTCCGTATACACTTTTTGTCAATAGCGCCACGCTTACTTGTAAGCGCGTTTGAACCCAACACGAAACCCTAGCCCCTAGCCCCTAGCCCTAGCCCTAATCCTAGCCCTACCTAGAGAAGTCACAAGACCCGCTGACCATCCATCCGGGCCCCTAGCAAGCGATCCGTAACCTAGCAGATGGCGGTCCACCTGTTCAGGGGGGAGTCCACTCATCCTAGAATAGGTGGACCCCCTAGGTCCACCAGGGTGGACCGGGGGTCCACCATTCCTAGGACTGGTGGACTGGGGGGTCCGGGGGTCCACCTATACTGCAATACCGGCAAATTCCTACAGATATGCGTAGCTAGGTTCGTAGTGCTCTGTGGACTAACTGAAGGCAAGCTCCACGCCAGTAAGAGAATCAATACACGTGCACTTGCATGGTTGAGGCAGCAACACACACTAAAATGTTATGGTTACTTTACAGTGCCCTTACAGCTGTATCAACTACTACGACAACTTCAAAGGGTTAAAAACAACACCATTTTCAGGTATTACAGGTAACGAAAATCGCGGTAGGACCCGACCTAAGGACCCACGCCTAAGGTGCGCTTTTCCCCTAAGTGCACACGCGCCGCGCACGCGCGCTCTCCGTCATTTTTTGCGTGCTACTGAGTAGTACTCTTTTCTTTTCATAATGTGGAATAATAATATTTAGTTAAGCCACGAACTCGAAGTGGAGCGTTAAGTTTCGAAGACCCGGTCATAACGGTACGTGAGATGTCACACAGTTGTCACATAAATACACTTTCCAGCTATCTACCATTACCAGTCATTATAGCCAATAGGCAATAATGACAATTAGAGATGGAAAGAGCATGCAGTAATTTTACTGAGGGTTTCAATGTAACTTTAAATTGAAGAAGATAAAGGCAGTTTTACTTGACAATGCACCACATAAAACGTAAAATAAAGACTCAGCTGTATAGCCTTCAATCCACTTCTATCATATACATCAATAAAACACCCACCTTGATATTACCTATTCAATAGCAATCAGGTTCTGATCACAACAGCATTATAATAGGATATATAATAGGATTTCAAACATAAATCACTCAAGCTTCCAGGTAAAATAGTAACATGTTTACACATAAAAGGTACATGAAGAATTAACAATGAGGAATCATCCTTAAATGATGCTTTAGAGTACTCTAAAAGTGCATTGAAGAATATGAGGTACCTCAAATCCATATTCCAAGTACTTTGGATCCCTGATTGAATGAAGCCAAATCCTCTACATCTAAGACAATCTATATGCAACTCACCCACGTACTAACTGGTGAATCTAAAACATGTTTACCTATTAATTGACAATATTGAAAGGTGCATGATTATATGATGTAAAGCCTTTAGTTTAATGCGAGGAATTCAATTAAGGACCGTGAGTACTCAGAATGTGGATTTGAGGTACCTCGTCTTCATATATGCACATTTAATCCACTCTAAAGCATTGAGTATTGTGTCTGATAATCGCATAATCATGCATTTTTCATAAGTCAATCAATAAACAAATATAATAATAATTTGACCCAAGGACCCACACTTGCAGTTCAAATATAGTAACTAAATGCATTGAAACTCTGTTTTTAGATTCACCAGCTAGTGGGGAAGTTACATACAGAGTTTCACTCTGCTACTCATTAAATTAACATAGATGTAGAGCATTTGGTTTAATGTCAAGCATTCAATTAGGGACCCAAAGTATTAACTTGAGGTATCTTATCTTCTTCAATGCACTTTAAATCCACTCTAAAGGTGCTGATAATCATATATATAATCAGCACCTTTCTTCTGTCAATCAATAAGCAAACATATGATAATTTGACCCAAGGACCCACACCTGCAGTTCGAATATAGTTTAACTAAATGCACTGAAACTCGGTTTTTAGATTCACCAGTTAGTGGGGAAGTAGCATAAAGAGTTTCACTACAGTACTTATTACTGTAGAATTAGAGCATTTGGTTTCATGTAAAGCATTGAAATAGGGACCCAAAGCAATTTGGATATGGATTTGAGGAACCTCATCTTCTTTAACACAGTTTAAATCCACTCGAAAGCATTGTGTCAGATGATCACAAAATCATGCAATTCACATCAGTTAATCAATAAGCAATTTATCCAAGGACCCACACCTCCATTTCAAGTAATATCTATCTAAGTGCAGTAAAATTCTCGTAATGCATTTAGTAAACAGCAGGTGTGGTTCCATAGCTCAATTATTGCACGTCTACTGTTTGGTCGAATGCTGAAAGGTGCATGATCATGTGGTTGAAAGACACAATACTCAATGCTTTAGAGTGGACTTAAAGTGCATTGAACTTTGGGTGCCTAATTGAATGCCTCACATAAAACCAAATGCTCTACATCTATTGCAATGTCTAGTCGAGTAAAGTCTGTATGCAACTTTCCCACTAACTGGTGAACTAAAACAGCGTTTCAGTAAAATTCTACTCGAACTGCAGGTGTGGGTCCTTGGGTGAATTTATTATTATGTGTGCTTATTGTTTGACTGATTATGTGGTCATCAGACATAATACTCGATGCTTTAAAGTAAATTTAAAGTGCATTGAAGAAGATGAGGTACCCCAAATCTGCTTTCTAAGTGCTTTGGGTCCCTAATGAAATGCTCTACATCTATTGTAAGAAGTAGTTAAGTGAAACTCTGCATGCAACTTAACCACTAACTGGTGAATCTGAAAACAGAGTTTCAATGCATTCAGTTAAACTATACTCGAACTGCAGGTGTGGGTCCTTGGGTCAAATTATTCCACGTTAGCTTATTGATTGACTGATGAAAAGTGCATTATTATGTGGTCATCAGACACAATACGCAATGCTTTAGAGTGGATTTAATGTGCATTGAAGAAGATGAGGTACCTCATATCCACATTCCCGGTACTTTGGGTCCTTAATATAATGCTTCACATAAAACCAATGCTCTACATTTATTGTAATGAGTAGTCAAGGAAAATTCTGTATGCAACTTCAATTGCAACTGGTGAATCTGAAAACAGAGTTTCAATGCATTCAGTTAAACTATACTCGAACTGTGGGTGTGGGTCCTTCAGTCAAATTATTCCACGTTTACTTATTGACTACAGAATGGTGCATACTTTTGTGATCATTAGACACAATACTCATGCTTTAAAGTGCATTGAAGAAGATAACATATCTCAAATCACAAACCACGTTTGCTTATTGATTGACGGCTGAAAAGTACATTATTATGTGGTCATCTGACACAATACGCAATGCTTTAGAGTGAATTTAAGGTGCATCGAAGAAGATGAGGTACCTCAAATCTGCATTCCAGGTACTTTAGGTCCCTAATGGAATGCTTCATATGAAACAAAGTGCTCTACATCTATGGTAATGAGTAGCAGAGTGAAACAATGTATGCAACTTTCCCACTAACTGGTGAATCTAAAAACAGAATTTCAATGCGTTAAGTTAAATTATACTTCAATTGTAGGTGTGGGTCCTTGGATCAGATTATTACACGTTGGCTTAATGATTAACTGATGAAAAGTGCATTATTATGTGGTCATCAGACACAATACGCAATGCTTTAGAGTGGATTTAATGTGCATTGAAGAAGATGAGGTACCTCATATCCACATTCCCGGTACTTTGGGTCCTTAATATAATGCTTCACATGAAACCAAATGCTCTACATTTATTGTAATGAGTAGTCAAGGAAAATTCTGTATGCAACTTCAATTGCAACTGGTGAATCTGAAAACAGAGTTTCAATGCATTTCAATGCATTTAGTTAATACTCGAACTGTGGGTGTGGGTCCTTGGGTCAAATTATTCCACAGTTACTTATTGATTGACTACGGAATGGTGCATACCTTTGTGATCATTAGACACAATACTCAATGCTTTAAAGTGCATCGAAGAAGATAAGATACCTCAAATCTGCATTCCAGGTACTTTGGGTCCCTAATGAAATGCTTCATATGAAACAAAGTGCTCTACATCTATGGTAATGAGTAGCAGAGTGAAACAATGCATGCAACTCTCCCACTAACTGGTGAATCTAAACACAGAATTTCAATGCGTTAAGTTAAATTATACTTCAATTGTAGGTGTGAGTCCTTGGATCAGATTATTACACGTTTGCTTAATGATTGACTGATGAAAAGTGCATTATTATGTGGTCATCAGACACAATACGCAATGCTTTAGAGTGGATTTAATGTGCATTGAAGAAGATGAGGTACCTCATATCCGGATTCCCGGTAGTTTTGGTCCCTAATGAAATGCTTCATATGAAACCAAATGCTCTACAACTATTGTAATCGATAGTCAATTGAAATTCTCTATGCAACTTACCCATTCACTGGTGAATCAAACAAACGAAGTTTAATGCATTCAGTTAAAGTATATATACTCGAACTGCAGGTGTGGGTCCTCAGGTCAAATTATTCCACGTTTGCTTATTGATTGACTGATGAAAAGTGCATTATTATATGGTCATCAGACACAATACGCAATGCTTTAGAGTGGATTTAATGTGCATTGAAGAAGATGAGGTACCTCATATCCACATTCCCGGTACTTTGGGTCCTTAATATAATGCTTCACATGAAACCAAATGCTCTACATTTATTGTAATGAGTAGTTAAGGAAAATTCTGTATGCAACTTCACTTGTAACTGGTGAATCTGAAAACAGAGTTTCAATGCATTCAGTTAAACTATACTCGAACTGTGGGTGTGGGTCCTTGGGTCAAATTATTCCACGTTTACTTATTGATTGACTACAGAATGGTGCATACTTTTGTGATCATTAGACACAATACTCAATGCTTTAAAGTGCATTGAAGAAGATAACATGAGGTACCTCATATCCACATTCCCGGTAGTTTTGGTCCCTAATGAAATGCTTCATATGAAACCAAATGCTCTACAACTATTTTAATAGATAGTCATTTGAAATTCTCTATGCAACTTACCCACTCACTGGTGAATCAAACAAACGGAGTTTAATGCATTCAGTTAAACCATACTCGAACTGCAGGTGTGGGTCCTCGGGTCAAATTATTCCATGTTTACTTATTCATTGACTGCTGATGGTACATGATTTTGTGATCATTAGACACAATACTCAATGCTTTGAATTAATATGGATTCAGAGTGCATTGAAGAAGATAAGGTACTTTAAATCCTGCCTATTAATTGACTCTATTGAAAGGTGCATGATTATATGATATGAAGCATTTAGTTAAATTCAATTAAAGACTGAGAGTACTCA
This sequence comes from Theonella swinhoei, assembly GCA_963970385.1. NCBI lineage: Eukaryota > Metazoa > Porifera > Demospongiae > Tetractinellida > Theonellidae > Theonella > Theonella swinhoei. The sequence continues at coordinate 5,157,540 of OZ019952.1, forward strand.
GAATGCGAATTTGAGGTACCTCGTCTTCATATATGCACATTTAATCCACTCTAAAGCATTGAGTATTGTGTCTGATGATCACATAATCATGCATTTTTCATAAGTCAATCAATAAGCAAATAGAATAATAGTTTGACCCAAGGACCCACACTTGCAGTTCAAATATAATTTAACTAAATGAAACCATGTTTTTAGATTCATCAGTTAGTGGGGAAGTTGTATACAGAGTTTACTCATTACCATAAATGTAGAGTATTTGATTTAACGTCAAGCATTCTATTAGGGACCCAAAGTACAAATTTGAGGTACCTTATCTTCTTCAATGCACTTTAAATTCACACTAAAGTATTGAGTATTGCACCTTACGTACCTCTGTCAATCAATAAGCAAACGTAATAATGCTTTTACACAAGTAGAGTTTAACTGCATGCATTGAAAACGCCCATTTTTAGATTCACAAGGTTATTTGGGAAGTTGCATAGAGTGTTTCACTCTGCTACTCATTACCATAGATGTAGAGCATTTCGTTTCATATGAAGCATTCCAGTAGGGACTCAAGGTACCTGGAATGCAGATTTGAGGTACGTACCTCATCTTCTTCAATGCACCTTAATCCACTCTAAAGCATTGCGTATTGTGTCAGATGACCACATAATAATGCACTTTTCATCAGTCAATCAATAAGCAAACGTGGAATAATTTGACCCAATGACCCACACCTGCAGTTCGAGCATAGTTTAACCGAATGCATTGAAACTCTGTATTTAGATTTGATAGGAAAGAGGTTTACTCTGCAACTCATTTCCATAGATGTAGAACATTTGGTTTCATATTAAGCATTCCATTAGGGACCCAAAGTTTGTTGAAACTCTGTTTTTTGGATTCACCAGTTAGTGGGTAAGTTGCATACAGAGTTTCACTTAACTACTCATTACAATACATGCAGAGCATTTGGTTTCAAGTGAAGCATTCAATTAGGGACCCAAAGCACTTAGAAAGTGGATTTGTGGTACCGTATCTTCTTCAATGCACTTTGAATCCACTCTAAAGCATCAAGTATTGCTTCTGATGACCACATAGTTATGCACTTTCATCAGTCAATCAATAAGCTCAATAAGCTAACGTGTAAATAATTTCACACAAGGACCCACACCTGGAGTTAGAGTATAGTTTCACTGAATGCATTGAAACTCTGTTTTTAGATTCAATAGTTAGTGGGTAAGTTGCATACAGAGTTTCACTTGACTACTCATTACAGTAGATGTAGAACATTTGGTTTCATGTAAAGCATTCAATTAGGGACCCAAAGTACCTGGAATACAGACCATCTTCTTCAATGCACCATCTTCTTCAATGCACTTTAAATCCATTTTTTGACTAAAGCCTTGAGTACTGTGTCTGATATTTACATATTCGTGCACTAGCTCAGCTTTCATCAATAAGCAAACATGAGCCAAGAAACCACACCTCCTTAGACAGAGTTTCAATGCATTCAGTTAAACTTTGAACTGCAGGTGTCCCGGCCCCGGGTCCTTGGGTGAAAATATTCCACGTTTGCTTATTGATTGACTGATGAGAGTGCATTATTATGTGGTCATCAGACACAATACTCGATGCTTAAAAGCATTGAAGAAGATGAGGTACCTCAAATCCGCTTTCTAAGTGCTTTGGGTCCCTAATGAAATGCTTCAAATGAAACCAAATGCTCTATGTACATCTATTGTAAGGAGTAGTCAAGTGAAACTCTGTATGCAACTTATCCACTAAGTGGTAAATCTGAAAACAGAGTTTCAATGCATTCAGTGAAACTATACTCGAACTGCAGGTGTGGGTCCTTGGGTCAAATTATTCCACGTTTGCTTATATTGATTGACTGATGAAAAGTGCATTACTATGTTGTCATCAGACACAAAACTCAATGTTTTAGAGCGTGAATGAAAGATGATGAGGTACCTCAAATCTGCATTCCAGGTACTTTGGGTCCCTAATTGATTGCTTCATATGAAACAAAATGCTCTACATCTATTGTAATAGATAATCAAGTGAAACTCGGTATGCAACGTATCCACTAACTGGTGAATCAAAAGACAGAGTTTTTATGCATTCAGTTAAACTATACTAGAACTGCAGGTGTGGGTCCTAGAGTCAAATTATTCCACATTTGCTTATTGCTTGACTGATGAAAGTGCATTATGTGGTCATCAGACATAATACTTGATGCTTTAAAGCGAATTTAAAGTGCATTGAAGAAGATGAGGTACCCCAAATCTGCTTTCTAAGTGCTTTGGGTCCCTAATGAAATGCTCTACATCTATTGTAAGGAGTAGTTAAGTGAAACTCTGCATGCAACTTAACCACTAACTGGTGAATCTGAATCTGAAAACAGAGTTTCAATGCATTCAGTGAAACTATACTCGAACTGCAGGTGTGGGTCCTTGGGTGAAAATAATATTATGTTTGCTTATTGATTGACTGATGAAAGTACATTATTATGTGGGCATCAGACACAATACTCAATGCTTTAGAGTGAATTTAAAGCAGATTGAAGAAGATGAGGTACCTCAAATCCACTTTCTACTACTCTTTCGCTTTGCAAGTGTGGGTCCTTGGGTGAATGGACCCACACTTGCAATTCGAGTAAAATTTAACTAAATGCATTGAAACTCTGTTTTTAGATTCACAAGTTAGTGGGAAAGTTGCATATAGAGTTTCACTCTACTACAAATTAGATGTAGAGCATTTGGTTTCATATGAAGCATTCTATTAGAGACCCTAAAGTACCTGCAGATTTGAGGTACGTACCTTATCTTTTTCAATGCACATTAATTCCACTCTGGAGCGTTGCGTATTGTGCCTGATGACCACATAATAATGCACTTTTCATCAGTCAATCAATAAGCAAACATGGAACAATTTCACCCAAGGACCCACACCTGCAGTTCAAGCTTAATGCATTGAAACTCTGTTATAAGATTCACCAGTTAGTGGGTAAGTTGCATACAGAGTTTTACTTAACTACTCATACAATGCATGTAGAGCATTTGGTTTCATGTGAAGCATTCAATTAGGGACCCATAGCACTTAGAAAGCGGATTTGAGGTACCCCATCTTCTTCAATGCACTTTAAATTCACATTAAAGCATCTAGTATTGTGTCTGATGACCACATAATCATGCACTTTCATCAATCAATCAATAAACTAATGTGTAGTAATTTGACCCAAGGACCCACACCCACAGTTCGAGTATAGTTTAACTGAATGGATTGAAATTCCGTTTTCTGATTCACCAGTTAGTAGTGAAGTTGCATACAGAATTTCCCTTGACTACTCATTACAATAAATATAGAGCATTTGGTTTCATGTGAAGCATTATATTAAGGACCCAAAGTACCTGGAATGCAGATTTGAGGTATGTACCTTATCTTCTTCAATGCATTTTCAATCCATTGTGTCTGATGACCACCTATTCATGCACTAGCTCAGCAGTTAATCAATAAGCAATATATCCAATAGATGTAGAGCATTTTGTTTCATATGAAGCAATCAATTAGGGACCCAAAGTACCTGGAATGCATATTTGAGGTACCTCATCATCTTTAATTCTGATTACCACATACTTTTCATCAGTCAATCAATAAGCAAACTTGGAATAATTTGACCCAAGGACCCACACCTGCAGTTCGAGTATTGTTTCATTGAATGCATTGAAACTCTGTTTTCAGATTCACCAGTTAGTGGGTAAGTTGCATACAGAGTTTCACTAATCTACTCATTACAATACATGTAGAGCATTTGCTTTCATGTGAAGCATTCAATTAGGGACCCAAAGCACTTAGAAAGCGGATTTGAGGTACCTTATCTTCTTCAATGCACTTTGAATCCACTATAAGGCATCGAGCATTGTGTCTGATCACCATATAATCATGCACTTTCATCAGTCAATCAATAAGTTAACATGTAAATAATTTCACCCAAGGACCTACATTTAGAGTTCGAGTATAGTTTAACTAAATGCATTGAAATTTATTTTTAGATTCACTAGTTAGTGATACAGAGTTTCACTTGATGTAGAGCATTTGGTTTCATGTGAAGCATTCAATTAAGAACCCAATGTACCTGGAATGCAGATTTGAAGCACCTCATCTTCTTCAATGCACTTTAAATCCATTCTTAGACTAAAGCATTGAGTACTGTGTCTTGAGTACTGTGCACAGCAGTCAATTAATAAGCAAACATGTAGCTAAGAATTTGAGCCAAGAAACCACACCTGCAGTGTTAATATAGTTTTACTAAAACTATGAGAGATATGCAGGTGTATGGATCGTTGGTTAAATTAATACATGTTTGCTTATTGATTGACTGATGATCTGACACAGTACTCAATGTTTTAGAGTGAATTCAAAGTGAATTAAAGACAATGAGGTACCTCAAATCTGCATTCCAGGTACTTTGGGTCCCTAATCGATTGCTTCATGTGAAACAAAATGCCCTACATCTATTGTAATAGATAGTCAATTGAAATTCTCTATGCAACTTACCCACTCACTGGTGAATCAAAAGACAGAGTTTCAATGCATTCAGTTAAACTATACTCGAACTGTAGGTGTGGGTCCTTGGGTCAAATTATTCCACGTTTGCTCATTGATTGACTGATGAAAAGTGCATTATTATGTGGTCATCAGACACAATACGCAATGCTTTAGAGTGGATTTAATGTGCATTAAAGAAGATGAGGTACCTCATATCCACATTCCCGGTACTTTGGGTCCTTAATATAATGCTTCACGTGAAACCAAATGCTCTACATTTATTGTAATGAGTAGTCAAGGGAAATTCTGTATGCAACTTCACTTGTAACTGGTGAACCTGAAAAAAGAGTTTCAATGCATTCAGTTAAACTATACTCGAACTGTGGGTGTGGGTCCTTTGGTCAAATTATTCCACGTTTACTTATTGATTGACTACAGAATGGTGCATACTTTTGTGATCATTAGACACAATACTCAATGCTTTGAATTGGATTCAGAGTGCATTGAAGAAGATAAGGTACTTTAAATCCTGCCTATTAATTGACTCTATTGAAAGGTGCATGATTATATGATGTGAAGCATTTAGTTTAATTCAATTAAGGACTGAGAGTACTCAGAATGTGGATTTGAGGTACCTCGTCTTCATATATGCACATTTAATCCACTCTAAAGCATTGAGTATTGTGTCTGATGATCACATAATCATGCATTTTTCATAAGTCAATCAATAAGCAATAATTTGACCCAAGGACCCACACTTGCAGTTCAAATATAATTTAACTAAATGCATTGAAACCATGTTTTAGATTCATCAGTTAGTGGGGAAGTTGTATACAGAGTTTACTCATTACCATAAATGTAGAGTATTTGATTTAACGTCAAGCATTCTATTAGGGACCCAAAGTACAAATTTGAGGTACCTTATCTTCTTCAATGCACTTTAAATTCACTCTAAAGCATTGCATATTGTGTCTGATGACCTCATAATAATGCACTTTTCATCAGTCAATCATTAAGCAAACGTGTAATAATCTGATCCAATGACCCACACCTACAATTGAAGTATAATTTAACTTAATGCATTGAAATTCTGTTTTTAGATTCACCAGTTAGTGGGAAAGTTGCATGCATTGTTTCACTCTGCTACTCATTACCATAGATGTAGAGCACTTTGTTTCATATGAAGCATTCCATTAGGTACACAAAGTACCTGGAATGCAGATTTGAGGTATCTTATCTTCTTCAATGCACTTTAAAGCATTGAGTATTGTGTCTAATGATCACAAAGGTATGCACCATTCCGTAGTCAATCAATAAGTAACCGTGGAATAATTTGACCCAAGGACCCACACCCACAGTTCGAGTATAGGTTAACTGAATGCATTGAAACTCTGTTTTCAGATTCACCAGTTACAAGTGAAGTTGCATACAGAATTTCCCTTGACTACTCATTACAATAAATGTAGAGCATTTGGTTTCATGTGAAGCATTATATTAAGGACCCAAAGTACCGGGAATGTGGATGTGAGGTACCTCATCTTCTTCAATGCACATTAAATCCACTCTAAAGCATTGCGTATTGTGTCTGATGACCACATAATAATGCACTTTTCATCAGTCAATCATTAAGCAAACGTGTAATAATCTGATCCAAGGACCCACACCTACAATTGAAATATAATTTAACTTAACGCATTGAAGTTCTGTTTTTAGATTCACCAGTTAGTGGGAAAGTTGCATACATTGTTTCACTCTGCTACTCATTGCTATAGATGTAGAGCACTTTGTTCATATGAAGCATTCCATTAGGGACCCAAAGTACCTGGAATGCAGATTTGAGGTACCTCATCTTGTTCGATGCACCTTAAATTCACTCTAAAGCATTGCGTATTGTGTCAGATGACCACATAATAATGCACTTTTCAGTCGTCAATCAATAAGCAAATGTGGTTTGTGATTTGAGATATGTTATCTTCTTCAATGCACTTTAAAGCATTGAGTATTGTGTTTAATGATCACAAAGGTATGCACCATTCCGTAGTCAATCAATAAGTAACGTGGAATAATTTGACCCAAGGACCCACACCCACAGTTCGAGTATAGGTTAACTGAATGCATTGAAACTCTGTTTTCAGATTCACCAGTTACAAGTGAAGTTGCATACAGAATTTCCCTTGACTATTCATTACAATAAATGTAGAGCATTTGGTTTCATGTGAAGCATTATATTAAGGACCCAAAGTACCGGGAATGTGGATATGAGGTACCTCATCTCCTTCAATGCACATTAAATCCACTCTAAAGCATTGCATATTGTGTCTGATGACCACATAATAATTCACTTTTCATCAGTCAATCATTAAGCAAACGTGTAATAATCTGATCCAAGGACCCACACCTACAATTGAAGTATAATTTAACTTAACGCATTGAAATTGTGTTTTTAGATTCACCAGTTAGTGGGAAAGTTGCATACATTGTTTCACTCTGCTACTCATTACCATAGATGTAGAGCACTTTGTTTCATATGAAGCATTCCATTAGGGACCCAAAGTACCTGGAATGCAGATTTGAGGTATCTTATCTTCTTCAATGCACTTTAAAGCATTGAGTATTGTGTCTAATGATCACCAAGGTATGCACCATTCCGTAGTCAATCAATAAGTAACCGTGGAATAATTTGACCCAAGGACCCACACCTACAGTTCGAGTATAGTTTAACTGAATGCATTGAATCTCTGTTTTCAGATTCACCAGTTACAAGTGAAGTTGCATACAGAATTTCCCTTGACTACTCATTACAATAAATGTAGAGCATTTGGTTTCATATGAAGCATTATATTAAGGACCCAAAGTACCGGGAATGTGGATGTGAGGTACCTCATCTTCTTCAATGCACATTAAATCCACTCTAAAGCATTGCGTATTGTGTCTGATGACCACATAATAATGCACTTTTCATCAGTCTATCAATAAGCAAATGTGGAATAATTTGACCCAAGGATCCACATCTGCAGTTCGAGTATATATAGTTTAACTGAATGCATTAAACTCCGTTTGTTTGATTCACGAGTGAGTGGGTAAGTTGCATAGAGAATTTCAATTGACTATCGATTACAATAGTTGTAGAGCATTTGGTTTCATATGGAGCATTTCATTAGGGACCAAAACTACCGGGAATGTGGATATGAGGTACCTCACTTCTTCAATGCACATTAAATCCACTCTAAAGCATTACATATTGTGTCTGATGACCACATAATAATGCACTTTTCGTCAGTCAATCATTAAGCAAACGTGTAATAATCTGATCCAAGGACCCACACCTACAATTGAAGTATAATTTAACTTAACACATTGAAATTCTGTCTGTAGATTCACCAGTTAGTGGGAAAGTTGCATGCATTGTTTCACTCCGCTACTCATTACCATAGATGTAGAGCACTTTGTTTCATATGAAGCATTCCATTAGGGACCCAAAGTACCTGGAATGCAGATTTGAGGTATCTTATCTTCTTTAATGCACTTTAAAGCATTGAGTATTGTGTCTAATGATCACAAAGGTATGCACCATTCCGTAGTCAATCAATAAGTAAACGTGGAATAATTTGACCCAAGGACCCACACCTACAGTTTGAATATAGTTTAACTGAATGCATTGAAACTCTGTTTTCAGATTCACCAGTTACAAGTGAAGTTGCATACAAAATTTCCCTTGAATACTCATTACAATAAATGTAGAGCATTTGGTTTCATGTGAAGCATTATATTAAGGACCCAAAGTACCGGGAATGTGGATATGAGGTACCTCATCTTCTTCAATGCACATTAAATCCACTCTAAAGCATTGCGTATTGTGTCTGATGACCACATAATAATGCACTTTTCATCAGTCAATCAATAAGCAAACGTGGAATAATTTGACCCAAGGACCCACACCTGCAGTTGGAGTATAGTTTAACTGAATGCATTAAACTCCGTTTGTTTGTTCACCAGTGAGTGGGTAAGTTGCATAAAGAATTTCAATTGACCCAAGGACCCACACCCACAGTTCGAGTAGAGTTTAACTGAATGCATTGAAACTCTGTTTTCAGATTCACCAGTTAGTTGTTAAGTTGCATGCATAGTTTCACTTAACTACTTCTTACAATAGATGTAGAGCATTTCATTAGGGACCCAAAGCACTTAGAAAGCTTTGAGGTACCTCATCTTCTTCAATGCACTTTAAATTTACTTTAAAGCATCGAATATTGTGTCTGATGACCACATAATCAGTCAAACAATAAGCAAACATAATAATAAATTCACCCAAGGACCCACACCTGCAGTTCGAGTAGAATTTTACTGAAACGCTGTTTTAGATTCACCAGTTAGTGGGAAAGTTGCATACAGACTTTACTTGACTAGACATTGCAATAGATGTAGAGCATTTGGTTTTATGTGAGGCATTCAATTAGGCACCCAAAGTTCAATGCACTTTAAGTCCACTCTAAAGCATTGAGTATTGTGTCTAACGACCACATGATCATGCACCTTTCAGCATTCGACCAAACAGCAGACATGCAATAATTGAGCTATGGAACCACACCTGCTGTTTACTAAATGCATTATGAGAATTTTACTGCACTTAGATAGATATTACTTGAAATGGAGGTGTGGGTCCTTGGATAAATTGCTTATTGATTAACTGATGTGAATTGCATGATTTTGTGATCATCTGACACAATGCTTTCGAGTGGATTTAAACTGTGTTAAAGAAGATGAGGTTCCTCAAATCCATATCCAAATTGCTTTGGGTCCCTATTTCAATGCTTTACATGAAACCAAATGCTCTAATTCTACAGTAATAAGTACTGTAGTGAAACTCTTTATGCTACTTCCCCACTAACTGGTGAATCTAAAAACCGAGTTTCAGTGCATTTAGTTAAACTATATTCGAACTGCAGGTGTGGGTCCTTGGGTCAAATTATCATGTTTGCTTATTGATTGACAGAAGAAAGGTGCTGATTATATGATTATCAGCACCTTTAGAATGGATTTAAAGTGCATTGAAGAAGATAAGATACCTCAAGTTAATACTTTGGGTCCCTAATTGAATGCTTGACATTAAACCAAATGCTCTACATCTATGTTAATGAGTAGCAGAGTGAAACTCTGTATGTAACTTCCCCACTAGCTGGTGAATCTAAAAACAGAGTTTCAATGCATTTAGTTACTATATTTGAACTGCAAGTGTGGGTCCTTGGGTCAAATTATTATTATATTTGTTTATTGATTGACTTATGAAAAATGCATGATTATGCGATTATCAGACACAATACTCAATGCTTTAGAGTGGATTAAATGTGCATATATGAAGACGAGGTACCTCAAATCCACATTCTGAGTACTCACGGTCCTTAATTGAATTCCTCGCATTAAACTAAAGGCTTTACATCATATAATCATGCACCTTTCAATATTGTCAATTAATAGGTAAACATGTTTTAGATTCACCAGTTAGTACGTGGGTGAGTTGCATATAGATTGTCTTAGATGTAGAGGATTTGGCTTCATTCAATCAGGGATCCAAAGTACTTGGAATATGGATTTGAGGTACCTCATATTCTTCAATGCACTTTTAGAGTACTCTAAAGCATCATTTAAGGATGATTCCTCATTGTTAATTCTTCATGTACCTTTTATGTGTAAACATGTTACTATTTTACCTGGAAGCTTGAGTGATTTATGTTTGAAATCCTATTATATATCCTATTATAATGCTGTTGTGATCAGAACCTGATTGCTATTGAATAGGTAATATCAAGGTGGGTGTTTTACTGATGTACATGATAAAAGTGGATTGAAGGCTATACAGCTGAGTTTTTATTTTACATTTTATGTGGTGCATTGTCAAGTAAAACTGCCTTTATCTTCTTCAATTTAAAGTTACATTGACACCCTCAGTAAAATTACTGCATGCTCTTTCCATCTCTAATTATCATTATTGCCTATTGACTATAATGACTGGTAATGGTAGATAGCTGGAAAGTGTATTTATGTGACAACTGTGTGACATCTCACGTACCGTTATGACCGGGTCTTCGAAACCGCTCCACTTCGAGTTCGTGGCTTAACTAAATATTATTATTCCACATTATGAAAAGAAAAGAGTACTACTCAGTAGCACGCAAAAAATGACGGAGAGCGCGCGTGCGCGGCGCGTGTGCACTTAGGGGAAAAGCGCACCATAGGCGTGGGTCCTTAGGTCGGGTCCTACCGCGATTTTGCTCTACTATAATACCTCCCATTTTACTGTGAAGACATTTATAGTCAATATCAAAGCACATGCATGTTGAATTATGTCATATATTCTCTATGTATTGGTCATCAGAAGCAGACTTATTACCAACATAATCGCCATAAGTGCTTGCAGATATCAGCTCCCAGTTCTCTTACTGCATGCATGCACACACATTTAACGCTTTTCATTTGTGACTTAGTGGGAATTCAGTCAGGGAGAAATGAGTCTCGAGATCCACTAACACATCCAGACTCCCTATATACAAAGGGAGTAAAAACATTTCCATTAAAATGTTAAGGATGTAGGGATGACAGGGCCAAAAAGTAGAGAAACGAGTGCAGTATATATGCAGCAAGACAGGGGATGAGGGCATGCAACAATAATAACATGCGTAACCCGATAATAAAAGAGATGTAGGGAGGGGTTACGCATGTTATTATTGTTGCATTCCCTCATCCCCTGTCTTGCTGCATATATATTGCCCTCATCCCCTGTCTTGCTGCATATATACTGCACTTGTTTCTCTACTTTTTGACCCTGTCATCTCTACATCCTTCAACATTTTAATGGAAATGTTTTTACTCCCTTCTTTCACTGGTTTTTCTTTGCATACTCGCTTGCAAATACAATGCTCTTTGCGTTGGTTCGAGCCCCACCCCATTTTGCTGCTCGTGGTCATGTGGTATGCACGTGTGTAATAACGAGGAAATGGCGTTCAACTACACGGAAGTGCTAGTAGATTCTTGCTGTTCTCGTTCGAGAAGGATCCTAGGAAGATTCTGATAGCCAAGGATCATGCACGGGAGAGAAATATTCTTGGTTTTCGCCCCGTGCACGTACGGTTTTGCGCGTTCGCTTATGCCAAAACTAAGGCGAACGCGTTTGCCAATTTTGAAGTAGGCCGTTTGATAAAGAAGAAGAAGAAGAAGAAGAAGAAGAAGAAGAAGAAGAAGAAGAAGAAGATGGAGAAATCGGCGGTTTAGCAATTTTCTGTAAGTCACTGGAGCGGTGTATTTTACCTACTTTGAGAGTTTTATTGTGTATAAAAACACTCGTAGGCCATGTTATGTGTCTGAAAAGGCCTATAACTGCCCCGTTCGAGAGATCTGAGCCGTTTCATTTGTTAAGGCTAATGGGCGTGTCGGTGCCATCCCTACATATAGTGTCTACCGACTCTATGATAGAGCGTTTTTCTAAGATCTTGCAACACGGTTCAAACCGGATATATATTCCTGACCAATCAGATACTGCGTTTTCATTAGTCACGTGCGTCTAACCTAGCACATGACAGATTGCTGTTATCTGATTGGTCAGGGACTTGTATCTGGTTTTTGAAGCGTGTTGCAAGATCTTGGAAAAACGCAGTACAAGTAGGGCAATTTGGGATACTTCAAAACCTGGACCGTGGACCGTGGACTGGACCATGGAATGGACTATGGACCGAAATTTGTTGGGCTGTAGGATGCCAGAATGCACGCTCCCCTGGCCTTGCAGAGATCTACGCCATATGTGCACATGCGGTCTTCTATGTAAGGGTTAAACGCTTTACCTTGTCCCCAATGCCCTTCAAATTTCTTCTTGCCTCGTTTCTTGCTCATTACATATACATGGTACGTCACCTGATATTAATAATAAGCTTATGTAAATTAATGCATGCTTGTTCGCCACTTAGATCTAGGCTGCAGTGACAGTGCTTTGTAAACTGAGTGTTGGTTTTTTAATTAAAAATCAGTCAGTGCTTTGCAGTCAGCGAGCTTCAGACTGGTCATCACTGTAGTTCATACGTAGTGTTAGAACACACTGACAGTTCGCTCTCTTTTGCGGGACAGCATACGACACTGCGCTAGCTGACTCCAGTGAGATGACTTGTGCGACGTCATCATAGAGCAAAGCCACGCCCAGAAATGCATCGGAAGAACAAAGGGCCTGTGTACAAGTTGACGAAGGTAAGGCTAACTTAGCAGTTACCGGCTAACTTAGCAAAACCGTACGTGCACGGGGCGAAAACCAAGATAGTGAAATATACGCATGGGGAGTGTCACGCGATAATTGGTCCGGGGTAAAAAGTGGACCCCCCGGTCCAATTTTTGCCTGCGAAATATGGACCGCCTTGGCGAAAAGTGGTCCGGGCATACAAAAGCCTGCAGCGGTAGGCGAATAGCCACTGTCTATGCCAGTGTGAACACCGACAAGGGCAGTACTCCATTATTAACACAACGAGGGTGGTAATTCTCAAACAACACATTCCGTCAAGCAGAACGCTGCCAAAGCAATGGAAGTGCAATTACTGTGCACCAAAGTCAATACTTCCGCTTTTGACTTTGGTGCACAGTAATTGCACTTCCATTGCTTTTCTTTTCCTGCATATCCACAACAACGATACATGTGTCACTACAGTGGTACCATGTTAAGCACGCTTCACATTAATTCTACCATGTCATCAAAGCTTTCAGGAGTTTGCAGGTGCAGTATACCTCGATGGTTGCAAACTTTCTTCCAGATATTTTGCCACGCCGGCCACGGGGAAAAGGTGAAAGTTTTCCCTCACAGAGACAACTCTCCAGGTGGCTACGCATGCTCTCTTGCCTGTAAATCAATTCAACAGCATAAGCTATCGCGAAAACACCACAGTCCTCACTCCCTTCCTGCTGGTGAACAGGAACCATCTCAACTGTGAATTTTTCTTTTTTAGAGGAATAGATACGAGCAATTTGGCACTCTAAAGATGATTGTAAACTATTTCCAGCAGATTTGCTGTCCATAATACGGGCCTTTTAAAGGTATCCGTCGTGTTTGCAGTACGACTGTGCAGCAAGATACATACCCCACACTAAAACGGTTGTCATGCTGGCTATCTACTATCATAGCTTAAGTATGGAAAGCAAGTACACCGATCAAGTCTACTTAGATTTGTGCTTGTTCGTTCCTGCTGCTAAAATGCGGGGATACCAAATTCCCGAGGGATACCACGGGGGATACCAAATCCACTTAGGGAGTTTGGTACGGGGATGCCAAATCCCCTAGGGTATATTACTCGGGGATGCCGTAAACCGGGGAAGCCAAATCCACTATGACACCGGGTCTACCATTGGCGAAGTGAAAACTGGACCGGTGTCACGGTAAAATGGGGACCCCCTAAAATAGGGACCCCCGTCCCCATAATCCCGGTAAAATGGGGACCCCCGTCCCCATAATCCCGGTAATATAGGGACCCCCCGTCCCTATTTTACCGGTAGGATAGGGACCCCCTCGTGAGAATAGGGACCCCTAAATCTACTACTGTCACGGTGAGGTGTGGCGAATTAATAGGTCTAACGGAGGCTGCACGACGTAGGATAGGGATCCCTCGTGGTAATAGGGACCCCTAGATCATATGATCTATGCCTAGATCTGCTGCTGTCACAGGAATCAATATATAGGTCTACTACACACTGCTTTTGTACGCACGACAGTATGATAGGGACCCCCCTCCGTGAGAATAGGAAACCCGCTTTGCTTCTGCAATTATTCTAAAGCAAACAATCCTAATTGTGTATATGAAATACAACATAATAGTGCATATAGTCTGTATAGGAATTACATATTAGCCCATGCATTGTGATCGATGTGCAGTAGTACACGTGAAATGATACAACTCTAGTAATCTAGTAAAGTAATGTTGTTTGGCCTTGTAAATCTCTTTGGTTGTTTCTGTTAGAATAGATACTGCAATTTGCAAAATTTCGAAAGCAGTCGACTTTTTATAGCCATTTTTGCAAGTTCTACTTACAACATAGCCATGCCTATGCTATATATGTCTTGACGTCAACATCCGCCCGTCGAAGTGTGCTAGTTGACCTAGCCTATATAGCGCGTCTGCACTTCTTACAGGCCATATTTCAACTTATTTATCAACCCTGCCTTCTCTCTACTGAGTCTTAACGTCAAAATTCACCCGTCGCAGAACGTTTGTACCGCGCAGTCAGGGGTCCCCATTCTCACGAGAGGGTCCCCATTTTACCGGGATTATGGGGACGGGAGGTCCCCATTCTCATGGGGTCCCCAAAATTTTATGACACCGGGTCCACTTTTGGCAGAGCAAAAACTGGACGAGTGTGTATTTTACTCAGACGACAGTCAGCAAACCATAGCTGCAGCTATATAGTGCTTCAAGCATTTCAAGGTAGAGGGAGAATGACTAGCAGTATAGAGTAATGCATCGAACTTCGCCAGACACCTATTTTCGGCAGTCTAAACAGCGCGCTCAACAGTGCTCCGCTAATTCTAACTACATGCTCTTACAGACAGGTACCAGTGTGATTTCAGTGTGATGATATATGTGATTAGCTATTCACACATTAAAGTTTGATGAAAACAATGTTCTCAGCTGAACATACACTGTAATACATCAGTACAATTGAATAGAAGTCCCAGCAGTAACTTTCGCATCTGTTCCATGCAGAAGTTATTTTTGCTGATTCAGCACATTAATTCGTCAGGAGCCAGCTGTAGCGGGCCGTTGCCAGGTTCTCTTGTTGCAGCGATTGCTCCACTCTACAGTACGCTCTATATAGAGTTAATTAAGTGTGTCTTAGTTAAGCTCTAGTTCTGTTTTTCAGGCAAAAACGAAAATAGATATCGAGATGACGAAAATCGATATATTCGGCAGGTCACTTCTCACGTTCATCACTTCGCTTCTAGTTCTGTTTTTCAGGCAAAAACGAAAATAGATATCGAGATGACGAAAATCGATATATTCGGCAGGTCACTTCTCACGTTCATCACTTCGCTTCTATTAGGCTGAATCTCTTCAAACTTCTAAATGTTAGTACCCTGATACCTGTCTGTAAGAGCATGTAGTTAGAATTAGCGGAGCACTGTTGAGCGCGCTGTTTAGACTGCCGAAAATAGGTGTCTGGCGAAGTTCGATGCATTACTCTACCATTTTTACTGGTAATGCAGCGAATCAGTAGCAGTAACGTGCACGTGGCCACGAACCTGGTTGGTGATGTAAACAACAAAACTCTCCGTCGTCAATCATAAAGGTATCATTAGTAATGCTTTTTATGCCCCCACAAACGGGCTAATGATCTAAAACTACACCCGGTCCACTTTTCGCTAGGGTGGATCGCTTTTTGCAACGAAAAGTAGACCGGGGGTCCAATTATGGCAACCAAACTCTCCGTCCAAAAGTGGACCGGGAGGTCCGCTTTTAGTTGCCATAATTGGACCCCCGGTCCACTTTTGGTCCGGTCCACTTTTTGCGTGACAGGAGGCTCAACAGAGTTCGGTCCATAGTCCAGTCCACGGTCCAGGTTTTTAAGTATCCCAGGGCAGTTGGGTTAATTCATACCAATTGCAGTTCCGACAAGGTGCTGTAGACCAATGCAAGACCAAGATAAACTTTTCATTGGACCTTTCCTGACTAACATGTCCGTATTCAGGGGCAGAGAACCTGGGGGAGCAGGGGGGGCTTGAGCCCCCCCACTTTTTGATAAGGGGGGGCTGAGCCCCCCAAAATTGGAGGTTGTCATGAAGAACACTAATACCCTATGCCAGATGTATTCAGTAATAACCCCCCACTTCATGAACGCCGAGCCCCCCCACTTTTTACATGCTGTCTCTGCCTCTGATATTAATACTTTGACACCAACTCGTCATTTTTTTTTAATGCAGTATGCACAGGAATACACATAGCAGTGAGTTAATACTTGGTGTAGCCCTAGTTACTTAGATTACATAAAAGTACATGATATTAAGCTAATGATAAGTTAGGTACAACCACTTTTAATTACATGAGGTTTGAAAGTAGATATAGAGTCTGCTGAGCGAAGAGGAAGTGGCATGTTTTTCCATAGTGAGCATGCATGAGGCATGAAGGAATGTTGGAATGAGTTCATTCGAGCAAAGGGCTGGCAGAATAGCATCTGTTGTGCAGGTCTTAATGGTGTTACTTCTGGGTACAAAAACTTGTGGTGGAAAGAAGATGTGGCCATTTATAATTTTGTACATGGTACATAAACCAAGGTACTTATGAGGGTGGGTAAATCGCAGATAGAGAGCAAGGATTCATAGTCTTGGGACCACTGCTTAACACACAGGCGCAGTGCAAATTTCGGTACGTTTTCAATTTTATTAATGTCTTTTAGTAAGTGAGGGTTCCAAACCTGGCTTGCATACTCCATGTGTGGTCTAATAAGACACACATACAGACTGAGAAGAGTAGTTGGATCGCAGTTCTTGTAGAATTGTCTGTAGAGGAGACCAAGAAGTTTCTTCGCTTTGGAACATATACAGTGAATATGCTCTGACCAGGTAAGGTTAGATGTTAACACGATTCCTAGGTACTTGTGTGAGTTCGTTCTCTCTATCGGTATGTTGTCAATTGTAAGCACTGGAGGAATTTTCGTTGGTTTCTTTTGGATAACAGCATGTTCTTGCATTTTGATGGATTGAATGTCAGGAAGTGTGATGCAGACCAGTCTTTTAAGGAGTCAACATCTCCTTGCAGGTTAGTATAGTCATCTTCTGATGTGCATGTGTGTTCACTGGTGTGACTTGCATGCACACTTTCAAGAGAATTGAGCCTGGCATGTGCATGTCTTACAGATGGGTAGTTATTTTAACCATTAGGTATACGTATGGTTACCTCAGTTGCAATATAGCTATTTTTTGTAACTACGAACTACCAAGAGGTATAGGATATCCATAAGGAATGATGTCTGTATATCTTGAGATGCTCCTTGTAATATTACCTGAGGTAGTCACGTACACAACCCCACTGTACTATACTTCTGTATTAAAATGTAATGGAGGAGTAGCTCGTACTCATGTATGCAATCAGATAAATTGCATAATAATTATGTTCTACATAATCTTTTGAATACCAAGAGAGATTGTAGGCACGTAATGCAACTGAGGTGACCAACACACTGGTCAAAACAACCACCTCCTTTTTTGCAATGAACTCAAGAAACAATGCAGAGGTTAACTATAAACTTGGTGAGGTTTTCAGATGGCGAAGTCGTTGGGTCAGCCTACCTCCAGACACAGTAAAACTGACTAGCGCAGAAAATTATGTCTACTTGCAATGGGACATATCTTATAGGTCAGAACTGAGTATGAAATTAAATTTCTGGAATGTGGGAACCTCCAATCAGATTACTAGTTTGACCATTATTAAGCTATAATTTGTGCAAAGAGACATGTAATTATAAAACAGCTGTATAAAATGAACTAATACTGTACACAAATGTCTATAATAAATACTACCCATAATTATTTACCAATAATAGTATGCTAGCATACTGGTTTAATTCCTTGTTATATTGGTATCTAACTATATAGCTATGTTCTCAATCATCGTAAATTTCAATTGTTCCATTCACTGGGTCTAGTCTAATTTTGTCTTTGTCCATACCATCTGTCACCTCAAGAGTGACATAAAACATTTCAACATTCTCTACTTCATCATCATCCACAATTGGTATAGAATGACATTGTTCCATGCTACACATCTCAAATTCCAGGGTCACAGGAGTTGTTTGTTTGTAATCCATGGGAGCCACTGAGAATGAAATTATACATGGTTTCATTGATATACATAGCACCATACATTGACTACATACATACCTGCAGTGCCATCTATAGCTGTGAGTGTGACAGCAAAAGGAAATTCAATGGGACAATTGACAGAGCTATACACTGCGACACAAATCTCTAGTCTTCCTATAGTTTCCTCTGATACTGGATAGTATGTCTTTTCCAACCCCACTAAGGAATATTTTGAATGATACCAAACAGTAATACAGCACCTAAAAATACCCTTAGCTAGCTAGCTTTGTAGACCATGGGAAGCTTATGGCAGGATATATCTATCATTGTTTGTTAAATGGTTAAAGTGTACATCTTTCAAACGGACTGGGAATAGTGCAATTGATTAAGGTAGCTACAATACTTGCTTACAATGTGGAGTGTCATCATCGACAATGTGAATTGTTCCATTCACTGGGTCTAGTCTAATTTTATCTCTGTCCAGATCAGCAGTCCCCTCAAGAGTAACATAAAACATCTCATTACTCTCTGGTACATCATTATCCACAATTGGTATACAATGGCACTGTGTCTTGTTACACATCTCAAATTTCAGGGTCACAGGAGTATTTTGACTATAATCCATGGGAGCCACTGAGAATGAAATTATACATGGTTTCATTGATAGATTAACTGACCACACACGTACCTGCAGTGCCATCTACAGCTGTTAGTGTGACAGCAAAGGGAAATTCAATGGGACACTCAACAACAGAAGAGCTGTTCAATGTGACACAAATCTCTAGTTCTCCTATAGTTCCCTCTGATACTGGGTAGTATGTCTTCTCCAAGCCCACCACAGCCACTAAAAAGAGATGCATATTTTGACAAGTGTAAAAACATTTTCACTAAAATGTTGAAGGATGTAGGGATGGAAGTGCCAAAAAGTATGGAAACAAGGTCAAAGTACACCATGCATGCAGACAAAGGCAGGGGACGATAGCATGCAACAATCATAACATGCATAACCCCTTTTAGAATATATAGATGTAGGGATATGGGGTTACGCATGTTATGATTGTTGCATGCTATAGTCCCCTGCCTTTGTCTGCATGCATGGTGTACTTTGACCTTGTTTCCATACTTTTTGGCACTTCCATCCCTACATCCTTCAACATTTTAGTGAAAATGTTTTTACACTTGTTTCACTAGTTTGTTTAGTTGTGTAGCAATACATATAAACCTACTGACTTTCGTGCAGAGTTCTACCTCCCTTGCATACCTATATGCAGGATATCTAGCAATTGTCAGTGACTCACTCCTACAACATGTCTTGTACGAATATTGCCTACTGAGTACAACAGCGGGTCCAGTTGCCTGCAACAGGAGCAAAGTAGCCAAAAAAGACAACACAGCGCTCGAAATGCGGCAGCTCGACGGACACAAAGCCTGCATCAGTAGTGCACAAAACTAACTTCACGTGTTCAGCACGTGAGCAAACAAGAAAATGGCGTCTAAAACTAACACTTGTAAGGTTGCAGACCTGGAGTTTGACGGCTTTGGGAGAAGGTATGTAGATTTTGTGTATCAAGGATCATGTACGCTCCAGTATAAATGATTTTCGTGAAAGAATTAGAGCGATTACTAACCCCAGTTTCACGGTAGGCCGTTTGAACTGAATTAGAAAGAAGAAGAAGAAGAAGAAGAAGATGATGAACAATCCGGGTTTTTACAAATTTCCGAGATTCAGTGTAGTTGTATATTTTACGTACTTTGAGAGTATTATAGTGTATAGAAGCACTCACAGAGCATGTAGTTTGTCTGAAAATGCTTAAAACATCTGCGTTCGGGAGTTCTGAGCCGTTACTCTTGTTAAGGCTAATGGGCGTGTCGGCGCCATCCCTACATATAGAGTCTACCGACTCTATGACCATAACACAGCCTCTCTAAAGATGCCTATTAGCCACTACATTACACAAATACTCAAAAAACATGTATCAGAATGTTGGTATACTCTATATTGTGGGATGGCACAATACACCAATTGGCCTTTAAGTCTTGAAACTCACAAATGCTTTGTAACCTTTACACACATGCATATCCTACTCTACAAGTGCTTCTATACCTGACAATAGTACACTAGCCATGATACAACTTAAAGTGTTCCTCTTTCAGAATGACTAGCCAGCTATATAGAACATCCTGGACTATAGTACAACTCTATCATGTATATATGGTATAAGAAAATACTCGACACTTGCTTACAAGCTAGTGTACTTCGGTCCTTATCATCCAAAATATGAATTATTCCATCCACTGGTTCTAGTAACATTTTGTCTCTGTCCATATCACCAGTCCCCTCAAGAGTAATATATATTGTCTCATTATTCTCTAATACATCATCATCCACAATTGGTATACAGTGGCATTTTGTCATATTACACTTATCAAATTGCATGGTCACAGGAGTTGTTTGATTATAATCCATGGGAGCCACTGAGAATGAATAGCTTCATTGATATACATAGTACCATACATTGACTACATATGTACCTGCAGTGCCATCTTTAGCTGTTAGTGTTACAGAATAGGGAAATTCAATGGGGCACCCAACAGAGGAGCCATTCACTGTGACACAAATCTCTACTCCTCCTATTGTTTCCTCTGATACTGGGTAGTATGTCTTCTCCAACCCCATCACAGTCACTAAAGCAGCATTCAAAAATTCACACAGTATCACAGACACTGTGAAAATATTTATTAGCCTTGTGGGGCACTACATTCCATAGACTGGCACAAATACACCTCCAATATGTATATACCAGTAACCTTAAGGTGACTTCTTTTAAAATAATAATACAACTGTCTGTATGCTTACTGGCATCAAAAATAATAATAGTTCCATTCACTGGGTCTAGTCTAATTTTATCTCTGTCCAGATCAGCAGTCCCCTCAAGAGTAACATAAAACATCTCATTGCTCTCTGGTACATCATCATCCACAATTGGTATACAATGACACCGTTTCATGTTACACTTCTCAAATTCCAGGGTCACAGGGGTATTTTGAACATAGTCTATGTGAGCCACTGAGAATGAATCATACAAAGCTTCATTGATATACATAGCACCATTGACTACATACATACCTGCAGTTCCATTTACAGCTGTTAGTGTGACAGCAAATGAAAGATCAATGGGACATGTAAAGTTGACAGAGGAATTGTCAACTGTGACACAAATCTCTACTCCTCCTATACTCTCCTCTGACACTGGATAGTATGTCTTCTCCAAGCCCACAATAACCCCTAAAGAATAATGTCATACAGTATCACAGGTACTCCACAGTTGCTAGAAGTAGTTTGATGATATTAAATGTATCATCCCACTACAGCCACTAGAAGTAATTTATAAGGTATCATAGATACCCTGGTGCCAAGTTTAGAAATTCAAAAAAGTAGGGTTTTAACTTGGGGTTCACTGCAGTTAGAATTACATTGTGAAGGTTGATTTGAATGTGTTAATTCTTCATTGAATCAGATGGATCAGGCATAGAGCAATACATACACTGTACTTTGTATATATGCTTAAGAACAGGTAAACAGAGGCATTATTAACATAATGCAATTTGCCTCATATAGCTAATAACGTACTGCCATCATTGTCTGTTATGCTGATAGTTGCATCTGCATCCACTGAAGCTACTGGAAATGATTCATTTCTATAAACACTCACACTGAACTGCTCAGTCAACTCAATTCTCCTGTCACCAATAATAGTCACAGGAACATTTATAGTTGATGCAGTAGGAGGGAAGACAACAGATGAAGATGGAATAGAAAAGTCCTCATCTCCTGCTGTATTGCTAATCCCTTCAATTCTAAGTGTGTAGGTCTCCTCCGACACACGAGATTTATTGAGGACCAGGTTGTATGTGAAGTCTGTGTCACCTTCTTCCACATTATGACTTGACTCCACAAATTGAATAACCAAATCTATATAGAGAAAACATCCAAATGTACATATAGAAACATGGGGACTGGAAACAAAATGATTGAGTTTAAGATTTTGACAAAACCATCCATCCACAGATGAAATTTAATGCCCCCTTGAGTCTCCCTCAAACAAAACCTTGTACACTTACTTTCATCATCTTCAATAATAAGTAAAATAGTGTTGTTGGCTCCTATCTGAGCTCCTGTGAAATTTCCACTGATGTCTAGAACTCCAACAAAGTATTGCTCAAAATTCTCCTTGATCTCATCATCAACTATGGGTATTGGAACTTCAGTTGGGCCATTTCCAGCAGGAACCTCCACTGTCACATCAGTGGGGTAATCTTCACCAGCTGTATGTGTGATTACTAATACTCAAGTAACTTCATAGCAGAATTTGTATAAGATCATAGTTGTAATCATTTGTGATTATATACAGAGCCACATGCCTTAAAAACACATCACAAGGAAACATACATACAAGTTGCAATAATCAGCAGGGTCTCCTCTGCATCTCTGATAAAATGACAGTTACAAGCAATTGGTGGTCATATGTACAGTGAGTCAAATGCCTTAAAAGACACCTCACATAATATAAAGGAAGGAAGCACACATACGTACGAGTAGCAATGTTGGGACTGTTGGGATCATAATCTGGAACATCAAATCCAAAGTCATCAGAGTATTCAGTGGGAGTGATTGTCAGATTGATTGGAACAGCAGTTGCAACACTTTGAACCACACGCACATTGATAACACCAGTTTCCTCACTACCATCTTTATCCGTATCACTGAATTCAAACACTACAACTGTATGTGTAATGGAATGTCTCATTAATGACAATACTAGATCAGGACTGCATATGACACAGACTTTACATATGTAGGTCGTAAGTCAGAGGAGACCCACACTCTTAGAATTGAGCACAGTTAAAAACAATAATGTAGGGATGGTAGTACCAAGAATCGTAGAAACAAAGTGCAGCATTCAGATAAAGGAAGAGGATGATAGTAATAACATGCACAACTCTATCTGTAATTACTGAAAGGAGTTACATATTATTGTTGCATGCCATCACCCCCTACTTTTGCCAGAATGCTGCTCCTTGTTCTATGATTTAGGGGTAGCAACATATGTGTATCTAACATTCAATAGAATTTTACTACTATCCCTACATTGAGAGTCTACTAAATCCGTATGTATCTGCTTATACACTTGTAGGAAAGAGTGATTAGAATTCGAAGTTTGGAAATATACAGAAACATATCATTTAAGGACATCAACACCACTTCTTATTCTTATTTGTCCTAAGAATGTCCTCTCGCGGTTCTAACATGAAAATTGTACATACCATCACCATCATCAATGATGACAGTGAGTGAAATATTCTGAAACATGACATTAGATGGACCACTCAGGCTCAGAGTCAACATTTCCTGGCCCTCCAGTCCCAGATCATCATCTACAGCAGTGAAGCTAATGCAAGGTTCAGGGTTAACAGCAGTAAGAGTCATTTGCTTGGTATTCAAAGTTAAATCTGTAAGAATGATAGATGTCAGTTTACAATTTTCCATAAAATATCCCCACAAACCCTAAATTTTTATGTCAACATGCATATCAATTACATAATCTCCCTTCACAAGAAGTAAGAAGCAGTCTCACTGAATAGCCACTGTTCAGGGAGGGTAACATTGAAAATGTGAAATGGGAAGGCCTAACATGTACAACTTTTGATATGCAAATGGTAATTTTACAAAGATATATGTACTACAAACAAAATTCCTCACCATTTGCTTTTGCACTGTATTCAATAAGTGTAACATTGATAAGAGTATCGTGGAACAGTTCTCCAAATGTACTTAGACACATCCTTCCAAAGTTACCCTCTAGCAGAGCAATCTCACTAGCTTGAAATCCAGTCTCAACTGTGAAAACATATTTCAACTCTTGAAGGATAATTTGAATGTGTTAGCAAATTCTTCATGTATGAATGATCATTGAGTATACATACATAGAGTGTACTTCGTATTTTAGTCTTTTAATCCTATGCTTTATGTAACTAGCAACAAATTACTCCATACAGTCAAACACTTACTGCCATCATTGTCTGTTATGCTGATAGTTGCATCTGCATCCACTGAAGCTACTGGAAATGATCCATTTCTATCAACACTCACATTGAACTGCTCAGTCAACTCAATTCTCCTGTCACCAATAATAGTTACAGAAACATTTATAGTTGATGCATTAGCAGGGAAGACAACAAATGAAGATGGAATAGAAAAGTCCTCATCTCCTGCTGTATCGCTAATCCCTTCAATTCTAAGTGTGTAGGTCTCCTCCGACTCACGAGATTTATTGAGGACCAGGTTGTATGTGAAGTCTGTGTCACCTTCTTCCACATTATGACTTGACTCCACAAATTGAATAGCCAAATCTATACAGAGAAACCAAATTCTAGTAAATATGTGCACCAGAACATATGTAGACAAGTGTAAAAACATTTTCACTAAAATGTTGAAGGATGTAGGGATGGAAGTGCCAAAAAGTATAGAGACAAGGTCAAAGTTCAGCATGTATGCAGACAAAGACAGGGGATGATAGCATGCAATGATCATAACATGTGTAACCCCAGATGTAGGGATATGGGGTTACGCATGTTATGATTGTTGCATGCTATCATCCCTCTGCATGCATGCTGAACTTTGACCTTTTCTCTATACTTCTTGGCACTTCCATCCCTACATCCTTCAACATTTTAGTGAAAATGTTTTTACACTTGTTTCACTGGTTTTTACTGTGTGTAGCAACGTGTATAAACCTACTGGCTTTCGTTCTACCTCACTTGCATACGTATGAGGATAGCCAGCAATTGGCAGTGGCTCCTACATCCTGTCTTGTACGAATATTGCATACTGAGTACAACAGCGGGTCCAGTTATGGCAACAGTTAGTCGTTCAAAGAAACGGACACACAGGAGCAACGCTGGTAGCCAAACAGCGCGACGAACCACAACCACGACAGAACTTCTAACTTCACGTCTTCGGCACGTGAGCAAACAAGCAAATGGCGTCTAAACTAACGCTTCTAAGCTTGCCAAACTGGAGTTTGACGGGCTTTGGGAGAAGGTATGAAGATTTTATACATCAAGGATGCATGTGCGCTCCAGTATAAATGATTTTCGTGAAAGAAATAGGGCGATTACTGACCCCAGTTCGCGGTAGGCCGTTTGAACTGAAGAAGAAAGAAGAAAAAGAAGATGATGAACAAGAATTATTGGCGTTTTTACAATTTTCCAAGAATCACCGTAGCTGTATATTTTATGGAGTTTTATAGTGTATAGAGGCACTCGCAGAGCACTTCGTTTGTCTGAAAAGGCCTATAACTTCCGCGTTCGAGAGTTCTCAGCTGTGGCTTTTGTATGTGGCTAATGGGCGTGTCTGCGCGCGCGTCTACCGACTCTATGATATGTAGGTATACATAAAATTGATAATAGTACAGTGGTGTTAGGGTTCAATGAAAGGAGGAACTACATATCAACCACACAATGCACTGACTATGATAGTGGGATAGAATCACTGATGACCTACAATGCATCAGTAGACACAACATAATGCTTGTATATAGAACTTGGGGTGGGGATGTTGAGTTTAAGATTTGACAAAAACATCTAAGAAAAAGAACCTGGAGTGAAGTCCTTTCAATCACTCTCAAGTAAAGCCTTGGACTACATTCTACACACACTTACTCTCATCATCTGTAATATTAAGTAAAGTAGTGTTTATGGCTCCTATCTGAGCTCCCATGGAATCTCCACTGATGCCTAGAACCCCAACAAAGTATTGCTCTAAATTCTCCTTAATCTTGTCATCAACTATGGGTATGGGAACTACAGTTGGGCCATTTCCAGCAGGAACCACCACGGTTAAAACATCAGTGATGTAATCTTCACCAGCTGTATGTGTGATTATATGCAATAATCAGCAGTCTGCATGTCTTATAAAATGACAGTTACAAGCAATTGGTAGCCATATGTACAGTGAGCCAAATGCCTTAAAAGACACCTCACATAATGTAAAGGAAGGAAGCATACATACGTACGAGTAGCAATGTTGGGACTGTTGGGATCATAATCTGGAACATCAAATCCAAAGTCATCTGAGTATTCAGTGGGAGTGATTGTCAGATTGATTGGAACAGCAGTTGCAACACTTTGTACCACACATACATTGATAACCCCAGTTTCTTCACTACCATCTTTATCCGTATCATCGAATTCAAACCTTACAACTGCATGTGATGGAATGTCTCATTAATAGATGAGGACTGAAATAGGTAGGGATAGGGTTAAGAAATGGGTAAAACTGACCCCTGTTAACAAGAATAAAAACATTTTGGATTTAGGGACGGTAGTGCCAAAAATCATAGAAACAAGGTGCAGCATTCAGACAAAGGAAGAGGATGATAGAATACCATGCACAACTCCATCTACAATTACTATTGTTGCATGCCATCACCCCATCCTTTTGCCAGAATGCTGCTCCTTGTTTCTATGAATTATGTGTAGCAACATATGTGTATCTACATTCAATTTTCGTGCAGAATTTTGCCACCATCCCTGCATAGAGAGTGTACCAAATCTCTGATCTTAATGCACGTATGTGCTTGTACACTTGTAGGAAAGAAAATTTCCTGATCGGGTGGTTTGGAAATATACAGAAATATGGTATTTAGGACATCAACACTACTTCTCATTCTCATTTGCCCTAAGGGTGTCCTAATTAGTGGAGTTTCCTCATAGAAATACATACCATCACCATCATCAATGATGACAGTGAGTGAAACATTCTGAAACATGACATTAGATGGACCACTCAGGCTCAGAGTCAACATTTCCTGGCCCTCCAGTCCCAGATCATCATCTACAGCAGTGAAGTTAATGCAAGGCTCAGGGTTAACAGCAGTAAGAGCCACTTGCTTGGTATTCAAAATTAAATCTGCAGACCAACATGAAATAATGATAGATGTCAGTTTACAATTTTCATAAAGTGACCCACAAACACTAATTTTTTTCTTTCAACATGCATATCAATTACATAATGTCTCCACAAGAAGTAAGAATTAAGCAGTCTCACTGAATAGCCACAGTTCCAAGGCATTCCCAATTGCACATTCAACACATTGATTCAATTGTGTGGGGAAGGGTAACATTGAAAATGTGAAATGGAAAGTCCAAGGCTATCTCACTGACATGTACAACTTTATATATGCATTAACATATGGTACTTTCCACAAATCACATAGGAATTCCTCACCATCTACTTCTGCAGTGCCTTCAATAAGTGAAACATTGATAAGAGTATCGTGGAACAGTTCTCCAAATGTATTGAGGCACACCATTCCTGAGCTATCTTCTAGCAGAGTAATCTCACTAGCTTGAAATCCAGTCTCAACTGTGAAAAAAGCATATGTTAACCACGCATGACGTGAACTAGCTCTTGAGTGTTGATTTGAATGCGTTAACCAATTCTTCATGTATGAATCATGCATGGAAGTATATGTACATGTACATACATAATATTTTAGGCTTGCAACCCTATGATTTATGCAACTAGCAACAAATTGCTCCATGCAATCAAACACTTACTGCCATCATTGTCTGTTATGTTGATAGTTGCAGTCGTATTCACTGAAGCTGCTGGAAAAAATACAATACTAACACTCACACTGAACTGTTCAGTCAACTCAATTCTCCTGTCACCAATAATAGTCACAGAAACATTTATAGTTGATGCAGTAGGAGGGAAGACAACAGATGAAGATGGAATAGAAAAGTCCTCATCTCCTGCTGTATTGCTAATCCCTTCAATTCTAAGTGTGTAGGTCTCCTCTGACTCACGGGACTTATTGAGGACCAGGTTGTATGTGAAGTTTGTGTCACCTTCTTCTACATTATGACTTGACTCCACAAATTGAATAATCAAATCTATATATAGAGAAACCCAATTCTAGTAAATACGTGCACCAGAACATATGTAGATATGTAGGTATACATAAAATAGAATTGATAATAGTACAGTGGTGTTAGGGTTCAATGAAAGGAGGAACTACATATCAACCACTCAATGCACTGACTATGATAGTGGGATAGAATCACTGATGATCTACAATGCATCAGTACTTCACTGGTACATGTAGACACAACATAATGTTTGTATAATTATAGAACTTGGGGTGGGGATGTTGAGTTTAAGATTTGACAAGAACATCTAAGAAAAAGAACCTGGAGTTAAGTCCTTTTCAGTCACTCTCAAGTAAAGCCTTGGACTACATTCTACACACACTTACTCTCATCATCTGTAATATTAAGTAAAGTAGTGTTTATGGCTCCTATCTGAGCTCCTGTGGAATCTCCAATGATGCCTAGAACTCCAACAAAGTATTGCTCGAAATTCTCCTTAATCTCATCATCAACTATGGGTATGGGAACTTCAGTTGGGCCATTTCCAGCAGGAACTTCCACTGTTATAACATCAGTGATGTAATCTTCACCAGCTGTATATGTGTGATATATATGCAATAATCAGCAGGGTCTCCTCAGCATCTCTGATAAATGAGCAATGGCAATAGCCACATGCCTTACAAAAAAGGAAACATAGTACATACGAGTAGCATTGTATGGGGTGTAAGGATCAAAATCTGGAACATCAAATCCAAAATCATCAGAGTATTCAGTGGGAGTGATTGTCAGATTGATTGAAACTGCGGTTGCTACACTTTGTATCACATGTACTTTGATAATACCAGTTTCTTCACTGCCATCATTTCCATTATCACTGAATTCAAACTCTACAACTATAGATACAAATGTGTGTGGGTGGAAGGGGGGAGAGTACAGATCATCACATGTATATGATTGTTAAGGTAGATCTATTGCTCTAGTTGTATGACTATTGACCTCATGCAAAGTTACATACATTGGTATGCGATGAATATCTTAATGAGAATACCAAGTTCATGCAGGACCAGAACATGCATGAATGTATAAAACACATGTTGGGATAGGGGAAGTCTATATTGCTATCATACGTATATGTACATTAGCAGGGAATAAAATGTCCAGATTATGTGGTTTTACTGGTTGAAATGTACACAAACATGACATTTGTGACATCAGACATCCTATATCAAAACTATTTCACACTTTTTACTGGGTCTATAGCAAAGGAGTTCTACACCCTTGCAACAGTCCTTATTCTAAGGGTATCCTGTTTAGAGAGATTCCCATGGAGATACATACCATCACCATCATTAATGATGACAGTGAGTGAAACATTCTGAAACATGACATTAGATGGACCACTCAGGTTCAGAGTCAACATTTCCTGGCCCTCCAGTCCCAGTTCATCAGCTACAGCAGTGAAGTTAATGCAAGGCTCAGGGTTAACAGCAGTAAGATTAACTTGCTGGGTATTCAAAATTAAGTCTGTAAAGAGAAATGTATAGAAGAACATGAAAAAAGGTCAGTTGTCAATCCTCATAAATTACCCATAAACCCTACATTTTTCTTTCAACATACACACCAATTTATATACTAACTTTTATCAACATACACTAGCCAGGATGGATTTGAATTAGCCAAACGTTTTGACCACTAACTGTGGTCCTCTTCAGTGGAAAGTACAAAAAAGAGGAATGTAGCGGCTATTTATACTAAGGATGTTAGGTAATGCAGGTAACTAAGGAAAATGGAAACAAACAGGCAACAAAGGAATGCTAACATAACTCAGTAGCTAAGAAAGGCAAAAAAACAAAATAGAAGGCAACTGAGGAATGCAAAGAAATGTGTAGAAAGTAAATTATATAAAATCCTAAAGAATGTAATATAAAAATATAAAAATAATATTATAAAGATAAATAAACCTAAAAAGACAGCCAAACACCACCAAAAGGGACCCCATGTCACGGTTATAGTGGTGTGTGTCTGGATAAACCAAGACTCCAAAAAACAACGCTGTTTTTGATTCTGTTCTTGGGCTAAGACCGAAACCCCTTGAAAATTCATTTGATGTTGTTTGTTCCAAACATGGTCCGCCACAGCTGATACATCACATTTAGCATTCTTTATTGCTGCCTTGTGTTCATTAATTCTCTTTTCCAAAAGTCTACCAGTCTGACCAATGTAAACAGCTGGACATGTTGTGCAAGGTATTCTATATATAATGTTATTTTTCTTCTCAAGAGGAGTTGGATCTTTAACATGGACCAGATGTTGCCGTAAAATGGAAACCGGTTAAAAACAACACAAACGTTGACAGATGACATGGTGTGTTTAATTACATCTGAAAGTCCTTTAACATAGGGAAGAACAATTGTTTTGCAGTACTGTGTTTCTTCATGTTGTAAAGTTCAAGTTGGCCTCTTTTCTAAACGCCTCACAAAGGAAGCAGGATAATGGTTGAGACATAAAGAACCATAGATTCGTTCACATTCTGATCGTAAGTGTTGAGTAGAAAAAGAGTGGGTGTTGGCTCTACTGAACAACGTACGAACTACTGCATTTTTATGCGTCGAAAGATGGCGAGAAGTGAAATCTAGATACTTATCTGTATGGATAGGTTTTCTGTAAACACTAGTACTAATAGAACCTTCATCACTTCTTTGTAATTGAACATCCAGGAGAAGTAAATAACCCTGGGCATTCTCACTCTCTAGAGTAAACTGAATGGATGGTTCGATGTTGTTGATATGCTGAAAAAGTGATGCAACCAAGTCTTTAGGTGCTATACAGAAGACATCATCTACATACTGCTTCCAACATTTAAGGGGGTTGTAAAAGTTTCCAGTGCTCTCTTTTCAACATCTTCCATTACCATATTTACCATCACAACAGACAGCTTTTTTGTACTTGCCACTGAAGAGGACCACAGTTAGTGGTCAAAATGTTTGGCTAATTCAAATCTATTCCTGGATAGTGTATGTTGATGAAAGTTAGTATGTCTTCTCCTAAGAGTTTTGCATGCACACCAATTTGTAATCTCCCTCCACAAGATTTAGGCACAGTCCTACTGACGTGGAAAACTTTTCACATATTATGTCTTTAGCATATACTAGTGCTTTTCTACAATAATGTTATTGTATGTGCCACAAGCAAGTTACACAGAAACCTCACCATCTGCTCCAGCACTGCCTTCAATAAGTGTGACATTGACAACAGTATCACCGAACACTGTTCCCACTGTATTGAGACACATCATTCCTGGGCTACCCTCTAGCAGAGTAATCTCATTAGCTTGAAATCCAGTCTCGACTGTGAAGGAAACAAATGCACAGGTTAGCCATTCTGTTATTAATCCTATCCTTTCTGCAGTTGTCTACCATTTCATAAACAATTTGTTGTAGGCAACTGAAAAACAAAGTAACCTATTGGAGTGAGTCTGACTGGAAATTTTGTCAACAGAGTGTAATGTTACAGTATTTTTTTCAATATATTTAGAGCACATCCCCCCAACATATTTGTTGGGTTTTGATGACAAATAGCCCTACCATCAATGTCCTGTAGATTAATAACAACTGTTGTGTATTCCAGAATAATTCCTTCATCTTCTGGCCCTGAGACCTGAATGAGGGTCAGGGTTATTGTCTCCAACCCTTCACTAGCCACTCCATCTTTCTGTAGTGTTATACTGACAGGTGTTGGCTCTTGAAAGAGTGTAAAACTGGTATTGGGGAGTGTGTAGTCTTCATTTACTACAAGGAATAAACTTCGCATTATTACGAATTAACATCAATGTTGTTGTATTGTTTGTTGCATGAATTTCATCCCATAACTTCATCAGTTCATCATGTCACACAGTACGGTAGTACTGTGTATATAGGGATTGCTATGGTCTATCCCCATTGAAAACCATATATAAGGATAATCTTCATTTTCACTTTCAATTTGAGGTTGATTTCACTTTTAATGATATCAAGGTAAAAAATGTGTGAAATATAACTAGTATGCAAAAATTGGATGTGTTGTGATGTAAAATGTGTGTAATAACTTAAAAAGTGCTTTTCACATTTTTGCCATGTTTTCCATCTTCTTATTATTATTCTTCTTCTTGAAGAAGCGTAACTCAATAACCATAAAATCAATGAAATTGAATCTTTGCATGTGGAAATGTATCAATACGTACTGGGGAATAGAGGTATAATTTTTTCTTTAACCCTTGTAGTTCATGTACTACTGATCGTTATCTCTCCCAGCAATGTATTATGAATGAGGATAACTAATGAGCAAAACTCAGCAACCATGGTAACCATCAACCTGAAAGTTAGCATGTGTAGAGATATCATCGCTAATAGCAACATGACAAAAGCATATGTTATTAACCCTTGTGATTCTTGAAATAATGATGTTAACACTCCTCTCAATGCAATACATGTACATATATATATAGCGATGACGTAATTCATTTTGAATGTACGTGCATATTACATACGTTTTACGTATATAGTTAGCTTGCGTCATACAATAAAACGATTACGTCATGAGACAAGACTCATTAATGACGTCATTTACACCAGCCGCGCATGCGCAAAAGCTTAGCAACTAGCGCGTAACAACTAGGCACGGAGTGAACTGGCTGATAGAGAACGTGTTGACGATTTGTATAGCAACTAGCACTTAGTACTACATAAGCAAAACAGAGATGTGTTGACGATTCTTGTGCTACTCTCACCGTCAGAACACTGCACACGCGTACAGTGTGTTGGCTCTGCCTCTACGTACATGTATGTACCTCGGTAAGCTTATATCGTAGATACAATATAGTATCTATGCTTATATACCGTCTGCTGGAGAAACGGCACGCTATTCTACCACGATACTATATACCACCAAGCCAAAGCGCTGGTGACTGATAGTACGTTGCTAGCAGGTTTGCTTATAGACCAAAGTGTACGCAGCTGCTGCTTGCAAGCAAACCACGCCCCTCAGTACTAATCACACATTTTAATACAGTAGCTCAACACTTGGTCAGATGTTTATGGATATGGAGAGCACATGCTAGAGAGAATTATTGCTTACAATAGTAAAAAAATGACAAGAGACAAGTAAATAAAAAATTTAAATTTGAAGTGTAATATAGGAATTGCATAAAAATGAACAGAGACAAGATTGGGACACAGACATGCTATATACATCAATGTACTACAAGGTATGTTGATGTACATAGCATGTCTGTGTCCCAATCTTGTCTCTGTTCATTTTTATGCAATTCCTATATTACACTTCAAATTTCCTAAATTTTTTATTTACTTGTAATACTATAACATCCTACGGCCTATTGACAATGACTGTACCTTGATACTCAATGAGTATATTCAAAGAGTAGATATGTCCTTACATGTGTGATACTACATGATACTACAGTAGCTATCCTACGACCTTTATAGACTATCACTATATATGTCCATACATGTGTGATACTACAGTATCCTACTACCTAGGCAGTGACATGTCCTTACAGGTGTGACTGTTGATAGAGTAGTCCATTATTCCACAATCCCCCTATACATGCCATTCATTGATGTGACTAATGACAATCATGCATTCATTTAGCGAGGTGGGAAGGGGATCATTTGCCCTTCTTAGAAACTCTGCCTCCTCTTGGGAATCTCACTAATTAGTTCACTGTTGCCCCTCCACCTCGTTTTTGGTAGTTAGATTTTGCCCTCTCCAGACCGTATTTCTGAAAGAAACACTAACTACAGTCATATGTGTAGACCATGCAGTTTCATGAATGCATATAACATATATATATATATATATATATATATATATATATATATATATATATATATGGAGTTCAAGAATAGAAGGAGGGAGAAACTAAAGTTAGAATAAATAATAAAGTGTGGGAAAAGAATTCTTACATGTAGCATTTCCACCAGCCTTAATGTTGAACATAAATCCTCCAGGAGGACTTCTGCCATTCTTAGTGTGAAAAATATGGAGAATAATTGTCTCTCCCTCTTCAGCAGTTATAACTGATTGAGGTGAAGCTGAGTCATTGTCTGGAGCAATGTCTTCCACCCATCCATACACTAGAGAGCACAAAATATTACAAACCTGCACACTTTGTACATAATATTCAACATACCATAACACAGTTGACAGACTTCTTCCCCTTCAATTCGAGAACTTAGAACGCCTTCCTGCACACAACAGTCAGGCACTGAGTCCTCATTAAATGTATTACTACAGTCTGAGTCCCTAGAACAGAGACTGTCTTGTGCAGATCCTACGTGTGAGTTGTACGCAGTCTATATACAGATGTAGTGAACGAAGTGTTTATTTTACCTTGTCTTGTGAAGGTTACCAAAACCAGGAAAACGACCACTCTGATATTTAGCACTGACATCGCATCAAGCTACTAGCTACGCACGTACCAATAGAGCCTAGAGCCAAACCATTATTCCGCTACGCAGGTGCGCGCGCTGCAATAGTCAATTGCATTCCTAGCTTGTTCAAAGTGCAAAGAGAAGCAGTTGGGTAGCAACGCCTCCGCGAGGTGGGTGAGTGCGGGGGTTCCTGGGGACCCCTTACTCGGTCTCTTAATGGTCTTATGAGGAAGGTTGGAGCCTCTCTGCTCTGCTGGGCTTAGTTTAGACCTGAGTTGCGAAATGACGTCACATCAATTATGTACACCATTACAAATCCCTGCAGATATGCGTAGCTAGGTTTCATTGCTCTGTGGACTAACTGAAGGCAAGCTCCACGCCAGTAAGAGAATCAATCCACGTGCACTTGCATTGTTGAGGCAGCAACACACACTAAAATGTTATGGTTAGCCAGTGGCGTAGCTACGGTAGGGCCTGGTAGGGCACAGGCCCTACCAAACTTCCTTACGCAATGAGCCGCCGCGCGCGCGCGTGGTCAATGTTGATTAAAGCGTTTCAATTAAGTTCGAAGCGCTCTAGGAGGTGGGAGCTAGCAGGACACAAAAGCGTTGTTTACTGTCTAGAATGCACCAAAACGATTTCAGAAGGCCGGACAATTCATATTTTCCTAGGGGAGCATGCCCCCAGACCCCCTAGGCCTAGCTCAGGGGCACGCTTTCCGCGCGCCCGCACAAAGTTAAGGCGTGCCCTACCAGCATATCCTGCCTACGCCACTGTGGTTACTTTACCGGCGTGCCCTTACAACTACTACGGCAACTTCAAAGGGTTAAAAATAACACCATATACTCATTTATAGCAAAGCACATGCATGTTGAATTATGTCATATATTCTCTATGTATTGGTCATCAGAAGCAGACTTATTACCAACATAATCACCATAAGTGCTTGCAGATATCAGCTCCAAGTTCTCTTACTGCACGCATGCACAACACTTTTTATTTGTGACTGACTAGGTCTTAGTGGGAATTCAGTCAGGGAGAAATGAGTCTCGAGATCCACTACACTCAGCTGAAAATCCAGACTCCCTATATACATACAAGTTGGGCAATTGGGTTAATTCATACCAATTGCAGTTCCGACAATTGATGCAAGACCAAGATCAACTTTTCATTGGACCTTTCCTGACTAACATGTCCGTATTAATACTTTGACACCAACTCGTCATTGTGCAGGTGTGTGTTCACTGGTGTGACTTGTATGCACACTTTCAAGAGAATTGAGCCTGGCACACAATACCAAAACTGAAATTTTGTTGTGCAAAAATCAACAGTATAGGGCTAAGTTTCCTGTACAATTTCCTAGGTATTTGGACAATCAGATCTATATACTGTATACTTTCCTTGACATTTCCTTACACAACCTGCACATTTCCTTAAATCAGGAAATTTGGATTTTCTTCCAGTGGGACGACTTACAGTTCACATCCCTATTTTATAGCCATTCATGTAAGAACTCAAGAAACAATGCAGAGGTTAACTATACCTTTAATTTAAACCTGATGAGGCTTTCAGATGGCGAAGTCGTTGGGTCAGCCTACCTCCAGACACAGACTCTAGCACGGAAAATTATGTCCACTTGCAATGGGGCATGTCTTATAGGTCAGAACTGAGTATGAAATTAAAATTCTGGAACGTGGGAACCTCCAATCAGATTGCTAGTTAGTATACTTTCTGTGTATTGGTCATCAGAAGCAGACTCATTTGTCTTTAGTGTGTATTGTTACCAACATAAAGCCATGAGTGCTTGCAGATATCAGCTCCAAGCTAAGTTCTCTTACTTAGTGTTTTTCATTTGTGACTGACTAAGTGGGAATTCAGTCAGTGAAAAATGAGTCTAGAGATCAACTAACACACTCGGACTCCCTACATACCAGTGAGGCAATTGGGTTAATTGATACCAATTGCAGTTCCGACAAGGTGCTGTGAAGACTTAATAGACCAAGAAAAACTTTTCATTGGACCTTTCCTGACTAATGTATCCATATTAATTCTTTGACGCCAACTCGTCATTGTGCATGTGTGTGTGTTCACTGGTGCGACTTGCATGCACACTTGTAAGAGAATTGAGCCTGGCATGACTTACATTCTTCATGACAACCTCCAATTTTGGGGGGGCTCAGCCCCCCCTTATCAAAAAGTGGGGGGGCTCAAGCCCCCCCTGCCCCCCCCCCCAGGTTCTCTGCCTCTGACATGGTTTTCAGATGTGGGTCAGCCTACCTCCAGACAAAGCAAAACAGACTCTAGCATGGAAAATTACATCTACTTGCATAAAGGGCATGTCATGAAATTAAATTCTGGAATGTGGGAACCTCCAATCAGATTGCTAGTTTGAAACTATGATTGAGACATGTAATTATATAAAACAGCTGTATAAAAATGAACTAATACTGTACACAAATGTCTGTAATAAATACTACCCATAATTATTTACCAATAATAGTATGCTAGCATACTGGTTTAATTCCTTGTCATATAGGTTTTAACTAACTTGGGTTCTCATCATCAATTTCAATTGTTCCATTCACTGGGTCTAGCCTAAATGTATCTCTGTCCAGATCAGCAGTCCCCTCAAGAGTAACATAAAACATCTCATTACTCTCTGGTACATTATCATCCACAATTGGTATACAATGACACTGTGTCATGTCACACTTCTTAAATTCCAGGGTCACAGGAGTATTTTGAACATAGTCTATGTGAGCCACTGAGAATGAATCATACAAAGCTTCATTGATATACATAGCACCACACATTGACTACATACATACCTGCAGTGCCATCTATAGCTGTTAGAATGACAGCAAAGGGAAATTCAATGGGACACTCGACAGAGGAGCTGTACATTGTGACACAAATCTCTATTCCTCCTACAGTTCCCTCTGATACTGTGTAGTATGTCTTTTCCAACCCCACTAAAGAAGATACCAAACAGTAATACAGCACCTTAAAATGCCCTTAGCTAGCTTTGTAGATTATGGCAGGATATATCTATGGGTATAGTGCAATTGATTAAGGTAGCTATAATACTTGCTTACAACGTGGAGTGTCATCATCGAAAATGTGGATTGTTCCATTCACTGGGTCTAGTCTAATTTTATCTCTGTCCAGATCAGCAGTCCCCTCAAGAGTAACATAAAACATCTCATTACTCTCTGGTACATCATCATTCACAATTGATATACAATGACACTGTGTCATGTTACACATCTGAAATTCCAGGTTCACAGGAGTATTTTGACTATAATCCATGGGAGCCACTGAGAATGAAATTATACATGGTTTCATTGATAGATTGACTGACTACACACGTACCTGCAGTGCCATCTACAGCTGTTAGTATGACAGCAAAGGGAAATTCAATGGGACACTCGACAGAAGGGCTGTTCAATGTGACACAGATCTCTAATTGACCTATAGTTCCCTCTGATACTGGGTAATATGTCTTCTCCAAACCCACCACAGCCACTAAAACGAGATGCATATTTTGATGAAGTTGTGCCATAACACAGCCTCTCTAAAGATGCCTATTAGCCACTACATTACACAAATACTCAAACAACATGTATCAGAATGTTGGTATACTCTATATTGTGGGATGGCACGATACACTAATTGGCCTTTAAATCTTGAAACTTACAAATGCTGCAGTTGTAAGCCTTTTACACACATGCATATCCTTTTCTACAAGTGCTTCTATACCTGACAATAGTACACTAGCCATGATACAACCTTAAAGTGTTCCTCTTTCAGAATGACTAGCCAGCTATATAGAACATCCTGGACTATAGTACAACTCTATCATGTATATATGGTATAAGAAAATACTCAACACTTGCTTACAAGCTAGTGTACTTCGGTCCTCATCATCCAAAATATGAATTGTTCCATTCACTGGTTCTAGTAACATTTTGTCTCTGTCCATATCACCAGTCCCATCAAGAGTAATATAAAACATCTCATTACTCTCTGGTACATCATCATCCACAATTGGTATACAGTGGCATTTTGTCATATTACACTTATCAAATTCCAGGGTCACAGGAGTTGTTTGATTATAATCCATGGGAGCCACTGAGAATGAATAGCTTCATTGATATACATAGTACCATACATTGATTACATATGTACCTGCAGTGCCATCTCTGGCTGTTAGTGTGACAGAATAGGGAAATTCAATGGGGCACCCAACAGAGGAGCCATTCACTGTGACACAAATCTCTACTCCTCCTATTGTTTCCTCTGATACTGGGTAGTATGTCTTCTCCAACCCCATCACAGTCACTAAAGCAGTATTCAAATATTCATACAGTATCACAGACACTGTGAAAATATTTATTAGCCTTGTGGGGCACTACATTCCATAGACTGGCACAAATACACCTCCAATATGTATATACCAGTAACCTTAAGGTGATTTCTTTTAAAATAATACAACTGTTTGTATGCTTACTGGCATCAATAATAATAATAGTTCCATTCACTGGGTCTAGTCTAATTGTATCTCTGTCCAGATCAGCAGTTCCCTCAAGAGTAACATAAAACATCTCATTACTCTCTGGTACATCATCATTCACAATTGGTATACAATGACACCGTGTCATGTTACACTTCTCAAATTCCAGGGTCACAGGAGTATTTTGAACATAGTCTATGTGAGCCACTGAGAATGAATCGTACAAAGCTTCATTGATATACATAGCACCATTGACTACATACATACCTGCAGTCCCATTTACAGCTGTTAGTGTGACAGCAAATGAAAGATCAATGGGACATGTAAAGTTGACAGAGGAATTGTCAACTGTGACACAAATCTCTACTCCCCCTATACTCTCCTCTGACACTGGATAGTAAGTCTTCACCAAGCCCACAATAACCCCTAAAGAATAATGTCATACAGTATCACAGGTACTCCACAGTTGCTAGAAGTAGTTTGATGATATTAAATGTATCATCCCACCACAGCCACTAGAAGTAATTTATAAGGTATCATAGATACCCTGATGCCAAGTTTAGAAATTCAAAAAAGGAAATATATAGGGTTTTAACTTGGGGTTCACTGCAGTTAGAATTACATTGTGAAGGTTGATTTGAATGTGTTAATTCTTCATTGAATCAGATGGATCAGGCATAGAGCAATACATACACTGTACTTTGTATATCATAGAGTCGGTAGACTCTATATGTAGGGATGGCGCCGACACACCCATTAGCCTTAACAAAAGTAACGGCTCAGAACTCCCGAACGCGGATGTTTTAAGCCTTTTCAGACAAAATACATGCTCTGAGAGTGCTTCTATACACTTTAATACTCTCAAAGTATGTAAAATATACAGCTACGGTGAATCTCGGAAATTTGTAAAAACCCGGATTGTTCATCATCTTCTTCTTCTTCTTTCTAATTCAGTTCAAACGGCCTACCGCGAAACTGGGGTTAGTAATCGCTCTAATTCTTTCACGAAAATCATTTATACTGGAGCGTACATGATCCTTGATGCACAAAATCGACATACCTCCTCCCAAAGCCGTCAAACTCCAGGTCTGCAACCTTACAAGTGTTAGTTTTAGACGCCATTTTCTTGTTTGCTCACGTGCCGAACACGTGAAGTTAGTTTTGTGCACTAGTGATGCAGACTTTGTGTCCATCGAGCTGCCGCTGTTTCGAGCGCTATGTTGTCTTTTTTGGCTACGTTGCTCCGTTTCTTTACTGTTGCAGGCAACTGGACCCGCTGTTGTACTCAGTAGGCAATATTCGTACAAGACATGATGTAAGAGTCACTGAAAATTGCTAGATATCCTGCTTATAGGTATGGACGGGAGGTAGAACTCTGCACGGAAGTCAGTAGGTTTATATGTGTTGCTACACAACTAAAAAAAACAGTGAAACAAGTGTAAAAACATTTTCACTAAAATGTTGAAGGATGTAGGGATGGAAGTGCCAAAAAGTATAGAAACAAGGTCAAAGTACACCATGCATGCAGACAAAGGCAGGGGATGATAGCATGCAACAATCATAACATGCGTAACCCCATATCCCTACATCTGTGAATGCTAAAAGGGGTTACGCATGTTATGATTGTTGCATGCTATCATCCCCTGCCTTTGTCTGCATGCATGGTGTACTTTGACCTTGTTTCTATACTTTTTGGCACTTCCATCCCTACATCCTTCAACATTTTAGTGAAAATGTTTTTACACTTTATGCTTAAGAACAGATAAACAGAGGCATTATTAACATGATGCAATTTGCCTCATATAGCTAATAACGTACTTCCATCATTGTCTGTTATGTTGATAGTTGCATCTGCATCCACTGAAGCTACTGGAAATGATCCATTTCTATCAACACTCACACTG
Organism: Theonella swinhoei; assembly: GCA_963970385.1. Lineage (NCBI taxonomy): Eukaryota > Metazoa > Porifera > Demospongiae > Tetractinellida > Theonellidae > Theonella > Theonella swinhoei. The sequence continues at coordinate 5,198,667 of OZ019952.1, forward strand.
AACTGCTCAGTCAACTCAATTCTCCTGTCACCAATAATAGTCACAGGAACATTTATAGTTGATGCAGTAGCAGGGAAGACAACAAATGAAGATGAAATAGAGAAGTCCTCATCTCCTGCTGTATTGCTAATCCCTTCAATTCTAAGTGTGTAGGTCTCCTCCGACTCACGAGATTTATTGAGGACCAGGTTGTATGTGAAGTCTGTGTCACCTTCTTCCACATTATGACTTGACTCCACAAATTGAATACCCAAATCTATATAGAAAAAACATCCAAATGGTACATATAGAAACATGGGGACTGGAAACAAATGAATGAGTTTAAGATTTTGACAAAACTATCCATCCACGGATTAATTTAATGCACCCTTCAGCCTCTCTCAAACCAAACCTTCTACACTTACTTTCATCATCTTCTATAATAAGTAAAATGGTGTTGTTGGCTCCTATCTGAGCTCCTGTGGAATCTCCACTGATGCCTAGAACTCCAACAAAGTATTGCTCGAAATTCTCCTTAATCTCATCATCAACTATGGGTATGGGAACTTCAGTTGGGCCATTTCCAGCAGGAACCACCACTGTTATAACATCAGTGATGTAATCTTCACCAGCTGTATGTGTGATTATCAATCTCTGCAATCATTTGCGATTATACAGACAAACATGCCTTAAAACACATCACATGGAAACATACATACGAGTTGCATTGTTGGGACTGTTGGGATCATAATCTGGAACATCAAATCCAAAGTCATCCGAGTATTCAGTGGGAGTGATTGTCAGATTGATTGGAACAGCAGTTTCAACACTTTGTACCACACGTACATTGATAACACCAGTTTCCTCACTACCATCTTTATCCGTATCACTGAATTCAAACACTACAACTGTATGTGTAATGGAATGTCTCATTAATGACAGGACTGCAAATGAAACAGACTTTACATATGTAGGGTCTTAGGGTAAATCTCGTAAGTCGGAGGAGACCTACACTCTTAGAATTGAGCACGGTTAAAAACAATAATGTAGGGATGGTAGTACCAAGAATCGTAGAAACAAAGTGCAGCATTCAGATGAAGGAAGAGGATGATAGTAATAACATGCACAACTCCATCTGTAATTACTAAAAGGAGTTACATATTATTGTTGCATGCCATCACCCCCTACTTTTGCCAGAATGCTGCTCCTTGTTCTATGATTTAGGGGTAGCAACATATGTGTATCTACATTCAATAGAATTTTACTACTATCCCTACATTGAGAGTCTACCAAATCTCTATGTATGTGCTTATACAGTTGTAGGAAAGAGAATTTCCTGATTAGAAGTTTGGAAATATACAGAAACATGTCATTTAAGGATATCAACACCACTGCTTATTCTTATTTGTCCTAAGAATGTCCTGATTTGAGGGGTTCTAACATGAAAATTGTACATACCATCACCATCATCAATGATGACAGTAAGTGAAACATTCTGAAACATGACATTAGATGGACCACTCAGGTTCAGAGTCAACATTTCCTGGCCCTCCAGTCCCAGATCATCAGCTACAGCAGTGAAGTTAATGCAAGGCTCAGGTTTAACAGCAGTAAGAGTCACTTGCTGGGTATTCAAAATTAAATCTGTAACAATGATAGATGCCAATTTACAATTTTCCATAAAATATCCCCACAAACCCTAAATTTTTATGTCAACATGCATATCAATTACATAATCTCCCTTCACAAGAAGTAAGAAGCAGTCTCAATGAATAGCCACTGTTCAGGGAGGGTAACATTGAAAATGTGAAATGGGAAGGCCTAACATATACAACTTTTGATATGCAAATGGTAATTGTTACAAAGATATATGTACTACAAACAAAAATCCTCACCATTTGCTTTTGCACTGTATTCAATAAGTGTAACATTGATAAGAGTATCGTGGAACAGTTCTCCAAATGTACTTAGACACATCCTTCCAAAGTTGCCCTCTAGCAGAGCAATCTCACTAGCTTGAAATCCAGTCTCAACTGTGAAAACAGCATATTTCAACTCTTGAAGGTTAATTTGAATGTGTTAGCAAATTCTTCGTGTATGAATGATCATGGAGTATATATACATAGAGTGTACTTCGTATTCTTTTAATCCTATGCTTTATGTAACTAGCAACAAATTACTCCATACAGTCAAACACTTACTGCCATCATTGTCTGTTATGCTGATAGTTGCATCTGCATCCACTGAAGCTAATGGAAATGATCCATTTCTATCAACACTCACACTGAACTGCTCAGTCAACTCAATTCTCATGTCACCAATAATAGTCACAGAAACATTTATAGTTGATGCAGTAGCAGGGAAGACAACAAATGAAGATGGAATAGAGAAGTCCTCATCTCCTGCTGTATTGCTAATCCCTTCAATTCTAAGTGTGTAGGTCTCCTCTGACTCACGAGATTTATTGAGGACCAGGTTGTATGTGAAGTCTGTGTCACCTTCTTCCACATTATGACTTGACTCCACAAATTGAATAACCAAATCTATATAGAAAAAAGAGGGAATCATGCACCAATATATGCAGCTATTATAATGTGTGTGCATCATGCAATAACTAAATGAGTTGTACCACACAATTTGAAAGTGGGATAGAATCACTCATGACATGAAATGGTTTACTGGTATAACAAATGCATATAGAAACGTAGGGAGAACAAAATGATTGAGTTTAAGATTTTGACAAAATCATCCAAAGCCAATTAGTTTAATGCCCCCTTCAGCCTCTCTCAAACCAAACCTTGTACACTTACTCTCATCATCTGTAATATTAAGTAAAATAGTGTTCTTGGCTCCTATCTGAGCTCCTGTGGAATTTCCACTGATGTCTAGAACTCCAACAAAGTATTGCTCGAAATTCTCCTTAATCTCATCATCAACTATGGGTATGGGAACTTCAGTTGGGCCATTTCCAGCAGGAACTTCCACTGTTATAACATCAGTGATGTAATCTTCACCAGCTGTATATGTGTGATATATATGCAATAATCAGCAGGGTCTCCTCAGCATCCCTGATAAAATGATAGTTACAAGTATTGGCAATTGGTAGCCATATGTACAGTGAGCCAAATGCCTTAAAAGATACCTCACATAATATAAAGGAAGGAAGCACACATACGTACGAGTAGCAATGTTGGGACTGTTGGGATCAAAGTCTGTAACATCAAATCCAAACTCATCAGAGTATTCAGTGGGAGTGATTGTCAGATTGATTGGAACAGCAGTTGCAACACTTTGTACCACACGTACATTGATAACACCAGTTTCCTCACTACTATCTTTATCCGTATCATCAAATTCAAACCTTACAACTGAATGTGATGGAATGTCTCATTAATAGATGAAGACTGAAACAGGTAGGGATAGGGTTAAGAAATGGGTAAAACTGACCCCTGTTAACAAGAATAAAAACATTTTGGATTTAGGGATGGTAGTGCCAAAAATCATAGAAACAAGGTGCAGCATTCAGACAAAGGAAGAGGATGATAGAATACCATGCACAACTCCATCTACAATTACTATTGTTGCATGCCTTCAACCCTTCCTTTTGCCAGAATGCTGCTCCTTGTTTCTATGAATTATGTGTAGCAACATATGTGTATCTACATTCAATTTTCATGCAGAATTTTGCCACCATCCCTGCATAGAGAGTCTACCAAATCTCTGATCTTAATGTATGTATGTGCTTGTACACATACTTTTAGGAAAGAAAATTTCTTGATCGGGTGGTTTGGAAATATACAGAAATGTGGCATTTAGGACATCAACACTACTTCTCATTCTTCTTTGCCTAAGGGTATCCTGATTAGTGGGGTTTCCCCATAGAAATACATACCATCACCATCATCAATGATGACAGTGAGTGAAACATTCTGAAATATGATATTTGATGGACCACTCAGGCTCAGAGTCAACATTTCCTGGCCCTCTAGTCCCAGATCATCAGCTACAGCAGTGAAGTTAATGCAAGGCTCAGGGTTAACAGCAGTAAGAGTCATTTTCTGGGTATTCAAAGTTAAATCTGCAATGAGAAATGTAAAAGAACATGAAGTTTACAATTTCATAAACACTAAATATTGTTTCAACTCTTCCTAGCACCACTAGAAGTAAGAGCAGTCCTACTGACATGGACAACTTGTCTGTAGTATGCTGGTGTGTTTCCACAATAACGTATGCGAAAAAAGGCCTCACCATCTGTGCTTTCAACAAGTGTGATATCAATTGGAATATCAGAGGACATTTCTCCTACTGTATTGAGACACATCTCTTCTGAGGTACCTTCTAGCAGAATAATTTCATTGGTTTGAAATCCAGTCTGAACTGTGAGGGGGAAAGCACACATGTTAGCCATTCTGTTAACACTTTCTGCAGTTGTCTGCAGTTCTATAACAATTTGTCGTCGGCAACTTATAATGTATTGGAGTGGGCCTGACAGGTAAAACTCTGGAGATTTTGTCAACAGTGTGTACTTTTAGCACTGTATATTCACAAAGTGGCTTGTTCTATAGCACTAGTATCTGCAAATCTGGTTGCATTAAAGGTGGACCTGAACTACAGTATAGTGCATGAAAGGTAGACAGTGCTTGATTCACACTTCCTTCTTAGCACAGTATGGTAGTATTATCTAATTGTATAGTAATCAGTGATACACACTATGAGGAACTCACAGCAAACATCAAGAGGATATGCAAATGAGATAACCATACCAGGGTTAAATATATTTACAGTGTGGAATGGCCAAGAAGTGTAGAAACAAGGAAGCACCAATCCAGCAAAGCAGGCATGTGACAATATGACTTCCTCCCTACATCTGATGGCTATGCATGTTATTGTTGCATGCCATCCCCTGTTTTGCTGCATACACTGTAAATATGTTTAACCCTGGTATGGTATATTGACCCTGGTATGGAATATTGACCACCAATTATGGTGATACACCATAGGGAAATCACAGTAAACACCAGTCGAGAGAAGATGCAACTGAAATAACCATACCAGGGTTTAATACAGACTTAATATTTTTACAGTGCAGAAAATAATAATTTGATGCATGACAAATAAGCTGACTATCAGGATCACTGCAACATGTAACTTTGCACAGTGATGTAGCTTCACATTAATTATTACCAAAAAAACAGGAACATGTAGTCTGCAGCTCTTTTACATTGTTCACAATACCATACCTTAGAATGCAAGATATTTTTTGCTTTATTTGTATGGCAGTAAATAGTTGCATAGTTTTGTGAGGAGGCTGGGAGTAGCCCCATAAGCACATTAATTTTATCCCTGAGATATTGGTTGGATTTTTAGAGAAATAGCCCTACCACAATTGTCTGTTAGATTAATAACAACTGTTCTGTGTTCCAGAATAATATTGTCGTCTTCTGGCCCTAAGTCCTGAATGATGGTCAGGTTTATTGTCTACAACCCTTCACAGGCCATTCCATCATTCTGTAGTATTACAGTGATAGATATTGGTTTCTCATGGAGTGTGAAATTGGTATTAGAGGGGATTGTGTTTTCTCTAGCTACATAAATCAGACCACGCCTACGTACTAGTATTACGGTCTGTGCCTATGTATGTGTGACACAAAGGGATGTGATCCCTATGCGCAAGACTTGAGCCGTCCTGCAGTTCAACTGTTGGGTAGTTCTATTCTATTCAATGCCTCAGCAGGGTTACTGTTGGATGTTCCTGGGGACCCTCCCTACACTGGAGCCCCTGCTGGGCTTAGCTTTGACTTCTGCGCAGATCAACCTCTGCCATTCTCAGACTCGTGAGATGACGTCACATCAATTTTGTGCACCAAGGCTGGGCAGGAAAATAAAATGCTATATAGTAGGTATTGTTACCTTCAATGGCCTCAACAGTGATATTAGCATTAGAGACTGGCCCGAGATCAAAAACAGAGTCTGGGGAGACCAGGATATCTGCTGTGAATGTTGTATTAGTGAAAGGGTCTAGCAGAGATGAAGGGAAGGAGATCAGTTTGCAGGAGACACCAGATGCCCTTGTGAAATTGAAAATCTCCAGTTGAGAAAACCCTTTATCTACACACACACACACACACACACACACACACACACACACACACACACACACACACACACACACACACACACACACACACACACAACAGTATTTGTAAGAGAGTTGTGGATGTACTCAAGTTACTCCCACCATACCACTCTACTACTCTTTCAAACAGACATGTCCACATACATGTAAGGAAACAGCAGAACTGTTGTCTGCGCACTCTTTAATCCCTGAAATGAGGGACCCCTACACACTCCCTTCAAGTAATTGGCTATAGTACCTTCTACATCTTGTATCAGAACTTCAACATTGAACTGGAAATAGACTCCATCTCCAGTGTTGTTATACATTAGACACAGGGAAATTGAAGAGTTGGGGAAACGGATGGAGTAGTGACTCTCTGTAAACTGCACTTCAGGAACTAAGAACATTCACCAACAGACATAATATTATAATCACTGTACATGAACAATCACATGCCATAGAACACTACTAAAACTGGTATGGTTTTCAGTTGCATCTTCTCTGATGTTTGCAATGATTCCCTCCTCTGTGTGTACCACTAATTAGTGGTCAAAAATCCTGGAAACAGAAAGGATGTAGTAATTAGTGGTACAGAGTTCCACTAACTACCTACTTCCAGGATTATTGGCTACAAAATTAGTGATCAAGAATATGAAGATGTAGTTAGTGGTAGATTCTATATAGTCAATAATGTGAAGATGTAGTTAGTGGTAGTAATCTGTACTACATCCTTTCTGCTCCAGGATTGTTGACCACATAATAATTAGTAATACACACCCTGAGGGAATCACGCTAAATGCCAAGAGAATATACAATGGATAACCATACTGGGCATCAGGCACTTGCTTTGGACAGAAGAAAGTGAGTGTCACACATTCTTAGCATTTGGGTATATCTATAGTATTGTCCTGTGTATATAAACATCCTCAGACAGCTTATTTCAAGTTACATTGTGTTGTGTTCCTTTGTCTATAGAGTCATTATATATACATACATCATTCACTATAGCTTGTTGATATATACACTCACCAGGTACTACATGTAGGGTCATATCTGCAGGGTGTACAAACTGACCCACTCTGGAGTCTGAAATTTGCCTCAGATGTAGAGTACTGGATTTACCACGGGAACTAGCTGGTACCCATACTAGTAACCATGTAATATCTTTAGCCACTACAATCTGACTGATGCTAGCATTTACCACACTGATATCTGGGAAATAATATAATGTAGATAACAAAACACTTAACAGTAATATACCGATAACACTTAACAACAATAGGTGTACTAAATTCAACAACATTTAATACTAACATATATCCAAATGTTTTTGTGTTGCCTTACACTTCTGTAATTAGTTATGTTCATATACATGTATGTTTTTCACTTAACTAAATAATCTGGGTACATGTACATGTATTATTGGGTCAATTAGGACAGTTACAGGACAGAATCATGTGTACGAACAGGGGGGCACAGGGGGTAAGTGCCTGCCCAACTAATTTTCAAATATTTAGCAGATTGCAAGTTTCTAATCCAGTGCCCCTCTCCCCCCAATCCAAATTATGAGAATGATGTCCTGATTAGTAAAGTGTCCTGTTTTATTTACAAAAATGGAACACCACAATGTAATGGGATTATCAACATGTCATTATTTAAGCTTCCTGGTCCCCCATCTCCTTCTGTGGGAATCTAAGACTTCTGATTTCTGGTAAGGTGTCAAAGGCCTCAACCTACACTAATCCCTAGTCAGCCTTGTTTACAATTGGGACTACAGCATGCAATACATGTTAGCCTCTTCTTCAGGTTGAGAGACACTTTGCCTAAAGTGGTGTTGCTTTGTATGTGTGATTTGGCCCCAGCCAGCTGAGCTGCCTCAGTAGCTCAGTTGGTAGAGCATCTGCCTAGTACGCAGTATGTGACGGTGCCCGAGGCAAATTTTCCTTTGAAAATAACTGTCTTGAGTGAGTTGTATTGTGTTGTATTGTATTGATTTGTGACTCTCGTGGTTTGATTACTTCATGTATCTGATCATCTTCAAACAACTGACTTTCATCCTTCAGTAATGAGAACATCTGTACATGCACACCGATTCACTAACTTGCTGAATTGTTGCTGATATCAACTCCAAATACTGTCGTTTGTGAAAGTATGCCTCTCACAGTCCCAAAGGCTACCTCCACAGTGGAGTTTTCAGTGACATACACAGTCTCCTCCAGCCATCCGGTCACTAGAACAAGAAATTGAATGTATAAAATCACAATATATACAAGATGCCATGCACTGGGAATATAAGCCCATTGCTGTGTCCCCCTCCCTAAAAGAAGCCCAGTATGCATGTAATGTCAAGTGTTATCCAGATATTCCAAGGTAGTCCCAAATAGTGAGGTGTGTCCTGGATGCATGTGGGCTGTGGAAATCAGCGACTGGTAGAAGTACATGTACATTTTACGTACCTTCACATTTACGGCATACTTCACTGGAGCCTCCAGTATCAAAATGTAATCCTAAAGGATTATCAATACAACAGTGCCGAGCAGTGGTTGATGGTGAGAGTAGTGGACTGCGTTCACATGGACCAGAGTAGCAGCGGACGTTAGTAATACCTGAAACTAAAGAACATTTGCAGTTCATTTGTTAAATCAGGCAAAACGAGCAATAGTTCACTTGCAATGTGTTTTCAGAAGCAGGATTATTTCAAAATCATCCCACTTCAAACTATAGTTGAGTTTCCCTCTATAGAATAACCACAGAAGGGTCAAAATAACATTGAGAATTGAGTGACAGTAGACGTATGGGGCATGATGGAAAGTGCTGACTATTTTTATTCCTACTGAAACCTCTACTTTGGGGGCATTATTGGTTGGTTTGTGCATGAAGGGTCACATATAAAGTTTGGATGGACAATGTGTGCATAAAATACAGTAATAAAGTACAGTTGAAAAGTAAGAATTTTGGAAGCAAAAAAGGCTGGTCCGTATTTTGTGGTATAGACGAATAGTAATGGTAGCTAATCACTTTAATCTACTCACAACTCTTTGCCTTTCCACTAATATTACTCAGTGTTTCTTCTTAAAAATTCTTGATCAACAATCCTTGAAGCAGAAAGACTGAAGTAATAAACAAACTCCTTTCTGCTTAAAAAAATTCTTGCATTTCCACTCAGTCTTTCCGCATCCAGGAGTTTTGTACACCAAGCTTGTAGTGATTAGTGATACGCACCACGAGGGAATCTCGGAGAAGATGCAACTGAGATAGCCATATATACCAGGGTTAAATTTTACAGTGTATAAATGTACATGCAAGTACACCCTGACCACTGGGCTTTAGAGTTGGGTACTTACTGCAGAGACCGCACACCGCAAAAATACGAAAACTGGTGCCCACGGCCGCAAAATAGCACGCCGTACTATGAGCTAGTACTGCTTGATATGTACGTATATAGCATATTCAGACACTTACCTTGCCAAGTTATTATTTGAAGAACGAATATCCTTGTGAGTAGCTGGGCCATGGCGTCGGTTCGTTTAATAATACTGTAGGCTGGTAATAATTACTTTGCTGCGGTTTATGCTTCCCCACATGACCAATGTCCAAGTGCCTACGTAGCTACTCCAATATCAGGCAAAACACCAAATATATAGACCTGTACACCCCCAAATATATAGATCTACACACCCCCAAAACGAGCCCCCACTACCGTGTTGTCGTAGTGACAAAAACGGAAAAAATTTACCTGCCCTGCATCATAATTAATCGTCTCTCTACAGTATTATAAGCTTGTGATCCCTTCGCTGAAGACGGGTAGGCCTAGACTCTAGCTACTCGGAGTGGAACATATTTGGCATGCTATCTGTGATAGTCTCGTACCCAGACCCTCTCTAAAAGCGGGAGAGGGTCTGGTAACATTCCTATAGTAAACTTGTGCAGCGTTTGCCGCAATTTTTCCGGCAACTAAGTGGCTGACAGACCACAGTTTACTCTATGAAATACAGTACACTGGATGCAGCTTAATTAAGTGTTTGTTATTTTACACCCACGTAAGAAGCCATAGACGCTACTATAGGAATGTTAACAGACCCTCTCCCGCTTTTAGAAAGGTCTGGGCTGCCCACGTGTCAACCGTCCCGTATTAGGCGGGACAGTCCCGGGTTTGGTATTTCTCCCCGCTGTCCCACTTTCACCTACCTTTATCCCGCTTTTGCAGATTATCAGGCAGACTGGCGTGAAATAGCTGCTAGGATGCAGCTACCTCGAGAGAAGCCCACTGCACTGCATGTGCTTGAGCGACGTAGTTTTGTTGCAGTACAAAAGTCTAGTCAGGTCAAAAGGTCAAGTAGGCTCGCCCGGTGGGCTTAAAATGCACTAAAGTGCAGAACCCTCGGCGTCCACGCGTGCGCGAATGCTGAAAAGGCACGTGCGATTGACACTCAAGGTTGGCTCTGTACACTGCTGGAAGCGCTATAGCTTTGACTGGAGCAGTACGCATGCTTGTACTCCCGCATAACCGCTGGTGTTTCGCTGTACATCGAACAGGAAAATACCTGATCGCGGGTAAGCCGGAGTAGGCTAGATCTAATTAGCAAATTGGCTCTTTCGCTTGCGTTTCATGCCATAACTCCTGAACGGAGCAGTTTCAAAGAAAACCCCACAAATTGTTTTACCTCCGTTGCCCGCTGAATACGTGACAGTATTTTCAGGACGAACAGACGCTCCAGACGTGAGATTTGACTGAAACACACACACACACACACACACACACACACACACACACACACACACACACACACACACACACTCACTCAACACAGACCCAACTACCGTAACCCTCGCTGCGCATGCGCGCCGAGGGTTAATTAATTACGCGTATCGGGGAAGGAGGCTAGCTACTTTAGGTGCTCAGTTTACAATCGTTAATGTCCCTCTTTTGAGCTTATAATCTCGCAAATTTGGCAATAGCTGTCCCTGCTTTCACCATTAGTTGACACCTACAGTGATTGGCGAGCTGAGTGTTCGTTAATTAATTAACACATGTAGATCTACGCGCCCTCGAAATTAACCCCGCACCCTTCATTGTCCGCGCTAAATAATTTTTACTTCCCCAGGAACTGGAAGGCCTGGATCAAAGACTATGTAGCTTTTTGGCGAAGAAATGGCTACAGGAGGGAGGAAAATCGTAACTTCGAGGTCTCTCAAGGGTGCGGTTCGCTCTGTGGGCATGCGCAATAGATCTTCCGAGCGTGTGATGTCTTCCGACAGTAGCATGAGTACTAGACGCCTGTCGGTCACTAGAATATACTCAGACGATGCAGGAGACTCTCATTTCGGCTCCTTTACCATTGACATGAAGGGATCAGGTAGACACCAATTAGTCTTTGATAGCCACACCCCTCACATTGCGACTTGTTGCAGGTGACATTGGCTACCTGTCTCGGCATGTCCGTTGTGAGGACGCCATTTTGTTCAGACACACTCCAGCGTCTTATAAGTACTCCTGGCATAATGCTCCCAGGAGGTATGTACTGCTCTCTTGAATGGAATAGAGAGTTGCTACACTCCCCCCCCCCCCAATCCCCTCTCTCTCTCTCTGCTCTCTCTCTCTCTTTACCCTTCCCCCTGCCCTCCACACTCAGACAGTTCATAGTAAACCTGGATGGCGATGTAGAGATCGAGGTGAGCAGTGGAGAGAAGAGAATACTCAGACGTGGAACTGTCTTCTTCGTGGAAGACGTCACAGGCAAGGCACAACATTTGCTGCTAACAATACATTTACAGTGGAACTCCTCTATAATCCAGACAAGGAGTCCTTATTTGAGGAGTTGGAAAGTAAATAGACTTGGTCACCATAACTCATGACTAGATTGTACACATTCCACTACAGTTGTTGTATGATTAGAGTAGTGTACTGGAATGGTCTCTTTCTCTCCAGGGAAAGGGCACTTCTCCCGTTCAGTAGATAATCAGCCAAGAAACTCAATCTTCATCCCTGTCCCTGATGACTTTGTGGCTCAGGACTGCTAGTAGACTTACTGATGAGGCATGCAGTGTACTGGTGCTTCACAATAACCTTGCAATATTGTTTTGTTGGTATTAAGTGGCTACAGCCTTGCCAATTATTAATGAACATCTATATAGATCTACACAGTTATAATCATTTTGCACAGCAAAACAATATGCATTAGAAATATCAGATAGGAGTAAAATGTGTATATGTAATTATAACTGATCATAACATGACGTGGGGTGCTATATAAAACCGGAGTTGATCACCTGAACTAAAACACACACGATCACAGATGTATACAGTGACAAATATGATGAGGTAAAAATATCATAACTTGTGTGAGGTGCTATTTTGCAGTTAGTGCTTTTAATTTCTGTTCACGTTCCAGCCACTCAATCTGTTGGTTCCTTTGATGTTCGACGTCTTCACGAGTCCTACGCAATCCCTCGGTCACTTCAATGTTGATGGATTGGTACACGACCCTATCCTTATCCCAAGTTGTAGTATCCTGATTTTTATTACCTCTTCTTCCCCCGAGTAGGACAGGACTCCTTCGAGCATTCGGGAGCACTTGTGTATAATTGGAATCATCCTCCACGTGGTCAAATGACATTTTTGCATAATGTATTCCTGGGAGGGTGTGTTTTTGGTCCAGAACTCGAGGCCGCGGAGGTACTAGAGGTTTGTTAAACTGAAACTCGGTCACTGGGAGGCTGACAGTGAAACCAGACTGGTCTTTTGTCCGGGTAGAGAGAGTGGGAGAATTGTTCAATGATCGAGACCCTTTAGTGTTGTGTGGGGGACTTGTGTTTTTACGAGTGTCAGTTATTCCTCTACTAGAGTTCAGGTCACCGTTCACTGCTGGAAATCCATTGCTCCTCATTTTGCCTTGTTTGGGTGGTACTTTTGGTGGTGACATTTTCTGCGTTTTAGGGGGCGACCCTGTCACTACAGCCTCGTTATTAGTCCTCTGGGGCAGAGGACGGTATGGCCTCTCTCCAATCTTCGGTAAATTTCCCCCATCGTATTCTCCGCTGGAGTGTAACTCGGAACTTGGGGTATTTCTTGGTTTAGGGTGTGGTTTGTTGAGCTTCTGTTCATTCTTGCTTTCGTGTGGTGGTTGTGTGTCCAAAACTCCATCATTTGAGTCCAGTGGGATGGATTGAAGAGGGAGTGGCTTCCTTCTCGAATGTGTACTAGGAATCCTCCTGATGTTTGTGTTGTCCTCGTGTGGATTTTGGTGTAGCCACTGTGATGGCAGGTTCTGGTCCGACTGCTCAGATGCGGAATCAGATTTCCAAGGATTGGAATTATGGGATTGCTTACTTGTGATTTCTGGTCCTGGAACCTGACCTCCAGTACTCCCGTTCTGCCCTCCCTTCAGTGCCACTTCGATGTATTCATAACTGTGAGCATGCCCCACTATTTCCACTTTTCGGTCATATGCAACTGATGATTTAATGGGAAGTGGGGGTTGTGGTGAGTTGCTTTGAGACTCGCTGGAATTATCGTTCTCGTCTGATCTTTCACTATTTGGCGACGGTTCCTTTAGTGCTAATTGGTCGTAATTAGAGGGGCGCGGGGTGCTGCCTCGTGATAAGTTTTCCGGGCTGGGGCTTGGTGCGGGGGAAAATCTAGTTGTAGTTGTACCCGAATTGGTTCGAACCAACTCCAAGTGGTCGTATTGGGGTGTTGGAGTCTTACTCCATTGACTTCCAGTCACATCCAACTTACTCCCAGGAACAAGAGCAGTGGGATTAATGTGTACTTTGTCATCCTCGTCATCATCTTCTTGATTGCAATGTTCACTGAGTTCTATTTTCTGGTTGTCTTGTGGAAACGATTCTGGGGCAGAATAATCAACCACATCCGTTCCATTCTTCTCACCTGCCTGGTTGGGTTTACCAGGATGACTAGGGGCACACAACAATGGAGAACGATTCGCAGAAGAAAAATCACTCAGCGTCACCTGTGCAACGTGATTCCGTGACTCTAATGTTGCAGTTGCGTCTTGATGAAACGCAGGCAAACCAGGCACAAAGAGATTGTAATATTCCACTACGGGACAGCTCGTTGTGGGGTGGAGTCTGTCGGCAGAGTGTTGGAGGTCGTGGCTGGAGAGGGAGGGCTTCAGTTTGGGGTGAATGGAGAGGGCGAGGTTTGAAGTGACGGCCGGTGACAGAGAGTCTGTGGTGACTGCTGCGGAGGTCTGTCTGTTGTAGCTCAAGGCACTGGACCTGTCCCTGAAGAGAAGAGAAAATTGACAATGTTTATATACCAACAACAATATTTAGGGTAGAGGGTGATCTCTCTCTCCTAATATGCCATTTCCTTTCCTTTGATGTGGTTACTGAATGCCTTTTATCTCACTTTGAGGGACACCATCAACTATTGTATTGTGCATATATCTAGTATACCTGGAAAGTGACGGTGCACTGACTTTTCTCTTGACATCTCCAGTCCTGTGAAAATAGAGAAACACAGCTTACACAGACACACAGACACATAGACGTGTGTGCGCACACACACACACACACACACACACACACACACACACACACACACACACACACACACACACACACACACACACACACACACACACACACACACACACACATCCCCCTCCCTCTCCTCTACCTACTCACCTGGCAAACGGTTGAAGTGAAGCAGTAGGTCTCCTGTGTGCTGATTCCAATGCAAAATCTACATTAGTATAGTTGTGTGTCTCAGTCAGTGGGTCGTGAGTGGATATTATTGGCAGGGGCTGCCCTTGACTGACATTACTGCCACTTTTGAGAAGAAGGGGGGGAGAGAAGATGGAGAGATATTAAATTGACAACCACTACATAGATACATGTACATGTACATTGTAGTACTAAAATTGTATGGTACAGCACATGTGGCATATCACTTTAAGGGTTCCACTATAGAGGTGGCCGCAATTCAGGGGTCCAGATTAAGAGGGTTCCATTATCTAACGTACATCTGTACCTACATGTACATACCTATCAGTCTCTTCAATGTAGACATTGGCAGGTTTAGGAACAGCACCAGAAGACTTCTTACTCATGAAATCAATATTCTGGTACATGCCTGGCTCTTCTTTACCAGTAAACACGACAGGCACACCAACTCCCCCCTCTCCTGGCCCCCTGGGGGTCCGCTGCACAACTAAATTTTCCCCCTCGATCTTGGTACACGTAGACCGTTGCTGCACGCCACATCTCAGGTATGTGTCTGCGTACATGTCCTGTGAGTACTGAGTACTGGAGACGGTTTTGATTGGGGGCGGAGGAACGACGGGGAACTCGGGGGGCAAGAAAGGATCTTCGTCTTGGCTTGGACTGGGCGGCGAGGACCCAGCAGTTGCATGAGGAGGATACTTCTTCAGCGCTAGGGGAGGGGACACGTTGTAGTAACCATCGGACATCTGTTCCAGGGGGTACCGTCCCCATTGTTTGGTGGGGGACAGAGGTGCACGCTGTGTGGCATGCCCAGAAATATTTTCGTACATTTTCTGAGCATCTAATTTTACAGGTGACTGAGGGGAGGTGTAGTTTCCTTGCACTGCTACCGGAGACGAATAATCATCGTTGGATGAATGACGGTGATTAGGAGGTAACGGTGGGGGGCAATCTCGTTTCCCCAATCTCTGAGCTGCTTCGGTAATCACCTCTTTATTTTCATAATTCGGTGCAGGGGAGTCTCTACCGCTGGACGTTGATTGGACACTAAAGCGAGTTGGAGCTTGACGGTTGGGGGCGTGGTGGGTTTGGGTCCTCTCGAATGTCATCCTCCGCCCAACGCAGTCGTCGTTGAAGATGGGCTTATGTTGCGAAAGGTCGTTGAAGAGGGATTTGACCCTATCATTGTCCTCTGTTTGAATGCGATAGAGAAGCTCACCACTTGGACATTTGGAGCCTGGTGGGAGGAGGAAGAGGGGAGGTGGGAGAGGGGAGGTCAGAGGGGGGGAAAGAAAAGATGGGAGAGACAAAGAGAGAGAGAGAGAGAAGTGAGAGGAGAGAGGGAGAGAAGAGAGGGAGAGATGTGAGGGGAGGGGAAGAACAGGAGAGGAGAGGGGCAATGAATATTATTATTGTCAACTAATTAACATGTACATTGACCTTCTCATTATCCCTTGGTGCGTATGCGCAGCGAGGGTTACAGTAGTTGGGTCTGTCTGTTTGTGTGTGTCTATGTCTGTTAAGTCACATCTCACCTCTGGAGCGTCTGTTCGTCCTGAAAATACTGAGCGGGCAACGGAGGTCGAAAAATTTGTGCGGTTTTCTCTGAAACTGCTCGGTTGCAGAGATCCAGCACTGCTCTGTTGAAAGCATACGTACGGTCGGCCATTTTCTGCGGAAAGCACGCATGCACATTATTAGCGTTCTATTGCGTGTGCGTTTTCAAGTGTTAGCGCATGCATGGAGCCGAGGGTTCCGCACTTTAGTGCATTCATTGGACATGTACAAGTCTTAATCTCAAGTTGTACCAGTCAAATACACACAGAGGCATGCACACATAGTAATTTCATATCATGTACATTAAATACACGTACAAACCTGTTTGAAATTTGAAAGACTCTGTCCCTCCAAACTTGCGTATGTGTATGATCTGCCAAGTGCCCATGCACCGTGGAGGACTGTCGTAGGTAGTGATGGTGAATCCTGTGTTCCTGATCCTCAGGACTCCTCGACCACTCTTGAGCTGGCCCTGCTTCTGAGGTATCACGATGTTGAATGTAAGCTCTGTGGTGTGTGTGTGTGTGTGTGTGTGTGTGTGTGTGTGTGTGTGTGTGTGTGTGTGTGTGTGTGCGTGTGTGTATGTGTGTGTGTGTTGGAGTGGAGTGAGAGGGTGCAAGGAAGAGAAAAGAGTGTGTGAGAGGGAGAATTAACATATAATTATTCATGAGCTTTCATGAGCTGATGAAAGCATTCTCTCAAATTCTTTTAACTTCCATCCCATTTCTTCGTAGCCAATTATCCTAGTCACCTATGTATCTGATCATGAAGATAACCATATCAAGGGTAGTGTGTTTACCAATCATTAGAATGTTTACAAAGAAGCTGATTAAATTCAAACAAGTTCCTCTTTGACCCAACTCAAAAAGGTAATCACTTGTCCTACCTCTTCATGGTATGGGGGAGTTAGGACTACCCAATTAATGATGTTTACATACAGGTACAATGTTACATGGATTATGTAACACAAGAGGAGAGATAGTGACCATGTGGTTTGTCATATTACAGTATATTAATCGATGGAGCAGCACATGTACACAGTGTCTACATCCCGCTATAAAATATGGCATTACTTCGGGATAGCACGAGGCGGATGTGATGTCCATAGTGTATCCCCCATCCCACAGGCTCTCCCCCAGCATGCATCCATACAGGGCCAGAACCAGAGTGGTCTATACCAGAAGTAACAATGGGAAATTGAACTACTAGAAATCTAGCCATAGAACTTTCTTGTTCTGAAATACAATTAGCCATAGAATTTTCCTCTTGTTCTGAAATACAATGTATTTAAAGAGTATTCGAGTAAATTGCTTTTTGATGGGTTAGAACACTCTGGTTCTTAGCCCTTCAATTATTGTGATTTGGGACCTTACATGTGTACATGTAACTTGGAATAATTGCATGTGTGAAGAGGGAGAGAGAGCCTAAGGACGAGGGAGGCTACTCACAGTGCATGCCTCAGATATTGTTGTATATATATACCAGAATTAGAGAGAGGGGGAGTGAGGGAAGATGAGAAGGAAGGAGAGAGAGGAGGGAGGGTGGAGGGAGGGGGGAGGGAGGGAGAGGGGAGAGGTGAAGGGAAGAGGGAGAGATTGTGTGTGGAGAGAGGGGTGAGGGAAGGGGAGGAGAGAGGGGGGGAGGGGGGATAGAGGAGAGGTGAAGAGAGGAAGAGAGAGTGTGTGGAGAGAGGGGTAAGGGAAGGGGAGGAGAGAGAGGGGGGAGGGGGGATAGAGGAGAGGTGAAGAGAGGGAGAGAGTGTGTGTGGAGAGAGGGGTAAGGGAAGGGGAGGAGAGAGAGAGGGGGGGGGGGGGAACAAGAGGAGGTGAAGGCAAAAGGGAGAGGGATAGCGTGGAGAGAGAAGGAGAGGGTGAGGAAGAGAAGAGGGATAGGGAACGGGGAGGGGAAGTGGGAGGGAGGAGGGAAGAATTAAGCATCGCAAAGAGAGAGAAACACTCCAACCCATAATCTCAATACAGACTAACTCCCTACGGACGTCCTCATTCTAATCGGAGACTATTCATGGAATGCACTCTCCTCTTGAAACTTGGCCAGTGTATGTGAGAGACAAACAGTCAGTCTCTCACACATTAAGAGCCAGTACCAACAGCCACTTACATCTAATCCATTTCAAGGTACGTACTAGGCTAAAGTCATTGAGGCCAATCATAGCATCAAAGAAGGGGTCATTTGGCATGTGTAGGAGTTCTCAATGGCTTAGACTGTCAACTTGTGTACAGAGTGTTGACCTGACTAGTAAGGTAGTTGGTAAACACACGTTTTTAGGACAGCAAAAGTTTCCTGGTATATCGATATGTACTAATAGGGTGTCCTGATTAGGGGATATATTTGCCATCGCAGCTCACCCTTGCCCAGGTACTCCTGAAGTAGTGTAGTCCACTCCTGCAGATCTTCCAAACTCTCGGCTGAAAACGAGTCCGTCATATTTGTGGTGATGACGTTGAAGACGTGTTTTTCAGAGTCCACTTTTCCCGTCGACAGCCCTCCATATTCCTCAATGGGAATCTCCTTTACTTCGTTAGCAGGTGAGGTCGGGGAGTCCTTGTAGATAATGAATTGGAGACGACCTCCTCCGGAGATTTTGAATACTACATAGCGAGTCTTCCACTGTGTGTGTGTGTGTGTGTGTGTGTGTGTGTGTGTGTGTGTGTGTGTGTGTGTGTGTGTGTGTGTGTGTGTGTGTGAGAGAGAGATTAGTATTTCTTCTCACACATGGTTGTTTGTGAAATTAAGTTTGCGTAGATTTTAAATAACAGTTTATAGGTGGCAGACAAAGTTTGTCCATTCTTGTTGGGAATTGAGAGTGAAACGTAACAGGTATGTATGTATGTGTGTGTATATGTGTGTGTGTGTGTGTGTGTGTGTGTGTGTGTGTGTGTGTGTGTGTGTGTGTATGTATGTATGTATGTATGTATGTATGTATATATATATGTATGTGTGTATGTATGTATGTATGTATGTATTTATGTATGTATACATGTATGTATGTATGTGTGTATGTATGTATGTATGTATGTATGTATGTATGTATGTATGTATGTATGTATGTATGTATGTATGTATGTATGTATGTATGTATGTATGTGTGTGTGTATGTATGTATGTATGTATGTATGTATGTATGTATGTATGTATGTATGTATGTATGACAAAATAAGTGAAAAATTATATAGTTTGTTCATTCTTAATTGGGAATTGAAAATGAAATAACTGTAGCCACAAGATGCTTCATGATAAAAACATGTTTACATGTTTGTACTGCATGTTTCTGCATGTACAGTAGAATCCCTCAAACCTGAAATAACAGACACCTTTCAATTTGCTATAGTCAATAAAAAAGAATCCTCGCACTACTCAGGGTCTACTTAGGGTTGGAACTATATATATTGTAACTCAATCACAATCCTGTCCAGAATGGTTTACATCAAACAGTCAGTATCACTGAAAATATTAGTCTCAAATGATGGATTCAGACATTTTATGAAATCTCCTCTCGTCCAGATAACCATCTCCCTTCCTCTCTCCCTCTCCCCCCCCCTCCCCCTCTCCCTCTCCCCCTCCCCCACGTCATCCTCTCCTCCCTCCCTCTCTACCTCTCCCCTCCCCCCTCCCCCTCACCCCCTCCCTCTCTGCCTCTATTTCAGGGTGACCTCATTACAAAATACAGTCACTACTTCCTTGTATATTGTATATATTCCAATGTGGCATGAACCAGAGGTAAAACTAAACCCACAACACTCCCATTCCAGGCAATTCTCTTACCAACTGAGCTACCTAGGCAGCTCAGCTGGCTGGGCTGAATCACACATACAAATCGAGACAGAGCATCTTAACCTGCAAAACAGGTGAACTCATTATAGGATATATATGTAGATGTAGTGTATAAATGTAAATTGACAAATAACTCTTACACAGATCAAGTAGATCATTACTGCCATACGTAGTACAGCTGCTGACTGATACATGTATTCAGAACATGTTTGGAACAACTGCTGTTGTTAGCCTAAATTTTTAACATTCTTTAAACAAATGGACTCTTTTCTCGTAAATATAGCTTTGAAGCTACTTCCTGTTCAAAATTCTTAGTCACAACTACAACAGTCTACCATCTGTAATTGGATTACTATGAAGCACACTTCACATCATGAGGCTTGGCCACTGTATGTGTGCCACATGTATGAGGTACAGAAAAGCATGTGTATAGCACTCGGGCTATAGGAAGAGAAAGGAAAACCACCTCACCAACCCACCTCACCAACCCACCTCACCAACCCACCTCACCAACCCACCTCACCGACCCATACAACACAGAGAGGACACTGGATACCCAGCCTTGAGAACTGGGGGTGGTGGGTCAAAGATCTTTATGGTATACAGTGGAACCTCTCTGATCCAGACACCCTTGGGACAGAAGAAAGTGTCCTGATTAGTGAGGTGTCCTGCTTTCAGGGGTTAAATTGTACACAAACATGGCATTTAGGACAGCAAAAGTGTCCTGTTTATCAAGGTGTCCTCATTTCAGGGTGTCCTATTTGGAGGGGTTCCACTGTATAAAAAAACATACAATGTACATCTACATGCTTCCCAGGTTTTAGGCAAGTTCAGGTTCCATTTCAGAAGAATGAAGAACATCGACAAATGGGACAATGTTTCTTCCGCGCACATTTTAAAAATCGCTCCCTACCACAAAATACAATTTCATAAGAACAAAGGTCAATCAGTTTTGTTGCGTGACCCCCCACCCCCCCTGTCGTAGTAATCTTCCCCCGGCTATGCCCTAATACCACGTGACCTCAACAATCAGGACACCTCACTAATCAGGACACTTCCTACATTGTATATTAGACAATACCTACTCCTTATACATGTATACTCAGTACCACTCCATCACGCACAGCACTAGTAAATGCGAAGAATGTCACTACACAACAGCTGCCTTATGACTATAAATGTAAAGTTATGTTTAAATCACAATGAATATTTGTTCAGTGTGTGACATCACTTTACATTCCTTTTTGATAAATTGAGTTGAGCCTCGTTAAGGTAAACTCAACCCTATAATGTCGTACTAGTCATACTGGGGTACCTGACCTGTGGGAAATTTCCTTTAAATGTGTTCACCTTCGATTGTTCCTCTGTAAACTACACAGGTATACATACATGTACGTACATGTTGAGTGTGTGTAAGGATTCAATGTGTTTTCTACCAACTGGCTTCAGATATGATACAATGTACTGCTTCTATTGGTAATGTCATAAGATCTCGGGGAGCTGGCACAGTATTATCAACTACATCATTGATATTTTGCCATCGACGTACAGTGACTATTGCTGCAGAAAATGTGTGGTCATCTCCAAAGAATTTCAAAATTGTTTGACAAATATGCTTTAATTGTAATTAATAATTGGTTCATTAATCTCTGACTGCAATACACAGGCTGGCTGGCCACATATACACTTTATATGCACAATATACTAGAGTATACTAGAGTATACTAGGTGAATGCCTATCATTGTGGGTGAGCGGGAGTGAACCCAACTAGTCATGCATTGTAGGTGAGGAGGAACAAACACACATAACTCCACACAGCTCATGTGGAGGATGGGAAACCAAGGAAAGCATGGATCGATATTTGGTGGTGTGCACACAATCACTAATACACATACATGACTTTATTTATCCATGAGATGCTTAGAAAGAAAGGCAAGGCAACAAAACACAACAGAAAGACAAAGCAACACAACACAACTCGCCCAAGGCAGTTATATTTCAAAGAAAAAACTGCCTCGGGTGGGACTCGAACCCACGACCGTTCTCTTGCTAGGCGATGCTCTTACCAACTGAGCTACTGAGGCAGGCTGGGCTGGAATCACATATACAATACAATGCAACCAAAGCACCTCAACCAAAGCATCACAAACCAGATAAACAGGTGAATTCTAACTTGGTATAAATGTATATGTGTACGTACATCTACATACACAGAAACTTGCTCCATTCCCACAAATAGGCAATTAGTTGGTAATGACATGATGTACAGTAAGAGACAATTGGTCGACAATTCCAAATGACGCAGATATGTATATGACTCTTGTTTACATGTACAAGAGATGACGTACGTGAACATACATTAACAAAGTAATCGTTATTCTGGGAATAGCAATTACATACAAGATTAACATCTTCATATTTCAGATAATGACGCAAAGATGCCTCATTACCTGAAGTACTGTACTCAATGAACCAAATATAATTATGTGTACAATGTACATGGCTTTAATCACTCCATGAGATGCCTAGAAAGGCAAGGCAAGGCAACACAACACAACAGAAAGACAAAGCAACACAACACAACTCGCCCAAAGCAGTCATTTTTCAAAGAAAAATTGGCTGCCTCGGGTGGGACTCAAACCCATGACCATCTGCTTCCTAGGCAACACTCTTACCAACTGAGCTACCAAGGCAGCTCAGCTGGCTGGACTCGAATCACATACAAAGCAACCAAATGTACACCTGCAATCACTCAGAATGGAAAATCTACACTTACAGTTATTGTACTGTTAAAAATACCTCCACTATTTTCAAGGAGAATGAACAATAATTCAGGCACTAGTGAGAATAGGGCTCACCACATTCATCCACAGCTGATTAATCTACAATACATGTCCCTCCACTACAAAGAAATACTTGGCCCACTTGGGATTGAGTGATCTAATGCCGACCTCAGCTCTTGTTCAGGGGCTCTGCCTGGCCAAATCACCTGCCAACACACACCTACATCATTGACCACTTCAATATGCTTATGGGCATGGTATGTTACCACCACCCCCTCTCGTCCCCTCAGCCCCTCTCTCTTTCTCTCCATCTCCTTCTCTCTCTCTCCCTCTCCCTCACTCTCTGTGTCTCTCTCTCCCTCTTCCTCTCCCTCTCTTTCCCCTCCCCCTCACTCTCCCTCCCCTCCCCCTCCCTCTCCCTCTCTCTCTCTCTCCATCTCCTTCCTCTCTGTCTCTCACTCTCTGCGTCTCTCTCTCCCTCTCCCTCCCCTCCCCCTCTCTCTCCCTCTCTCTCCCCCTCCTCTCTCTCTGCGTCTCTCTCTCCCTCTCCCTCCCCTCCCTCTCCCCCCCTCTCTCTCTCTCTCCCCCTCCTCTCTCTCTGCGTCTCTCTCTCCCTCTCCCTCCCCTCCCCTCTCTCTCCCTCTCCCCCTCCCTCTCTCTTCCCTTCTCTTTCCTCCCTCCCTGTCACCACATCCTGTATCATGACTCTACCACATACCCCACACACATACCTCCCACAGTAAACAAACCACAGCAGACCAAAAGCTAGTACTGATGTGAAGATATAGGGAACAGGCTACTTGGAGACTTCATACAACATTCCTACCATTGTAAGCTTGTGCTGATGTGAGAGTACATAAAAATGGACACATGGTGAAGATATAGGAAGGGGCTGCATGCAGCTACAGTACATACCATGTGGATATAACCACATATAACATTCCTACCATTGTAAGCTCGTGCTAGTGTAAGGGTACATACATACATGTACAATGGATGGTGACGATGTAGGAAGGGGCTGCATGCAGCTATATATGAACAGTAATGTTCATATGGGAAATGGCAACCACACACATTGCTAGCTACCATTGCACGCAAGGGAAGTTTGTGGTCATTGCACACAATGGACATATTGTGATGACGATATATACATGCACATGTACATGTAGGAAGAGGCTAATGTACATGTGAAGTAATCAAGTAGCCTAAATGATGGAAACACTGTCAACCAAACATCAATGCCAAGTCATTATGAAAGATTCTGAAAAAACTCAGGATCCAGCTAGGATTCGAACCCAGGACCTTCTGATTACTAGTCCACTGAGCCACTGGATCTCTTGTGGCAGAGGAGTGTAGGATGGATGTTAATATCCTAAGGATTGAGTTCAAACCCAGACAATGACTTGGCTACACAGGCAAGGCATATGTATACAACATGCAAAGCACGTTACATGTAGTTTATATGGCAAATGGAAACTACACACACATTGCTAGTAAGTAAGGGAAAGTCTGTGCTCATTTAAGAGTACACACATGGACATAATATTGTGACGAAGATATACAAGAGGCTATATATATACATTGTAGTTCATATGGCAAATAGAAACTATACACACACAACTGGGCCATTGTACATGTAAGTAAGGGAAGTGTGTGGTCATTAAGAGTACATACAATGGACATAATAATGTGATGATGATACACACATAAGAGGCTGTATGTACATTGTATAGTTCATATGGCAAATGGAAACTACACACACATTGCTAGCTACCATTGCATGTAAGGGGAGTTTGTGATCATTTAAGAGTACACACAATGGACATAATATTGTGATGAAGATATACAAGGGGCTATATATGTACATTGTAGTTCACATGGCAAATGGCAACTACACAGACACAATTGCTATATACCATTGTAAGTAAGGGAGGTGTGTGGTCATTTAAGAGTACATACATGTACATGTACATGTAGGAAGAGGCTATACGTACGTATATGTAGTTTATATGGCAAATGGAAACCACACACATTGCGAGCTACCATTGTGAGTAAGGGAAGTGTGTGCTTGTGCAAAATGTTGCAGTATCCAGATAGGCAGCACAAGCCCTGCAACCAGGACTGCTATCCTGTTTGGGTAGTGCAACAGATTTGTTGGATATCATCCCTAGGCAACGACATGTATGAACTCAGCCAGCTATGTCCAGTGATGTATGGACTGATAAAGTCCCCCCTTACCTAGCTTCATACACATACACGTTGGTTGCCTAGGGATATTCAACAAGATTACATACAATGGACATAATATTGTGATGAAGATAGAGGAAGGGGATGCATGAAGCTGAAACTGACAGCATCACAGACCATATACATGTGTATGTGTGTATATACAATGTAGAGTGAATACATGTACATGTGAGAGGGAACTAGGATCTGTGTGAGACTACATGCACATGGAGCTGAGCTGCCTCGGTGGCTTAGTTGGTAAGAGCAGTGCCTGGAAAGCGGATGGTCGTGGGTTCGAATCCCACCCGAGGCAATTTTTCTTTGAAAAATGACTGTTTTGGGCGAGTTGTGTTGTGTTGCCTTGCCTTTATCGGCATCTGTTGAAATGATTGTTCATGGACATGTGATATACATGTATAAGGAATGAGCTATTTTATTGGCATGCCTTACTACCTTTGCAATGCTCTGCAAACTATGCAGATCACCTCCCAAACACTCTACCCTCTCTCCCACCAACTGACCCGCTGACACTCTCACAACAGTCAGGTACACGTTTCACCAACTTGCTCCTTCCCAAGAGGGAGCTCAGCAACCAGCTTGGCCTCCAACGTACACACTCCATGTCACGTACTTCTTACACTACCTTTATTCTTAAGAGGGTTGAGGTAAACGTTGGGATTGAACAGGTCAACGCTTATGTGTATTCATAGCCTAATACCCAGGCCATTGCTGTGTTCCAAGAGGCAAGTCAGCAACCAGCTTGGCTACTAACGTGCACACTCAATTATTCTCCATGTGACTTCTTACACTAGCTTTAAACAATGTGATATTGAAGGAATACTAATGTTTACTAACACAATCATTGTAAGGGACTTTGTTGAAGGCTTTATTCTTAAGAGGGTTGAGGTGTGTTTGGATTGAGTACGTCAACGCTTATGTGTACATATAGCTCCACTTAAGGTAGTGGGTGCATGGTCAATGGGAGTACTAGTACGGCAGCTGGCCGGTGTGCTCAGTTGGCTCACACCAGAACATGTACATGTACAAACAATGCATTATGCATCTTTCAGCAGCAAAAATGGCAGCAGATGCTAATTCATTTGTCCTCCAGTCTATCAATCTGTCTGTGGTCTTCAGACTACAAAGTCTATTTCACTGTACCACATATTAAATATGGTCCCAGAAAGGGATTGAACAGTTGGCAGGTTCCAATGCAATTGGATGTACATTGTACATGTGGTCCATATACACTGTGTGTGTGTGAGTGTGAGTGTGAGTGTGAGTGTGAGTGTGAGTGTGAGTGTGTGTGCGAGTGTGTGTGTGTGTGTGTGTGTGTGTGTGTGTGTGTGTGAGTGTGAGTGTGAGTGTGTGTGTGAGTGTGAGTGTGAGTGTGAGTGTGAGTGTGAGTGTGTGTGTGTGTGTGTGTGTGTGTGTGTGTGTGTGTGTGTGTGTGTGTGTGTGTGTGTGTGTGTGTGTGTGTGTGTGTGTGTGTGTGTGTGTGTGTGTGTGTGTGTGTGTGTGTGTGTGTGTAAGCTGTGTTTCTCTATTTCCACAGAACTGAAGATGTCAAGAGAAAAGTCAGTGACAAGGATTGTGCTGATCATATACATTCTCCACTTGCAATTGTGTGGGGTGTGTTTCGCCTGTTGTGTCTTTGGTGGTGTAAAGGAGTGGTAATATGGGCATTGTCCGGAGGAATGTACATCAGTCACGATGCCCAAGAAGGCAGGTGCATGCCTTGCTGCTTACTGGACAATCATTGTTTAACACTCAGCCTGTGTTGTTACTAGCTGAAAGAGTGTTGGCAGAAGAAGACCTAGACACGCTATCTCAATCATTTTGCTGTCCCAAATACTACATGTAGGTTTGCTGCTTTTAACTCTCGGAAGCAAGGGTGTAGACAAGTGGGTGCTTGGGGGTGTTGAAGCACCCCCAAATATTTCAGTGCTAAGTAAATTACAATGCGTAACAACAGCATCAGAGGTCGCAGCATACTTGTTTACACTTGCAAAGCATTTTCTAAGCACCCCAAGTTGTCTACGGCCTTGGGAAGTAAGGGAACCTCACTAATAAGGACACTTTTCCTTAACAGCGTTCATAGAAAACTGATGGTACATGTACATGTAGGTTACATTCCTTAGGCCATGGAGGAACAAATGGCAAGATATCAGGTTGTGTGTATATTCTGTGTGGCTCTGTCTAGTATTATGGGTGTGGGGTCAATGGCAGTACTGCATGGCTCTTGAGTTATGCCGTTATAATTACAAATGGAACAATTTACATTGTATATATTCAGTGGAGTTAGCACACACTGTAAATAGGTATTCCACATGCTGCTTTTTACTGTGCAATGTACAACATAAAGCTGGTTCCAGCCATGCCCCCCTCGTCCGTAATGCTGAGTATTCCACTAGTAGTGTCCATGTCCATACTAGACAGCGGCCACTAGAGAAATTCCCCACTACTGACAGGCTGTAAACACATTACACCTCATTTCTAAAAAACAATGGCTCTTACTCATGAAAGCAGTGACAGGTGTATGCCATTGTAAATGTAGTAATGAAGTTTTTGTTATGGAATACATGTAATGTGCCTATTGTGCATGAATATGTGCTGCATTCCGGACTAATTGTCACCTACATGTACATACCCTTTTCCCCAAGGGTCCCTATAACGGACACCATTGGGGAAAGCCAGTTTGTCCACTATAGAGAGGTGTCCTTAGTAGAGAGGTTCAATATTCTAATGACCATAATACTAATACATATGTACATGTAGTAATCATAATATTAAAAAAATTATCCAATGTAGCCTGTCTAGATTTTTATACGGTAAGGACACCACAGTATCCATCAGAGAACCCCCCTCTCTACATTATAATTGATGACCTTCAGTGAACTGGAGATGAGATTATCACTTAGTGCTCTGATGAGGAGGTTTTACATATCTGACTACATAACATGACATGGTAGAGAAATTTCTTACAACACTTCTTTAAACTTCTTAATAAAGTGGAACCTCTCCAATCAGGACACCCTGAAATGAGGACACCTTGATAAACAGGACACTTTAGCTGTCCCAAATGCCATGTGTTTGTACAATTTAACCCCTGAAATCAGGACACCTCACTATAATCAGGACACTTTCTTCTGTCTCAAGGGTGTCCAGATTAGAGGGTTTCCATTGTAAACTTTGTAGTATGTTATGTGTGTATTGTGTGTGTGTGTGGGGGGGGGGGGGGGGGACTGGGACTTATGAAAAATAAAGAATTAACTGTTGAGACAGTGCAGTTACTTGCACAGTTACATACTCTATACCTCGTGGGGGGGGGGGGGGGGGAGAGGGGGCAAAAACATTTTCAGGGGTAAATATTCCCCTAGACCTACCCCCTCACCGAAAGATATCAGTTTCCTCCCCCCTCCCCAAAAAAGATACGTTCCCCCTCCCCCATCCCAAAGATATATAAATTTCTAACTCCATGTACTCCCACAGATCATTAATTGCACACATGATCAATAGGCCGAAGGTGACCGAGGAATGTAATCATGTTTTGTAAGGGAGAAGGGGAAGGTCTTCATACATGACAACAGAAACTCAGATCAGCATTCACAGGCACTCATATAAGGGACTTGAAATAGTGACGTAATACCAAACGGAATCCAGCTCAAAAGGCAGTGGCAAACTAGAACAAGTACTCTCTCATATACACATATACATGTGTCGCACACATCTGACTGCACAGAGAGTTAGTTGCACATACACAATATTGTGCACTTTGTGTCAGATATGTAAGAACAATGTGCACTAATATTGCATGTACATTGTATGTGTGTGTGTGTGTGTGTGTGTGTGTATGTGTGTGTGTGGTCAAATATTACATCTCCCATACTAACTACATTATATACAGCAGCTTTGAATGTGCATGATCAGAGCTATAGCAATGTACATGTGTATGAATATTCTACACTATCAACTCCATCTCGCTTCATGTACACATATACTTGTACATGCTCTAAGTTGGAATTTGCCAGGTTGTGAAGCTTTGGTTGAGGTGCTTTGGTTGACTTTACGTGTGATTTGGCCCAGCCAGCTGAGCTGCCTCGGTAGCTCAGTTAGTATTTAAATAGTGTCGTCTAGAATGTGAGTGTTGTGGGTTCAACCTCAGGCAGCCAATTTTTCTTTGAAAAATGACTGCTTTGGGCGAGTTGTGTTGTGTTGCCTTGACTTGTCTTCCTGAGCATCTCATATACACGTAGACTGCTAGGAAGCAGGAAGCACACTTGCACTACATCACTACTCGAGGTATACTGGTGCTTACACCCACAAACCACAACACACAAAGGTTAAGCTGCTCTGCTGCTAAATGTATAAACAAAGCCGAGCACCACTGCACTACGGGCCGTGCGATTTTAAAAAAAAAACTGGATTTAGACCTCCTAGGTTTGTTTTCTCGTACAAAAAGTCTATTCGCACAAACAGACACAGGTGTGCAGTGTAGAGGTAAACTTACTCGGGGCAGAGCGTATGAAGTTTGGCGGTGTTTCACGACACCCTCTTTCAAAATCTTCTCCATGAAGTCCATTGCACGCAACCAGTGCAGCAAACAACTCTCGAGCAGCTGTCTTTCTAGTTAGTTATAACTGCAGCATTAGAAGTCTGAGCAATTTGTGCGATAAGTTTATTCACGAATGGTAATTAATTAAACCAACTGGCCGGCCGGCAACGAATAACGTAATTAATGTTACGTAACGTAGGCGCGCGCGTAAATAAACTGAGCATGCGCATTTGAGGTCATTTCAAGCGCATGCGCCTATAAGAAAAATGGGAGTTACCGTTTGCGGATTGTTATGTTGAAACAAGAGCTACGTAAAGAAAGGGAGCGAGAGGACAATTCTCAAGAAGGCTATCTCAAGTCTGGTAGAAGCTGCGAAGGCCTGAGCGCGAGCGCTAGTACCCTACTTGTGTCTAGACGGCAGACTGGGGTCAACCTGCAAGAGGACGAAGCTCCACAAGTACGTTACGTCCCACCCTCTGTGTTATCTAGTGTCTCAACCACCGCCACCGCGGCGGAGTATAAATCGCCCGCTGGAAAAGTGGGTGGATATATACAGACCTTGGGTGTGTTGTGTACACACAACGAATACATTAGGGTAAACAAAGCAGGCTAATACGAGCTAATGTTGACAACGGCCGTACTTTAGAGCAAGACGCTCCTTGCCTGTAGCTAACGCCATCGAGAATTGTTCGTTTGTAAGTAGATTAAATTGTGTATGACTTCTGGATTTCTAATACACTCATTGAGTGTATATAGCATTTGGTGCATGGGAATCTGAATGCATGTAGCTAAGAATAGTAAAACAGAATGTAAGTAATAATCCCACTCAGTAGATGGTATAAACCGATATGTTAGAATTATACTCAGATCATCTGATAGTCAACAAGAAGTTTCAGGTACGTACATTATGTGGGAGGTCGTGCATGAGGTATGTCACCTCCTCCACATTACAGTAGTAATTATGGGTCTGTAGTATGCTATTGGTATACATACGACTATGCTACACATTTCAATAAATGTACTGTAACAGAATTCACTACTTGTTCCTTTATACCAATTTGGCTTATTAACAAAAGGGGTATAGTGACTATATGTCCACAGTCATACCCTCTATACATCAATGCAGCTGTACTGTTTTCTGGTCCTATTAGTGAAAGTGTAATAGTGTGTTTACTAAGTGACATGTGAAGTCTTGGTTTCTGCTGTAAGCATTGGGTGTTGTTAAGACTAACTGCTACCTTATATTCACTGCATGCACGCATACTGTGTGTGTGTGTGTGTGTGTGTGTGTGTGTGTGTGTGTGTGTGTGTGTGTGTGTGTGTGTGTGTGTGTGTGTGTGTGTGTGTGTGTGTGTGTGTGTGTGTGTGTGTGCGTGTGTGTGTGCGTGCGTGTTTCTGTCACATGTGTGTGTGCGTGCTTTATTAGTAATTGCCCATGAAACTGGCACCCTTCACCACATTCAATGTGATCAGTGGATGAATAAAACTATAACAGTGCACATGTCATGAAATCTATTAGCTGTGAATTACTATCTTACAATTCTGGTATTACTACATATAGTATAACTATCTTCAATATCACCTCATCCATGTCTCATATAGCTCAGTTCTCACAGCCAGGTACATAGTTTAAAATACTGGGTCTATCCTGGAGCAAACAGAGCAGTTTTCTTGTTGTGATGCATATAAGGTTAGGGTTTTAGGGGAAATGGGTCCCGTGAAGGAGGATTAGCAGCGCTCTTGACCACTATATAGTGGAGCTTAGTTCTGTTGATGGCTGCAGTTGTCTACTGGGGTAGGGGTTGAGGTAGGCATCCTTGTAATACAACACTGAGCTACATAGCTGCTTAATTAGTGGTTAGCCAGCCACTGGCTTAGAAAGAGGCACAATCCTTCCCCAGAGACATTGTAACGGGTGCGCGCCTATGTCTATACATTCCGGCTTAACCGTCCTGAGTCTTCTGGCAGATCATCTCTGCCCTCACCACTGCAAGTATATATACCCTTCCCAAACAACGTGGATTTATTTTGCTGCTCGCACTAGCATTTGATTGTTGTGATGTTGGATAGTGAAACTAGCATCTGTTGTCTAGCTGTTATAATATTATAAGGCTCATTCCTTGGTCACAGCTGAGTTCTCTCACAACTGGCCATGCATGCCATAACGCTATAGGAATGGCCTGTGTAGAGTCTGTTAGGTGACTATACAATCACTGTTGTGTATATTATGACATGCCCACTAAATTCCCTAGGGGCATATAGAGGTACGTATACAATTATGTGAATAGAAGTGTATGTGTGTGTGGTGTAGTCATATGTAGGAGTCAAAGGTCAACATGTTGTGTTACGTCAAACAGGAAGTAGTCTCTTTAAAATTATGGTGTAATGTGTTTATCAATTAAAGAGTCCAGATAATAAACAACTTTATTTGGTTATTACAGAGATGACAACTCAACCAGTCACCCATCGCAGGGTCCGCTATCCAGAGCTGGAGAAACGCTATGAGCTCCACGAGACTTTGGGATCAGGTTAGCAGCAGATAACTTGAGTACTGAATAAAACAATGTTGAAACTCTACCTGTTCATGTTTTGTGTATAACAGGTTGAGATTTGCTTGCTTTGTATGTGTCGATCATTCACTGGCGTAGGAAGCAGGGGCATGCTCATTGTTGTTAATTGTATGCTCTGAAATCAATTCAAATATTTGTATGCTCTGAAATCAATTCTGGTGCATTCTGAGACAAATATCTTTTATACCCACATTATTAGAGCAAAGTGGACAGCTATCAGTAACTGGGATGTGTGGTCTTGTCCATAAACATGGGGGGCTACAACCCCCCAGCCCCCCAGATCCCCCTAGCAGCCTGAGTAGGTACATGTAGGTTGGGCACTACAAGGTCAGCCCCCCATCCAAAAGCATCCTCTTACGCCCCCTGTCATTTGGCCCAGCTTGCTTAGCTGCTTTAGTAGTTCAGTTGGGAAGAGAATCAAGTAACATGGGCTTGAATCCCACCCTAGGCAGCTCATTTTTCTTTGAAAATGACTGTGTTGCTTGCCTATTTTGGGTGACTCCACTCTTATTGGTTTAAACTGATACATGTTGTACTGCCTTCATGTGACTTGCTGTGTACCTGCAGGGGGATTCGCAAAGGTCAAAGCAGCTGTTCACAAGTTAACAGGAGAGAAAGTAAGCATATTTTTACGTCTGTTTACAGTACGTAAAACTTT
This sequence comes from Theonella swinhoei, assembly GCA_963970385.1. Lineage (NCBI taxonomy): Eukaryota > Metazoa > Porifera > Demospongiae > Tetractinellida > Theonellidae > Theonella > Theonella swinhoei. The sequence goes on from OZ019952.1 coordinate 5,231,597, forward strand.
CAGAGGATGCCACAGGCTAGGTCAGCTCAATAAGAAGGACACCTTTAGCTCAAGTTTCACTCAACCCCTGAAAAGTTCCACTGTAGCACAAACAAGTTCATTATTATGAATGAGCTTTGACAGTACGTATTGTGAACACTACTAAAGTTCAGAGACTGTGATATGAAGTATAGTACACAATATCAAAAATGACTTCCCTGCAAGCCTCTATGTCCAGGACTACAGGGACTATGTACATACTATACTATACTACATACTATGGCTATACAACTAACATAAAGCGGGGAACCTCTCCAATTAGTGCTCCTCTCATCTTCCTATACTGTGTATTTATATTTCCCATGTAGGTAGCAGTGAAGATCATGAACAAAGAAAGTTTAGGGGTATGTTTTAGCCCTTGTTATTGCCTTGTGTGTGATTTGAATTTGCAGAATAGCTCTCTATGTTCTAAATCCAAAGTATGTAGCAAACCATTGCCACCTTCATCTTCCTTGTGTGTGGTTTGAACTTGCAGTATAGCTCTCTGTACTCTACATGTAGATCAACTGAAGTCATGACCACTTTAACCAGAACTTCTCATCTTCTTCTCTTCTCTTGTGCCTTATATGTACACTCGCTGTGCTAATTTTAGATTCTATCAACTGAAGGCTCTATCTAGAGGAATTAGGGTTGTGGCTGCATGAGGGGTAAATATACATTTGAGTATGGACTTTGTAATCGTGCAGTGGATGCTTCAGCTTGGTTGAAAACACTTGAAATGTCCACTTGGAAGTGGGGGAAGTGTTTTGGGAACAGGTCTCCCTGCCTACCCCAGTAGATAAAACCCTGCTGAAGTGTACATTGTAGGAATGGCCATCCTAGCTATACCATGTATCTTATCTTAGTACCAGTCTAGCTGGTAGACTGGTCCCTTACATCTTTTTAAATAACTTGTGCAGCTATAATATTATGACTAATGGTGTATGTAGCATTGTGTATGTCACAAAATGATAGGAGGGAAGTATACATCACAAGTCCCAGGGAATTCTTAAGGGTATTCATTATGCTATGCTAGCATGGTCAATAGGAAGTTTGTAAGGCAATACTCTAGATCTGTGTATGAATATGAACACACTCAACCAGATGACGGTGACTGGTGTGTGTGTGTGTGTGTGTGTGTGTGTGTGTGTGTGTGTGTGTGTGTGTGTGTGTGTGTGTGTGTGTGTGTGTGTGTGTGTGTGTGTGTGTGTGTGTGTGTGTGTGTGTGTGTGTGTGTGTGCGTGTGTGTGTGTGTGTGTGTGTGTGTGTGTGTGTGTGTGTGTGTGTATGTGTTACGTACATTCCTTTGGTAAGTTTGTTTTTCTGTGCATGAATGTTCTGCTTCATTTTCAGCTCAATTAATGCCACCTGCAATCATTCCCTTCCTAATTTCTCACTCCCATTTCTCTCTCTTTCTCTCCTCTTTCTTTCTCTGTCCCTCCCTCTTTCCTCTGCCACCCCCCCTCACCCCTCTTCCTCTCCTTTCCCCTTCCTCCCTCCACTTTTTCTCTTCCTCTGCTCCCCCCTCCTTCCCTCCTCTCCGTTCTCCCTCTTTCCACCTCCCTCCTCTCCCTCCCTACCTCTCCTCTCTCCCCCTCCTCCCCCTCTCTTCCTCTCTCCCTCCCTCCTCTCCCTTCCTCCCTCCTTCCCTTCTCCCCTCCACCTTCCAGGCTGATCTTCCAAGAGTGTTTAGAGAAATAAAATGTCTGAAGAAACTGCACCATCAGCACATCTGCCAGCTCTATGAAGTCATAGAAACCCATCACATGATCTATGTAGTGTTGGAGGTATGTGTCCTCAGAATGAAAAGGAGATTCTTTTGTCCCTAGTGGCAGGCTATAATTGAAAGTTATGGGATACTGCAAAAGCCTCCAGGCCTATTATACCAATCCAGAGCTCGAGCATTCTTTCAATGGCAGAGGTTTATATAGCTGTTCAAAACCCTAAGAGGGGTACTAAATGCTACCTCGAATGTAGTACAGTGAGCTAGTGAGGTGTCCTGATTGCAGGGTTCAAAAGTGTCCTGATTAGTGAGGTGTCCTGATTGCTGACCCAAGTTGCATTAACCACTCACTACTACCAGCAAAGATCTCTATCACTCTCCCCCCAGTTCTGCCCCGGAGGTGAGCTGTTTGACTACATAGTAGCTAAGGAGCGTCTACGAGAGAAGGAGGCACGATCCTTCTTCCGACAGATCCTCTCAGCCCTCAGATATGTCCACCAAAGTGGCTATATCCACAGAGATCTGAAGCCAGTAAGTTGGTACTCATCATTAGCTTCACACACAGAGTCATCAATGAAGCCACTAGTGGCAAGGACTTATAGGCTACTAGAGGCCACTAGTGGCAAGGACTAGGCTACTAGAGGCCACTAGTGGCAAGGACGAGACTACTAGAGGCCACTAGTGGCAAGGACGAGACTACTAGAGGCCACTAGTGGCAAGGACGAGACTACTAGAGGCCACTAGTGGCAAGGAAGAGACTACTAGAGGCCACTAGTGGCAAGGACGAGGCTACTAGAGGCCACTAGTGGCAAGGAAGAGACTACTAGAGGCCACTAGTGGCAAGAACGAGGCTACTAGAGGCCACTAGTGGCAAAGACTAGGCTGTTAGAGGCCACTAGTGGCAAGGACGAGGCTACTAGAGGACACTAGTGGCAAGGACTAGGCTGTTAGAGGCCACTAGTGGCAAGGAAGAGACCACTAGATCGAGGCCACTAGTGGCAAGGACGAGACCACTAGACCACTATGATATGAAGACATTATATGATTAGATAGTGTGTGTGATATACATGTACATGTATGCATGTGTGTATATGGGTGCAATGTTTTAATTGGCTCGTCTTTCACTTTCAGGAAAACCTTCTGTTAGATGAGGATTCCAACATAAAACTCATTGATTTTGGTCTAGTGGCAGAGCCTGATGTAAGAAATACACACACATAATATGTATCCATATAACATGCCGTTAGGGCCACATTGAAGCCTGCTATACCAGCTGGAGTGGTTTACATTGTATGGATGGTTTGTTTCAGGATCCACAGGATATGCTGGCTACGTGCTGTGGATCTCCTGCTTATGCAGCTCCAGGTGTGTGTGTGTGTGTGTGTGTGTGTGTGTGTGTGTGTGTGTGTGTGTGTGTGTGTGTGTGTGTGTGTGTGTGTGTGTGTGTGTGTGTGTGTGTGTGTGTGTGTGTGTGTGTGTGTGTGTGTGTGTGTGCGTGTGTGTGTGTGTGTGTGTGTGTGTATGCCTATATGATGTCGGTTTTTCCTGCTCTCTCTCTCTCTCTCTCTGGCCTCAGTCCCTATACACACATACAATGTGTACAATACATGCATATAAACACTCTCCCTATCTCTTCTCATGGCCTCCCTCCTCTCCCTCTCCCTCATCTCCACAGAGCTAATTCGTGGAGGCCCATATATCGGTGAACAGGCCGATGTCTGGTCATTAGGTGTTCTACTCTATGCCTTGCTTAATGGGTTTCTCCCATTTGATGACGACCATACACCACAACTGTACAGGCTCATTCAGGTTAGTTTTAAGGAACTCATTGTGCTATGTTACTCACACACAATGCATGTAATGGTATCTTCCTCTTCCATTTCTCTTTTCCCTCTCTCCATTCTCCCCTCCCCCTATCACTCTCCCTCCCCTCTCCCTCTCCCTCTCTTGCACCCCCTCCCTAACACACACACACACACAGAAAGGAGAGTACGAGGTACCTAACTGGCTATCAATTGAGAGCATAGCAATCCTCAAAAAGCTTCTCCAGGTGAGAGATTTCACTACTAAATCTCCCTCCCTCTACCTCCTCCACCACTCCCCTGCTACTCCATCACACAGAGCTTAACAAATTTATTCTTAGCATGTACATGTAGTACAGCTGTGTAGAGAGTAGTGCCTATCTCCGAGGGCTACGTATGTACTATTAGTAATAAGGATTGTAATAAGTATCTGGTTCAGCTTCTCTTCTCCTTCCCTCTCCCCTCCCCCCTCCCTCCCCGTCTCTCTCACATACACATTGTTGTGCTGTCAATATATACTGGCGATTGGAGCAACCCCATCTACTTGTGACAACATGCCAAATTTTTATTTAGATTACGGTAACTTCAATCAGGTTGCGAGAAACGACTCGGGCCCTTAGTAGTGCCCTCGCTACATTCAGGATGCTACATCCGGCCCTCAGCTTCTAAATCACGTAGTTCCCTCGACTTGGCATCTAACATATATATGTTACTTGTACTGTGACTGTATATACTGTAATGTTATAGGTGGGCTTGCTTCACTTGCCAATCTGCACTACATTCACCTTAACCTATTTGTAATGTTCCTTAGACTGATCCAGAGAGGAGGATTGGAGTGGAGGCATTGTTGGAGAGCAAGTGGGTGATGACTGGGTACCAGTCACCAGTTGATTGGAAGAGTAAAATTGAAGTGAGTTAACCATATGCACCACACACACACACATTACTGTGCAATCACATGTGATATAACTTGATTGGTTGCAATATTCATGACAGGAAGGATCCTATATAGTCAATATGTCATACAATATGTCATGTTGGTAAGAGTATTGCCTGGAAAGCTCATGGTCGTGGGTTCGAGTCCCACCTGAGGTAGCCAATTTTTCTTTGAAAAATGACTGTTTCGGGCGAGTTTTGTTGTGTTGCTTTGCCTTTCTGTTGTGTTGTTGTTGTTGTTGCCTTGCCTTTCTCAGCATCTCTTGGAGTGATTGTTCATTCGTCACTTTCAACAACAGACAATTTCCATGCATTTTGTATAAAGTAGGGCCAGGATATATTGTTTGGTGTCGTAGGTCTAAATTCCCCAAGTATAGCAAAATGTGGCATCCCTTAGCAATCTCCATTGCCGGTATATATGCATAAAGAACACAGTTTGGTATGCATGTTGCTCCGATTTGACCGATTGGAGTTGCTTCAGTAGGTTTGTAGAGCATTTGTTCTAGGAATTCCTTCCAAAGCAGCTCAGAAATGGCATTTACACACATTCAGTGTGTTTGTGATGTGAACTCAAGGTTCTCTTCCATGCAGCTATCGGAACTAGACTCTGAGTGTGTGGCAGAACTAGCTCTCTACAATGGGTATAGTGAAGAGGCCATGGAAGATGAGCTCTGCAAGGTAGAGGAGAGAGAGGGAGGGAGGGAGGAGGGGAGGGAGGGAGCGAGCGAGTAAGAGAGGTAGAGGAGAGAGAGGGAGGGAGCGAGCAAGTAAGAGACTATACTACTTGTACTCTTTTCTCACCCCAGTGGAAGTATGATGAGACAACTGCTTCATATCTTCTGTTGCTGCAACAGAAACTTAATGGAAAGCAGCCAAAGATAAAGCTACCAGCAAAGTATATATGAAGTATTGTATAAGCTACTTGTATTATCATGTGGGAGTATGCAGCACCCAGTACTATTATACATGTAGGAGTGTGCATTGCTTATTAATCCATGGAACCTTATTTAGAGAAGGTGCGAGGGGCATTTAGAATGTCATTTTGCCCTTCTCACTTGAATTTGCTCCTCACTCATCACAAGAGGTCACAAGGGGCAAGGGAGGGTTCTGGATTGTCCACTCTCTGTTCTCGAACTAACCCATGATGGGTGGGAGGCATGCATGCCACCTGTGCCTACTATACCCAGGTTCATGTAGTGCAATGGGGACCATGTTCCTTAGCAAGGAGAGCAATATTGATGTCATTGAACAGAGTGAATTGCCTACTTGGGCATGAAGCAATTAAAGGCACAAGGCACAAAACACAAAGGCATGAGGCTTCTTCCCAATTATTTTAAGACCTTTGGTGAACGTCAGGTCAGAGAAAGAATGTTCAGTCGGAGCATCGATCCACTGACCTCCCAGTCCACAACCACTGAACATAACCACTTAGCCACTGAGTCCGGTCGAATGTTCAATGATGATGTCTTTGCTAATATCTCAGAGGTCCATGGTCTCTCCCCCCCCCCCCCCCCCCTCCCTCCCTCCCTCCCCACCTCTCTCTCTCTCTTTCCCTCCCTCCCTCCCTCTCTCCCTCCCTCCCTCCCTCTCTCTCCCTCCCTCCCTCCCTCCCTCCCTCCCTAGGGTGCCGACCCCCACCAACAGTCTAGGTAGTGTGACTCTCTCTCCTCTTGTCAGGAGCGTGGTAAGTAGAGAATGAACACATCATGTTAGAAGTGGACCATCATTGATCTAGTAGTAGTATGGTGCTTCGCTGACTGAGCTACCAAGGCTCTTCCACATTATACTGGCATTTTTTGAGCATAATAGGTAACTTCTAGCACTGGGGAATTATGCCAGCATAATAGGTGAACATAGCATAGGCCTATGAGCGACCGTTGAGATACCAACTTACATGGCAGTGGTGGAAGATGTGTAAAACACAATAAATGTCTTAGAGTGGTGGAGGGGTGAATCTCTCTCTACCACGTTATAAGTAATTATCCAGTAAGCACCCTCAATATGCAATCCTGTCCTGCAGACCCCAAAGGGGCCAGAGGAAACAGAGAAGAAGCAGGAAGACGAAGGAGAAGAAGATGAAGGATTTCACACGCCAGAGGAGGAGGATCCAGAAAAGGAGAATCAATCAACAGCTGACCCTAATAAAGGTAGGCTTGATCCAGCACGATGTTAGGTAGGGCTTAGCATTGAGAATAATGCCAGCAATGAGATTTTCTTTTTGGCTACTTACCCATGCAATGCATGCTCTGTAGAAAAGTGCCTAGGAGATGGATAAAAACTGCATTGAAACTTCTATTATGTAATTGCATATCCTAAAAATAATACATTTTATGTTGTTAAGGCTCCTCTCTTTCTCAATCTTGTGAAATAGTAAATTGAAATTGAGAGTATAATATGCATGCAAATTTTATGGAAACTCATAGTACGCAAACCTTTATAAGCAAGTTGACCATGTCTCTAGTGTATGTGTGTGTCTCTGGCTCCGCCCACAGTAGTGTGGGTGTGGTCAATAGTAATACTGCTAACTGACTATCACTACTGTCTCCTCTAGACTTGTATCCACAGCAGAGACGGATCAGCCTTGGACAGCCCATACATCCTCCGGGTGGAGAAATCATTAAACTACAGAAACATCTGGAGAAATTTGTTCCCCCTGAGATTGCCATTTCTATGGGGATAGGTAGGAAGAATAGTGTAGGGGCTGTATGTACAACATATGTAATCCATGGACAGTTTTGGCAAAGGTTCTTGCAAAATTCTTTACCTCCCTCCCTCAACTTTCCTCCTTCTCTCTCTCACTTTTTTCTCCTCTCTTTTGTTTTTCCCTCCCTCTCTTACGCTCTCCTCTCTCTCTCTTGCTCTCTTTTCCACTCTCTTCCCTCTCCCCTCTCTTACAATCATCTCTCTCTCTCTCCTTTTCTCCCTTTTCCCCTATCCCTCCCTCCCTTCCCTCTTCCCCTCTTACACTCTCCTCTCTCTCCCCTTCTCTCTTTTCCCCTCTCTTCCCTTCCCCCTCCCTCCCTCTCTTCCTCCCCCTCTCTCCCTCCCTCCCTCCCTCCCTCCTCCAGCCCCATCAGATGATGCCTACGAGTCCTCTCCCTCCCCCTCATTCTTTAATGATGACGATGACTTTAGGCCAGGAGCCAGGTCTGCACCACTCAACGACCATCATCTGACAGCCATGCTCACACCTACAAGAGTGAAGCGATCAGCTGCGTTCCCCTTCTCTCCTTCAACTGACTTCGGAGCAGCTGCAGTCTATGCCACTATGAAGCAGCCAGTGAAGAAGTAAATAAATATTAGATATGTACTACATACATTGGAACCCCACCCTAATCGGGACACTCTGCAATTAGGACACCTTAAAGGGGACACATTTTGCTGTACCGAATGTCAACCCCTGAAATCAGGACACCTCACTAATAGGGGCACTTTCTTCTATATCAAGGCTGGTACTACTGCAAGTACATACAAAGGGCTGTAAAATCGTAGTCAATCATTCTAAACCACATTGCCTCATTAAACATGACTTTCAAAGGTCTCTCATGTTTGCTATCCAATTTATTTGAATTTGTGCTATTCCCATTCTGCACGGAGGTAACCACTTTGGTTCTCAGCCCTATATAGTTAGCTATTTAAGAAAATCCTGTATTAGTTTTGTGCAAATTAAACCTATGTGTACTTCCTTGTACATCTTCACTTCTACATAGGACGTGCTCTTATGATGCTCAGTTGAATAGAGTGGTTCACCATAAACAGTTACTCGCCGAGCCAACCACACCTCAGCCAGCAAGAAAGGTTAGTAGTCCACCTCGTGAGTCAATTCTCCATCTTTTTCTCTCTCTCCCTCTCCTTCTCTCTCCCCCACCCCCCTCCATCCATCCCTGCTCTCTTTCTCCCCACATACCATTTCCTTTCCCTCTCCCTTCACCCTGATACCATTTCTATCCTTGTTACACCATATCCTACTGTATTAAGTTTTGATGTCAGCATACACAGGCCCAGATGATCAAGAGGGAATGAGAAAGACAGACTTCCGTCCGGAGTCAAACCCAGGTCTAATGACCAGCAAACCAGCACACCATACCAGACACTGAGCCACGATCACCAGACAAAAGTCCATCCCCTCATTCCCTCTTATAGCTGGGTTCGACTCCGGACGGAAGTTTGTCTTTCTCATTCCCTCTTGATCTCCTTGGCCTGTGTATGCTGACATCAAACTTAATACATCTTTACCAGGTCAACTAAGAATATTTAACATCATATCCCACTACAGACAAGATTTGGCAGTATTCCAGGCCAACTGTTAAAGAAGGCAAAGCGGGTCTTCACTCCACGCAGTCTCCGTCGTACTACTGCAGGAACCACTGAGCACCCTGCACCGCGCAGGATCAAGGTGTGTACCGAGGTCACAGTTTGCCTTAAAATATGGACATTATTGGGCAAAAGATGAAAGAATACTAACTGTGGCCAGCTCTCTCATTGCATCACCATAACTGAAACAGTGTATAAGTAATTGAACTGTTTCCACTCCTGCTGCTTGTGTGAATGACATGTTCAGTGCAACACAATTACTTCCATTCTCCCATGCACTGACAGTCCTCTCACGCTGGTTTCCTTCGAGGCATACACAGGAGGGGTTGTTAAAGTTGTCACATGTCCATATTTTCAGGGAGTCCTGATTAGAGGGGTTTCTGTACACCATGTGGGTTGTATTGACTTTGTGTGTGTGTGCGTGTGTGTGTGTGTGTGTGTGTGCAGGCTGTATATGACATCACATCCACATCCCTGAAGTCTCCAGACTTCGTTATGTCAGAGATAGAGAGAGTGCTTGTGGAAATGGGCATCGAGTACAAGAAGAAAAAGTAAGTCATAGCCACAAAATGACTGTTGCACACACATGGCTAGACCATAAGAGAAGTAGATGTGCTGTGTACACTTGACATCACCTCTATCTTCCTCCCTCCCTCACCTCTCTCTTCCTCCCTCCCTCCCTCCCTCCCTCCCTCACCTCTCTCTTCCTCCCTCCCTCCCTCCCTCCCTCCATCTCCTTCCTCCCTCCCTCCCTCCCTCCCTCAGCTACTACACTCTTCACTGTAAGTTTAACCGTATGATAGTAATTGAGAGTGACAAGAAGAGTAAGAAAGTGGAATTCGACCTGGAAGTATGCTTCATCCCCACTCTGAATATGATAGGTCAGAACTCACATCTATATGTATGTACTGACAGCCATTATAAAGAGCTTTGGTTCATTCTTCCCTCCCTCCTTCCTTCACTCTTTCCCTCCTTTCTATCTCTATCTCTATCTCTCCTCTCCCTCCCCCTCTCTCCTCCCTTCCTGTTTCTCTCTTTCCTTCCTTTATCTCTCCCTCTCCCTCCCTCCCTCCCTCCTTCCCTCTCTCCCTCCTTTCATCTCTCTCTCTCCCTCCCTCCTTCCTTCCCTCTCTCCCTTCTTTCATCTCCCTCCCTCCTCCTCCCCTCTACTTCCCTCTCTTTCGTCCCTCCCTCCTTCCCTCTCTCCCTCCCTCCCCTCTACTTCTCTCCCTCCCTCCCTCCTTCCTTACCCCATCCTCCAGGTGTTCGTCGTAAAAGAATCAAAGGTGATACATGGGAATATAAAGACATTTGCAGCGAGATATTTAAGGCAGTCCATATCTAAACTTATAACACTTCAACACACTTTAGAAGTAACATTACATAATACTTAGCATTTTTATTCTACACTCATATACACATACACATGCTTAATAGATATAAATTAAAGTTGGATGCTAATGGTAAAATAATACAGAAACATAAGATTATATACGATCTGCATATTGTGGTGGTGTGTCTCTCCATATACATACCGGTGGGGGGATGTGAGGAGTGTTATGTTGGTCACAACTTTGCTAGTTGCTTTACCATGTCCTGTGGTGGGTGTTTTTCGAAGCATATCTTGTACACAGCTGTCATCAGAGGAAATCTGCAGTCCATATAATGGACAGGTGAGGTAGTATTCAGACACGCATGAGGTGGTATTGGCATTATACATCACTCAATAGGGCTGGTACTGCTATGTAAGAGGGAATTATACACAGCCAGCTAAGATTTTAGCACACTTCCCGGGTGCATACAGGATTTCTTTTATGGGGGGGGGGGGGGGTAGGGAGATGTAATACCACATGTTAGTGTGGCTTCTAGGGGGTGTGGGGGCATGTAACCCCCTCCCCCCCCCCCCCACAGAAGATTTTTGTATTCTACTATTGTACTAGTCTCATACCCAGCCGCCCACCCGTGAGGGGAGGGATGTCTGGTAACTACTGAAGCAGTCCTTGGTCCTATGACGTAATGCAATTTCGAAATCCACGTGCAAGAGTTCAGAGTACAACTAGCGCTTGGAGTATGGTTGCCACTCACGGACACTCCATTTGGCTGTTTGTAGCCTAGCGTTTGAATAACTAGCTAATAGATGCTTGAACAGCTTCGAGAGACACAGGTTTGCCGAGTTATGACTTACGTAAGTACTAATTATATCCATCACATGCTTTATTTGCTATTACATCATTGATCTGAACGCTCATTGGAGAGATGCATTTTGGGTCTGAGGACCAGGAATGTATCAATAGTTACCAGATGTCCCTCCTCTCGCGGGTGGACAGCTGGGCACGAGACTACAATTGTGTGAGATGGATTCTGATGTAATCCGAGGGATACAATTTTATTGACCCAATGATTCGGGGGTGGGGGGGTGGGTGGGGGTGGGCTCAAGCTGGAGGGGGGAATTCCCGTGTGCCCCCATCTGTTTATGCAACCTGCTTCCTTATGAACCCCTTTCCTCATGAGAGGGTGTGGTCTGGGGATGAGACTAACTCTACTGTTGTCAGTGACTTACTCGTCCACTTTCCCATCATTGACCAGTACATCATGGACCTCTTTAGAGGTGAGAGGGCCTTGTAACTTTTGACCCTGCAGCATTTCTGCCTCCAAAACCTCTATTGGCTGGGGAGTGGAAAGGGGGGAGTGGGAAGGAGGGAAGGGGAGGAAGGGAGGATGGAGAGATGGGAGAGAGGGAGGAAGGGAGTGGGGAGGAAGGGAGGATGGAGAGATGGGAGAGAGGGAGGGAGGGAGTGGGGAGGAAGGGAGGATGGAGAGATGGGAGAGAGGGAGAAAGGGAGTGGGGAGGAAGGGAGGATGGAGACATGGGAGAGAGGGAGGAAGGGAGTGGGGAGGAAGGGGGGATGGAGAGATGGGAAAGAGGGAGGGAGGGAGTGGGAAGGAAGGAAGATGTGGAGGGAGGGAAAGGGAGACAAAGGAGAGGGTGTGGAAGAGGGAGATGTTGTATACTTTTCCAAACCAGGAGGCTGCTACATGTACATGTATATAGTTGAGCATTCTTCTAAGCCTTGAAGTGTTACGTACATTGCACATTAGTCAAGTATGTGAGTTTGGACACTGGGACTGTGGGGAGAGTTGGTACATCTATATATATATATATACCACACAAGATCTCTAACCCACCATCCCCAGTTCTAAATGTCATGACTAGTTATTTCAATGTTCACATCATTTTATAGCAGCAGCAGCAGTCCAGTAGATTTATTGGGGTGAGCATGAGCAAGCCCCAACATTGATGATGAACAATCTTTCAAGAGATGCTGAGAAAGGCAAGGCAACAACAACAACACAACAGAAAGGCAAAGCAACACAACACAACTCGCCCGAAACAGTCATTTTTCAAAGAAAAATTGGCTGCCTCAGGTGGGACTCGAACCCACGACCATCAGCTCTCCAGGCAATGCTCTTACCAACTGAGCTACCGAGGCAGCTCAGCTGGCTGGGCCGAATCCTGCATACAAATCACGAAGCATCTCAACCTGATGAACAGGTGAACTCAAACATTGGTATTTAGGAGAAGGCTGCGATGTCAATGGCTCTTGTGTCAGTCTGTCTGTCCGACCACGTACATCCTCCTGTTGCGCATGCGCGAAATCACATGACTTGTAGCATGCGAAAATTCAACGGGACGGGATAGCCGTGCAGCTGCCAGAGACACAGAAAACAGAACCTACAAAGCCACACCTTTAGAGCACTTCTGCATTCTGTGCCAGTAGTTGCATACTACTCGTGTATTGTAACCGTATGTGTGTAATGTAGATTAAACATTGCATAACTAACTGACTATTTCTCACTCACACTCGCCCTCACAATGCCATGCATTTTCACTAGTGATATTAGGAGTCATGGTTGTTATCTACTTATATACCTTTCCAGTAGTGACAAACGCCTCGGATACTCTCCTGTTTCGTCCAGCGTGACATGTGGCAATGAGGTCAGCTACACCACAGCTTTCTAGCAAGGTGCTATACTGGCAGCCCTGCACACACACACACACACACACACACACACACACACACACACACACACACACACACACACACACACACACACACACACACACACACGACACAAATAAGTATATGGTGTCCTGATCTAAGGAATTGGTAATGCAAATTTGGGGAGCAAAGTAGAGGTGTCCTTATTTCAGGGCGTCTTGACTTGAGGGATTCATGCTGTCCTGTTTATTGAGGTGTCCTTTTTTGGATGTCCTGATTAGAGGGGTTCTCCATATATACATGTACCTAGTCTATCAAGCTAGACCTGTCTCTCCCCCACAAGCGTAATTTGAGCACGCGTTAATCATGTGGGTGGGGCGGGGGGGGGGGGGGGGGGGGGGGGGGGGGGGGGAGAAGGGTCTAGCAGATGTTTTTAGTATTCATGACATCACGTGTTTGAATTGACCAATCAGATTGCCATAGCCATGAAGCATTTTTGCATGGCAATCTGATTGGTCAATTCAAACATGTGATCTCATGAACACTAATAACATCTGCTAGACCCTTCTCTCCCCCCACCCCACCCACACAATTAACGTGTGCTGAAATATGCTTGTGGGGGAGAGACAGGTATAGACTAACCTGTACCATGATGCGGTCATACCTACCTCATAGTAGTGGCTGATAAACCTCCACATCTCCTGTAGCCCGATTCGTATGACAGCA